>CM042173.1:10335024-10342524 GCA_023376005.1 Doryteuthis pealeii
ATCACCCCTAGGAGGCCCTCCGCGCAACACCAGAATCCGTAGAGAGCTGATTGATGTAGTTTTTTGGTTAATCTGAACAATGTAAATAACAATGGCCCCAAGTGCCCTGGGTATGACGCTAAACTGCATTTAATAGTGAGGCTCTAATTCTGGAGCTCTGGGGAGTGTGGAGCACCACGTCATCGCGATTACTTCCAGGTCCACCCTGACCTGGAGTGGTAGTACCTGTTAGAGGACTTACCTGCACAAATAAAAACCGTACTCAACAAAGAATGAATAAAGCAAAAACGTCTTCGGCATAAAATAACCCAAGGGTTGACATGCCGTAAAATCCAACCAACCAACCAACCAACCACGAACATAAGCAGAAGTAACAAAACAAGATTCTCGAAGAACAAGTTACGCCATAATATGGACTGACCCCCCCCCCCGCTCCATGTGCTCACAACCAAGACTTTAGAATACACCGACTGCACTGCAGAGGGGTAACTCCTCATATGGGTATAGGTAAATAGTGGAGCAGGTTCTGTAAGAAAACGAATATCAAATTGACTTGATTTGGCATTAAATGACCCGAAACGGATTGATATGCCATAAAACAAGACATCCAACCAGCCAACCTATACAATAAATGAGCTTACAGTCAAGTCATGTTGACAGCACCAGTTCCACTAGATCACCAAAGTTAAGCAGTGATGAGCCTATTCGATACTTAGATGGGTGACTATTTAAGCAACAGTAGGTACCACAAGAAACTGAATATCAAATTGACTTGTTCCGACATTATATGAGCAAAAAAGGGTTGATGTGCCGTAAAACCAACTAACCAACCACCCTTTGTTAGGCTACCAGTCTAGTAGAAGGAAAACTCTGAATTGAAACCCGTTAAGCCACGTTTAAGAAATCAACCTTGTGTCACATCCTGATCAAATCATCCAAATCAGTTTCAAAAAAGGATCTCAAAGTTTTTGGTGCCAAAGAGGACTTTCCCGACTAATGGAAGAGCAGAAGAATACACTGATTACATCTCTGCAGAGCCTTGATGCTTAAGGACGGAATCCTGGTGGCTGAGCAGTCCATGACATGCAACACTCGACTTTGGCCTTACTTGGGCTAAACGGGCAGTCGAAGAGGTCCCCTCCGATCAATTGGTTGGTCGCGTCAAGCCCTAGCACCTATATGATCCCAACCCTATCGCCCGCATGGCAAGCCCCAACCCTTTTTTCATATATATATATATATACCAACCCCTGCGCACGAGCAGGATGCGACACAAGGTCAATTTCTTAAGCGGAGTTCAACAGGTTTGAATTCAGAGTTTTCCTTCTCCTAGACTGGTTACCTAACCAAGGTTAAAGAGCCCAGTCTGCCCTATTATTGACTTTCCTTTTGCAAGGACCTTCTCGCTTACATAAGCATTCACCTTGTTCAATGAATTTCCGTTTTGTTATTGTTTCAGATAATTTGCACTCTACTTTTATTTGTATTATCGGGACAGTGTTACTGTTTATTTGTATTATCGGGACAGTGTTACTTTTTATCTGTATTATCGGGACCTCAGACAGTGTTACTGTTTATTTGTATTATCGGGACATTATTTGTATTATCGGGACAGAGTTACTTGTATTATCGGGACTACTGTTTATTTGTATTATCGGGACAGAGTTACTGTTTATTTGTATTATCGGACAGTGTTACTGTTTATTTGTATTATCGGGACAGTGTTGCTGTTTATTTGCACAGTGTTACGGTTTATTTGTATTATCGGTACGTGTTACTGTTATTTGTATTATCGGACAGAGTTACTGTTTATTTGTATTATCGGGACAGTGTTACTCTTACGCCCTTTTCTATTTCTACAATCATTCGTTGCCTTATCTCGATCACTAGGCGACCGAATTTCGACCCCTCCCTCCTCTCTCTCTCTCCCTCCTCTCTCTCTCTCCCTCTCTCTGAATAAGGCCAAGTGAATATTAAAACTATATTCCTAACTCCCGAAACGCGTGGTGTAATGGTTAAATTAATGGGAAATGGACTTGTCGCCCCGAGTTCAAATCTTGGATGTGGTAATTGCATTTCACTTAGCGCTAATACCCTTGAGAAAGGTATGAATCCTACTCCACCTCCAGCTATGGGTAAATAGTAGGGCAGATTGGGCTCTTTAACCTTGGTTAGGCAACGGGTCTAGGAGAAGGAAAACTCTGAATTCAAACCTGTTGAACTCCGCTTAAGAAATTGACCTTGTGTCACATCCTGCTCGTGCAGAGGGGTTGGTAAATATGTATATTCCTAACTCCGCCCAGAAGACTAAGACCCTCAGCCACAGTCCCCTAACACATATATGATAAAAAGGGTTGAAGATTGCCATAAGGGCAGTAGGTTTGGGACAATCATATAGGTGTTAGGGCTTGATGTCACCAGCCGATTGATCGGAGGAGGCCTCTCCGACCGATCGTCTAGCCTAAAAGTAAAGTGGTCGGGGCGGCCTAAAGTCGGTATCAGCCATACAGCGAGAGAGTCTATCCTCTTTTCACTAGCGCTAGACCAAGGAGATTGTTTTGCGTCTGAGGTGGAGCGCCACACCTACCACCAACTCCTTACTTTACCGCACATATCCCTGATTTGGCGAGGGCCGGTATCGAACTAGAAACCTTGTGTTTTCTAGCCGAACGCTCTACCGACTGAGCTAACCCGTCTAGCCTAAGTTAGGGCCAAAAATGGAGTGTTGAATATCATGGACTGCTCAGCCACCAGGACCCCGTCCGTAAGCCACCCAGGTGGCTCCATTTTGGTTGGGGGTCTTACTCCCTCTGCAGAGGTGCAGTCGGTGTATTCTACAGCTCCAGCCGACAGGGCGGAAAGAAGGAAAGAAAGAAGGAAGGAAAGAAGAAAGTGTTCAAATTTGAAATACCAAGTAACACCATATGTGTCTTTAGCCACAATAGCAAATGGAAGCATCTATATATTAATACTCTAGTAACTACCTACCTACCTACGTGCATCACAGTTTAACAACTCCGATCCGGAGAAGCTTCGGAGTTAGGGAGTTGATAGAGGATGGGCATGAGTAGGGGAGGGGTTGGTGTCGTCATCTCGGCTAAATAATGGACCATTCCGTTTTTATTGTGAAGAAAGAAAGGGTAGAAGGGCGATATGCTACACACCAGAAAAGTATAAGAAAGGAAGGGAATAATATGGACTAGGAGAGAGAGAGAGAGAGAGAGAGAGAGACGGGGGTAGAGAGAGGAAGGGGTAGCTAGAGTGTGGAAGCGATAATGCTAATCTGCTTCAATGGAATGAATGAAAAGATGAAAAGGAGAGAGAGAGAGAGAGAGAGAGAGAGAGAGAGAGAGAGAGAGAGAGAGAGGGGGAGAGAGAGGAGAAGAGGGAGAGAGAGAGGGAGGGGAGAGATAGAGGGTAGCTAGAGTGTGGACGCGATAACGCTAATCTGCTTCAATGGAATGGAATGTAAAGATGAAAAGAAGGAGAGAGAGAGAGAGAGAGAGAGAGAGAGAGAGAGAGAGAGAGAGAGAGAGAGAGAGAGAGAGATTATTATTCATTTTTACATATTAAAGTTTAATATGTTTAATTTAATAATTAAACTATTTCGCAATAACTAAAGAAGAAAGAAAGAGAATGGAAGAAGATAGATAGATAGATAGATAGATAGATAGAGAGAGAGAGAGAGAGAGAGAGAGAGAGAGAGAGAGAGAGAGAGGGAGAGAGAGTTAATTAAAGATTATTGTTTTTACATATTCAAGTTTGATATGTTTAATAGTTAAACTATTTCGCAATAACTAAAGAAAGAGAGAAAAAAAGAAAGAAAAAGAAAGAAAGAGAATGGGAGAAGATAGATAGATACACAAAGAGAGAGAGAGAGAGAGAGAGAGAGAGAGAGAGAGAGAGAGAGAGAGAGAGAGAGAGAGAGAGAGATCAAGATTATTATACTTTTTACATATTGAAATATTTCTTGAATGCATAAATATCAAATCGTATTACCTGTTGGGGCACCATCTATAGGTTAAAGAATGAGTTCTAAAAAAATGTGTTTGAAAGAAAAATTGAGTTTAAAAAAAAAAAATTGAGTACCCATCAAAAATAAAATAATAAAACAAAAACGTCTTTGGCATAAAAATGACACAATGGGTTGACATGCCGTAAAATCCAAACCAACCAAATAACCAGCCATGAATATCAAACGTTATAATATCTAAATTATCATACTGTGATATATTCCACAGGTCCCGCTCGTTTTAAATGAATAGCGTATAGACACAAGAGTCGAAACCAAAACAAGATACGGAAAGAATGGGAGGAAGAAATACTATCAGCCGTGTCAAAGTGCGTTAGTAGTATCAGCCGTTTCTCATTGAGGAATCTATCGTAAGGTCGGGATTAGAATACTGAAACGAAATTTACGACTGCTACGAGCAACAGTGTAACAGAAGTAGTAAGAGTTATTGTTAGGGTAGCAGCGACCGTTTTTCTTTTGAAAATATACATAGGAAGGGAATTAATTCTTTAAAATTCTTTGGACGAGCTTCGACAGTACATTCTTTCATTCAGAAAATTTCTTTGAAAACAATTTTTTCTTTCTTTCTTTCTTGACAATTCAATTAAAAAAGCAAGTAAAAGTTTGAAAAGAATAATATCATGACATTTTTAGCAGAATTTAGAATTCGTGTTTTTTTTTCTTTTTACTAAAATCACGTATAGAAACTTGTAAAAATCTTCTGATATAATTATTCAGACTTTTATCTTTATAAAAAAAATAAAAATAAAATAAAATAAAAAATAAAAAATAAAAAATAAAAAAATAAAAATCGTTTTTATCGCTTCATTTTTTCAGATTTCCTATAATAAAATAGGGGTGGGGAAACTTCGTAAAGAATATTTCCCTTAATATATTTTTGGAAAAACCTATTTTAAACATAATTTCACCAACAGGTGAATAAGTATCGACATTTTCGTGAAAATTTGACTCTTAATTGATTTTTCATAGAATTAAAAAAAAAAGAAGCCTCTAGTCGTAATTTGTTTTTGGTTACATTAAATTGCAATTGATTTAATAGTGCGAAAATGTAAACATTGTTTTCGTTCATAATTTTCATTATTTCCGTAAGCTGAAAATTTAAAAAAATCATCAGGTGTCTTTTTAAAATATTTCTTCTTTTGAATGTTCCAAAAATTTTGAAGATAATATTAATCTTTATTCAAGTTTCATTGTGTGGGGGAGGAGTAGTAAATTTTACACGTCAGATTGGACATCCAATAATATAAGGTGTGTTATAAAAGTATCGAGATTGAAGCTGTATTTACCAAGATATAAATGAACAATGAATGGAACGTTAATTTTTTTTTCAGAATACTAGGTGTGTCATAAAAGTGCCGAGTTTGAAGCTGTATTTACCAAGATATAAATGAACAATGAATGGAACGTTAATTTTTTTCAGAATACTAGGTGTGTCATAAAAGTGCTGAGTTTTAAAGCTGTATTTACCAAGATAGAAATGAACAATGAATGGAACGTTAATTTTTTTTCAGAATACTAGGTGTGTCATAAAAGTGCTGAGTTTAAAGCTGTATTTACCAAGATAGAAACGAACAATGAATGGAACGTTAATTTTTTCCGAATACAAGGTGTATCAAAAAGTACAAAAAAATTTCGATACTTTTTAACACACTTTGTATATATATATATATATATATATATATATATATATATATATATATATATATATTGATTTAATTCGATTATTTAGAAAATCAAACATGTTTGTAGTTAGCTTGTGGACGACCAGTGGACCCATCGGGTTCCCGTTCTAACGGCAATCCATGATGATATTGATACTTCTATTTAGGAAGGAGTGAAGGATTCTAATAAGCATTTTCTTGTTACCACTGTTATATTCGAGAAAATGTGATGTCAAACGCGAATGCTGAACTCTCAAACTATCATTCAGATGCAAATTGAACTGGAAAAGGCTTTATTCTTTTTTTTTTCTTTTAAGTCTATAGATTTTATTAAAAGACATCTCTGGTTTACGAATATAAATAAACATAACGAGGATTTTAGTAACACACACACACACACACACAACACAATATATATATATATATATATATATATATATATATATGTATGTATATATATATATATATATATATATATATATATATATATATTGATAGATAAAAATATCCAATAGACAGGTAAGTTGTGTAGGATTCTATTTGGATCATCTATCCTCTGTACATCCACAATACATACCCATGCAGATGCACACCTATAGATTTATACAAGGATTATTTCAAATTCCTAAGAAGGTTCAATGTAAAATAATCAATTATGATTAATAATTATTGATAATTTGTATTATTTGTATTATTCGGACTATTGTCCTCATCTTTATTGTTATATACCAAAACGCTGTGAATATAACAATAAAGATGAGAACAATAGACTAAATAATCCAAATAATCTAACAAACAAACACACACACACACACACACACACACACACACACGTATATAATATATTTGTGCGTATATATATATATACATATATACTTTGTCCATTCGTTTAACAGTTAAATAAAAGAAAAAGGTTATATTGTTTATTTTGTGATTTGAGTCGATGTATTTCTTTTAAAGAAAATTCAGTTGTCGAAGAATCTAAACGCAGAGAAGAATTATCCTTTAAACCAATGAAGAATTATCCCTTTTAAACACAGAGCAGCCGATAAATTTGGAGAGGGGATATCTGAATAAAAACAATGAATCCATCTACATGGATCTACTGGAATATCGACGTTCGAGTGTAGGGATATTCAATTGATTAAAACGAATTTAAACGTAGTTTTTAAAACTTGGTTCTATTTCCATTTTTGTTTTTTTGTTTAGTTTGTAAAATACAGCCATCGCGTTTCTAAACTCGAAAAATTGATATTTTGGGTGGTGATTTGATATAATCGTTTCTGTGGAACTACAAAACATCTGGGCATGACTACGATATTGGATAAAAAAGAACAACAACAATGACAGTCTACGGATATGTCACTGAATTCTATTGTTTCTTGTTGAGGTATTTTTTTTAAATAATTAGAATACTTGATTATTTTCTTCGTTTCTTTCTTTGTGATGTAAAACTGGAGTGGATTCTTTAATACTTTAACTGATGATTACACAAAAATTTAATCACAGCTTAATGATGAAAGGTCGAATTAAAACGTGAGGGATGGACAATTCAGGTGTACTTTGTTTTGTACTTTTTGACACAAACAATGTATTTTGAAAGAAATAACGTTCCATTCATTAATTTTTTTTCAGAATACAAGGTGTGTCAAAAAAGTATAAGTTTAAAGCTGTATTTATCAAGAGAGAAATGAAGAATGAATGGAACGTTATTTTTTTTAAAGAATAAAAGGTGTGTCAAAAAGTAAAAAAATCTCGATACTTTTTTGACACACCTTGTATATCTATAATATATTTACTTACATA
>CM042173.1:10347524-10382524 GCA_023376005.1 Doryteuthis pealeii
TTTTTACATAGGGATTTAAATGGGGCATCCCACGAGAATTCAACTCACGATTCAGTAATGATAGATCTGCGGGACTAACTTAAAAATCTCCCTCTACTCAGGCGACGCCGGGTAGCCGCTGCTAGATATATATATATATATATATATATATATATATATTGTTATTATTATTATTATATTATTATTATTTATATTTTTTGCTTGAAGGCAGTTACAATGCGTATATCGTATAAAATTCGATAATTAATGAAAATAATCATGACAAGCGAACTCGGCAAATATCAAGTTGAAACAGCTGTACGATGTTCTATGTAGAGCTCGCTATTTGCCGAGTTCGCTTATGATTATTTTCATTAATTATCGAAATTTTTACGATATATGCATTGTAACTGCCTTCCAGCAAAAAAAAAAAAATATATATATATATAAGTAATAATATACTTTACTCAACAATGCTTCTAAAGCAAATTATCTTATATATATATATATATATATATATATATATATATATATATATATATATAAAGAAAAAAAGAAAGAATGTCCGCAAAATGGTTTGAATTTTTAAAAAACTTTTTATCTTATTTTTGCGGCACGTGTTTCAGATTTTAGTATTTTCTTCTGGCTTGCTCAGTTACTGAAAGCCTGAAGAATATACTAACATCAGAAAGACGTGTCGATAAAACCGATAAACGCGTGTCGTTGCAAAACCGAGGATTTTTTAGTGCAATTTTGCCTACGATCTTTAATGCCATTTCCTAAAAAAATGTTCAAGAACTAATTTTTGGTATTAGTACTTAATAGACTCATACACAACTTTCAGCCGCCCTGTCGTCTGGGGCGTTAGAATGCACCGACTGCACCTCTGAGGAGGGGTAAGACTCCCCCAATGGGGCCACCTGTTGGCCGTGCGTGGCCACCCGTGATGCTTAAGGATAGGACCCAGGTGGCTGAGCAGTCCATAACTTGCAATATTCCACTTTAAGCTTTTCTTGGGCTAAACGGGCGGTCGGAGAGGCCCCCTCCGATCAATCGGCTGGCCACGGCAAGCCCTAGCACCTATATGATTACCCCAACCCTATTGCCCTTATGGCAACCCCCAATCCTTCTTATCATATGGGTGCTAGAAGGCGGTGGTTGAGGGTCTACATGTCCTGGGAATGACGTTAAACTCTATCTGATGGTGAGGTTCCTGTTTTGGAGGTTTGCGGAATGTGGAGCACCCCTTCATCACCATTGCTCCCTGGTCCACTCTGACCCGGAGTGGTAGTACCTGTTAGTATCCCATCTATGGTTGAATAGAAAAACATGAGTTTATAAACAGAATTGTATTATGCATTAAGAATGAATTTATTTCACAACTTTGTCGGCATTAAATGGCCCACCGAGGTTGATATGCCGTAAAACAAAACAAAACAAACTTACAGTGTTTCATGTAATTTGATAGCGACGTTAATGCACACATAGGAAAGCATGAACCGCTATAAATAAATGATCAGTCATATGGAAATCCAAACTCACAGACAAGTTAAAGAGACAATTCTTCCCGGCCGTTGTCGTATCAGTGCTGCTGTTATGGCTGGACAACTTGACCCAACGAAGCAACTAGAGAATAAGCTTGATGGGATCTGGAAAAGAATGCTGCGTGCAGTCTTTAACAAATCGTGGAAACAACATCCCACGAGAAAACAGCTGTACGGCCACCTGCCATATCACCCAAACCATCCGAGTAAGAAGGACAAGACACGCAGGACACTGCTGGAGAAACAAGGACGAACTCATAAGCGACATCCTCCGGTGGAAGCCAGCACATGGGCACACCAGTGTGGGCCGACCAGCAAAGACGTACATTGACCAGCTCTGTGCAGATACTGGATGCTGCGTAGAGGACCTCCCAAGAACAATGAGTTATAGGGACGGCTGGAGAGAGATTGTCATGGATATCCGTGCTGATAGCGCGACATGATGATGATGATGATGATTAATATATATAGAAGCAAAACTTAGTAAATTACTTAAGAGTGCATTAAGCAACAATAAGCCTATTCAACAGTTAGATGGGTGACCGCTTAAGTAACAACGGGTACAGTAAACAACCCGAGGCTTGTGTGACATATCTAAGCAAATCTAAATAACAAATTGAGACTGTCTAAAGTTAAGCAGCGATGTCCCTGTTCAGTACTTTGATGGGTGACCAATTAAGCAATAGCAGGCACTGTTAGCATCATAAGACCACGTGACATATCTAAGCAAAGCTTAGTAAATAACAACTTAAAAGTGTACAAAAACAACACCCCACACGAAAACAGCTTTACGGCCATTTACCCTCTATCACACAAACCATCTGCGTAAGACGGAAAAGTCATACTGGACACTACTGAAGAATCAAGGACGAGCTCATAAGTGACGTTCTCCTGTGGAAATATACACACGGACACGCCAGTGTAAGCCGTCCAGCAAGGACCTACATAGATCAGTTCTGTGTGGATTCTGGATTGATATTTAAATGTGTGAGCACTTAAGCAACGGCAGGTAGTGTAAGAAACCTGGGGCCAGTGTACCATATCTAAGCAACTCTTAATAAAGATCAACTTGAGATTGTGTAAAGTTAAGCTGCGATAAGTCTGTTTAATACTTAAATGGGTGAGCACTTGAGCAACAGCAGGTACTGCAAGTAACCTGAGATCCGTGAGCTATTTCTAAGAAAAATTTTAGTAAATATCAACTTGTGGGTGTATAAAGATAAGCAACATAAAGCTAAGCAAGGAACAACTTCAAAGTTAAGCATCAATGAGCCTATTCAATACTTAGATGGGTGACCACTTAAGCAATAGTAGGTACTGCAAGTAACCTGAGACCCGTGTGCCATTTCTAAGAAAGACCTTATTAAATATCAGTTTGAGGGTTTATAAAGATAAGTAACACAAAGCTTAGTAAATAACTTGGCAGTGTTTAATGTTAAGCATCAATGAGCCGGTTCAATATTTAGATGGGTGACCATTTAAGCAACAGTAGGTAGTATACGCAACCTGAGGCATGTGTACCATTTCTAAGAAAAAAACTTAGTAAATATCAATTTTAGGGTTTGTGAAGATAAGCAACACAAAGCTTAGCAAATAACTTGACTGCTTAAAGTTAAGCATCTATGAGGCTGTTCAATATTTAGATGAGCGACCAAATAACCAACATCAGGTACTATACGAAACCTGAGGCATGTGTGCACTTTCTAAGAAAAAAACTTAGTAAATATCAATTTTATGGTTTGTGAAGATAAGTAACACAAAGCTTAGTAAATAACTTGACTGTTTAATGTTAAGCATCCATGAGCCGGTTCAATATTTTGATGGGTGACCATTTAAGCAACAGCAGGTACTGTAAGCAACAAGCAGCCTATGCAATATTCTGTGTACCATTTCTAAGAAAAAACTTAGCAAATATCAATTTGAGGTTTGTAATGATAAACAACAGAAAACTTAGTAAATAACTTGACGCTGTTCAATACTTAGATGGATGACCACTTAAGCAACAGCAGGTACTGTAAGCAGTCTGAGGGCTGTGTGACATATCGAAGTAAAACATAAAAAATAACGGCACTTTCATAAGGTATTACTGTTAAGTTACCCTGGAAGCACCGGTTCTCACTAGATCACCGAAGTTAAGCAACGATGAGCCTGTTCAATATTTAGATGGGTGACCACTTAAGCAACGGCGTGTACTTTAAGTAACCCGATGCCCGTATGCCATATCTCTTATTATAATGAAGATTGTGTGTTTGTCTGTCTGTAACCGAAACTATATCATTAAAGTCACAATTCCTTAGTTATTTACGTCACATTCCATGATTTTATTTTAATTTAAACCTCAGTTATTAATAAAATTGTTTACATTATTAATACTGTTGACCATATCTACATAGTATTTACCGCGTACCCCACTTGTACGGGTCAGGCACAAAGTCCCTATTAACGTGGGACCACCCACAAGCCGAAGCTCATGGAGTGGCAGGTGAAAAATTGCGTCGATCCCGTCGGCATTCCCCCTCAAGGGGGCGCCTCAGGCACTGGGCAATAAACCAGCCCTGCCCCTTTAAATCGAGGGGGCAGGTGTTGCCTGGGGGGATGGCCCCCTGGGATCGACGCTGTTAATTATAGCAATGGTACAGAGGCCGAAGCCACTGTTGACCATATCTACATACAAATAACATGCAATTGTGTTTATATATACAACAAAATAGCCGTTTACAGTGTGAACGAGGACTAATTTGAATATTGATATAAAAAATTTGATTTTAATAAAATGTGCTTGGTATTATTGATTTCAAATTGTTTGGTTTTATCTTAAGAAATATGAGCAAAAGTCTTGGGGATAAATCTTAAAAGAAATCGATTAACAAGAAGAAATAACTGTAATTTTATTCTTTTCTTCCTATTTTAACGAAATAGTTGAATTAGGAAAATTTAGCAATGAAAGACGGAGGTGATGGAAGAGTAAGTTTCAGTTACTCAAAAACAAACCCATCTATGAATGAAGTCCCTAGCTGAAGCAGTGCCTGCTGTATATGAAAAAATAATTTGTCGATTGAAGCGTTTTTAGTGGTTTGAAGGCGTTAAAAGTAAGCCATATTTTTGAAAATATTGAAAAAAAAAAACAAAATCAAAAACAAAAAAAACAACCAGCGCTTAAGGCGTTCTTCCCAAAAAGTTAATGCGATATTTTACCACCTCCAGTCTTTTTTCTACAAGTAAATGTAAATATTTTAACCTTTTAAAAATATGGCTTACTTCTAACGTCTTCAAAAAAAAAAAAAAAAAAAAAAAAAAAAAAATGGTCGATAAAAACTCCTTCAAGTTATTTGTTCATATACAATAGGCACCGCTTCAGCTCGGGACTTCATACATAGATGGGTTTGTTTTTTGAGCTATCACCGCCTAGCGTTTTTTTTAAGGCAGGAGGCCGGGACGGAACTCTGCGAATAGTACCTTTTATTACATCAAGACTTAAATACTTGTACCCAGGGAGTACATATATTTGTTAGTCTAAGTACCGCTTGGTAAATGAAGAAGTTGAAAGTGTATGAAGTTAAGCAGCGATAAGGCTATTCAATACTTATATGGGTGAGCACTTAAGTAATAGCAGATACTGTAAGCAACTTGAGACCTGTGTACCATTTCTAAGAAATGCTTAGTAAATATCAACTTGAGGGTGTGTAAAGATAAGCACTGATAAGTATGTTCAATACTTATATGGGTGACCACTTAAAGAGCAGTAGGTACAAGTAAGCAACTCGAGGCCCATGTGACATATCTGAGAAAAGCTTAGTAAATGACATCATCATGTCGATTGTATCTCGTATTGTTGTTAGATGTTCTGGAAATATGAGTAACTAGGAGGACCTGTGTATATACCACAGTATGAAAATTTAATTATTACGTTTGATATGTTTACTTAAGAGCTATTACGAAATAGTTCAATATGTAAAAAGTATGACAATCTTGACTAGCAGGACCTGTGAATATACCACAGTATGATAATTTAATTATTACAACGTTTGATATGTTTACTTAAGAGCTATTGCTAAATAGTTCAATATGTAATAAGTATAATAATCTTGACTAGCAGGACCTGCGGATATACCACAGTATGATGATTTAATTATTACAACGTTTGATATGTTTACTTAAGAGCTATTGCTAAATAGTTCAATATGTAAAAAGTATAATAATCTTCATTTAACTCTCTTTACTTGCGGGACCTGTGAATATACCACAGTACGATGATTTAATTATTACAACGTTTGATATGTTTACTTAAGAGCTATTGCTAAATAGTTCAATATGTAAAAAGTATGACAATCTTGACTAGCAGGACCTGTGGATATACCAGTATGATGATTTAATTACTACAACGTTTGATATGTTTACTTAAGAGCTATTGCTAAATAGTTCAATATGTAAAAAGTATGACAATCTCAACTAGCAGGACCTGTGAATATGCCACAGTATGATAATTTAATTATTACAACGTTTGATATGTTTACTTAAGAGCTATTGCTAAATAGTTCAATATGTAAAAAGTATGACAATCTCAACTAGCAGGACCTGTGAATATACCACAGTATGATGATTTAATTATTACAACGTTTGATTTGTTTACTTAAGAGCTATTGCTAAATAGTTCAATATGTAAAAAGTATGAGAATCTTGACTAGCAGGACATGTGTATATACCACTGTATGATAATTTAATTATTACAACGTTTGATATGTTTACTTAAGAGCTATTACTAAAATAGTTCAATATGTAAAAACTATTATAATCTTGATTTAACTCGCTCTCACTTTTTTTCTTTACTTCCTTCTTTTCATTAAGTTATTGAAACAGATTAGCGTTATCGCTTCTAAATAGCAGGACCGGTGGATATACCACAGTATGATAGTTTAATTATTACAACGTTTGATATGTTTACTTAAGAGCTATTGCTAAATAGTTCAATATGTAAAAAAGTATAATAATCTTGATTTAACTTTCTTTCACTCTTTTTTTTCTTTCTTTTCACCACTTCAATCATTGAAATAGATTAGTGTTATCGCTTCTACTCTCTCAATTTTTCCCCTACTTCTTTCTTTCTTTTTTTCTTTCTTTCTTATTATATTTTTTCTGTGTAGCATGTCTTTTTTCTTCCCTTAATTCTTTTATAATAATAAACGTAATTGTCCATTATTTAGCTGAGGTGAAGACACTCATAATAAATAAAAATTAGATAGATAAACAACACCAGATAATCACGATTTAAATTTTTGCTTTTCCTCTTGGACAATTTGGACGATCTCATTCTTAACCAGAGGGTGTTGCAAGATGATAACGGTCGTACAATTAAGGAACACAAGTATCAATATATAGATTGCATTTTATCTTGGATGATTTGGATGGTCTCATTTTTAACCAGAGGGTGTTGCAAGATGATAACGGTCGTACAATTAAGGAACACACGTATCAATATATAGATGATTTTGTTATTGTTCCATAAAAGCCAACATGCGCGCGCGTGCGTGCGTGCGTGCGTGCGTACATATACATGCAGGTGCATTTACACACACACACACACACACACATACACACACACACACATATATATATATATGTGTGTGTGTGTGTGTGTGTGTGGAGAAAAGTAGACAAACACGGGATGTTATGGAAACTGGATGTTTATTGTCGGCGATGCAACGTTTCGGTCATTTAGACCTTCTTCGGGACGAATATAATTCTTGCTTCAATGAAGGACATTTTCAAAATGGTGAGAACAGTAGGTTGTCAGTAGGGGCAAGGGTGGTTAAGGGTGGGTAGTGGATTTTCTTCTCTCTAGATGGGGAGTGTTTATATGGTGATGCAGGTGTGGGTCCAGAATGTTGCATGATGGGGATGGGCCACGGTGAATATATATATATATATATATATATATATATATTATATATATATATAATTAATGGTGATATTATGATTTCACACTCATAACTTAAAGTTTCTTGGTAGTCCAATCATCAGATGAGAAGTGGTTGAGATGTCAAAAACCAGTCGTGAAATGGTAAAAATCAAATGTTTTAGCGTTTATATGCAGCGTTTTTCACGCGATGGGAAATGTAAAGCTAAAAATTGTTTTTTTAAACTGTGGCTTGTTTAACGTTTATGTGACGTGGATTGTATTCACGTGATGTAATGTCATGACGTTAAATTTGTATTTAAAAAAACATTATAATCAAACAACTTGCATTGGTGTTAATGCACGCGGTGTTCAGATGAATTTTTTTTTTTTTTTTTAAATAAATAAATAAAAGGAGAGCGAAAATTCAGGGATCAATTAGGGTCAGGTGGTAAGTGACACAGTAAAAATTTGTTTAAATGCCTACATTTCGAAACGAAATAATATCACCATTAATTATAAATCTGCTCTGCTTTATTAGCATTGAGCACCTTTCCATGCAAATACTTTTCTCATTTTTTCATTCACTATTCATTATATATTATATATATATATATATATATATATATTATATATATATATATATATATATAATAAATGCCTGTCTGGCCTAGGTAAGGACAAAAGTGGAGTGTTACATGTCATGGACTGCTCAGCCACCAGGGGTCCATCCTTAAGCCTCACGGGTCGCCACCCACTGCCAACAGGTAGCCTCATTGGTAGTGGTTGTGGTGGGGGGTTACCTCTCCAACCGACCGTCTAGCTTAAGCAAGGGCCAAAGTGTTGCATGTCAAGGACTGCTCATCCCCCAGATGAGACAGTTAATCGCATAATAAGCGAATGTCGCAAATTAGCACAGAAGTAATACAAAAGTAGACATGACTGGGTGGGAATGATAATCCGCTTAGAATTGCGCAAGAGATTAAAATTTGATCATGTTGACAAATGGTATATAGACAAACCTGAATCTGTCCTTGAAAATGAGACATAAAATTCTCTGGAACTTTGAGATACACACGAGTCACCTAATCCCGACCAGAGGACCAGGTCTCCTGAGTATGACGTACAACTGTATCTAAAGGTAGTCAACGGTGCCTGGTTACTGCATTTCACAGTTTAGATAGATATAAAGACAGATAGGTAGATAGGCGGACAGACATATATATATATATATATATATATATATATATATAATATATATATGAACAGACTAGTTATGATAGACAGATAGATGAATAGATAGATAGATAGAAGAGAGAGAGAGAGAGACAGACAGACAGACAGACAGACAGACAGACAGACAGATAAATAGATAGATAAATAGATAGATAGATATGAATATACTGGTTTAGACAGACAGACAGACAGACAGACAGACAGATAGATAAATAAACAGAGAGAGAGAGAGAGAGAGAGAGAGAGAGAGAGAGAGAGAGAGAGAGAGAGAGAGAGAGAGAGAGAGAGAGGGGGTGAGTTGAACACACTAGACAGATATAAAGATAGACAAACAGATAGATAGATATGAACAGACTGCTTTAAGCATACAGAAAAACAAAAGATAAATAAATAAATATGGAAATAATGGTTTAGATAGATAGATAGATAGATAGACAGATCTATGAGACAAATAAAAAAAAACATTCAACGAGAATGCAAACCTAGAAAATTCGAGTTGAAATAGTTTTAATGTCATTTTAAGTGTGTTGCTCTATTTTCTAAATGTCACTACGATGTACCATTTTTGTTAGGCAATGGATATATATATATATATATATATGTGTGTGTGTGTGTTGTGTGTGTGTGTGTGTGTGTATGTGCGTGTGTGTGTAGAAAATAGAAAAACAAAGTATTTCAAAATGATGAATTTATTCTTGATGGAGAAGTCGACGTTTTAACGTTTCGGTTTTTGCAACCTTCATCAGGACTCGAATTATGAAGACTGTCTGGATGACTTATGAAGTCAGAAACCAGAATAAACCGGTAAGCAAAAAAAAAAAAAAAAAAACCAAAAAAACAAACAAACAAAGCAACAAAAAACAAAACGAAAAGAACAAAATCAAAACAAAACCAAAACCAAAAAAATAATAAACCAATGGAAAAACATTAAGTACACTATTGAATGATTTCGCAGCATAAAAACAAACAAACAAAAAAACTACACATACATACAATTAGACATCAAAGGTGTCTACCCATCTATATTGTTGGCATCCTTCCGTCTACTAAAGACGATGGCGTAGTGTCCACTTTTTTTATTAGCAACTGCGTGAGTGGCTGAACAGACCAATTTTTGAATAGCAATCTCTGGTGCAGTGACTGCAAACACAGTGATACTTGCTGGAGATGCTGTTGTCTCTCCTTCCTTTTGGCTCTCTTTTCCGTGGTGGCTTCTTTCCTCTCTTTTTCACTCCTTTTCTTTTTTCTTGTTTGACAAGGAGGTGCCAGGTCGCACAGTCTTCTGCACAAGCCTCCCATATGATGGTGTTGATGTGGAGAACCCACCAATAACAGAATATATATTAGATATATATGTGTGTGCGTATATATATATATATATATATATATATATATATTAAACACACAAAATTTGTATATATATCACAAAACAAAAAAAAAAAAGAAAGAAAGAAAAGATAATACCGGGTATAATCATTTTTAAAAAAATCATAAATAAGAAAAAAAAATGATTATCTTAAAAAAAAATTATAATTTATTTTTCGAATTATAATATTCCACTTTTTATTGAAAAACAAAAAACAAAAATAAAAACATACATACATACGTATATATAATTAAATTTAGTATTTATCTAAAAATATATAATGTATGTATGTATGTATGGGTGTATGCATAATAGAAAAAAAACTTTAATTAGTTTTGTCTATATATATATATATATATATATATATATATATATATATATATATATATATATAGATAGATAGATAGATAGATAGATAGATAGATTTAGCTAAAAAAATACACAACAATAACAAAGAACTAAAAAAGAAGCAAAAATAACGGTTAAATGTAAGAACTCATCAACGAGAAGTTCATATGAGTATGATAGACAAGTATTTGATCCTTGATTGACCTCTTTCATTGGTTGGTTTAGTCATGTGACAACCCAGTCCGCAAGAACGATTTAGCTAGTTCACTAGATTAGTCTCGTTCGTCTAACTGGTTAGACGGATATAGTTGTTTTCCACGCGTGAAATTGAGGGAATTCGGGTAAATATATCCAGTCTCCGTTGGTTGGTTGGTTGGGTTTTACGGCACGTCAAGTCATTGGGTTATCTCATGCCGATGACTTTTTTCTTATTCCTTCTTGATGGGTACTCAATTTGTTTTAAATACATTTTTCTATTTAACCCATAAATGGGATCCTAACAGGTACTACCGCTCCAGGACAGAGTCGACCTGGAAGCAATGGTAATATAGGGGTGTTCAGCATTTCTCAGGCTTCCAGATAGAGTTTAACGTCTTTCGCAGGATATGAAGACCCTCAGCCACAGCCTTCTTGCACATATATGATAAAAAGAGTTGGGTGTGCCATAAGGCCAATAGGGTTAGGACAGTCATATAGGTGCTAGGGCTTGACGTGACCAGTCGATTGATCGGAAGGGCCTCTTCGACCACCCGTCTAGCCTAAGTAAGGGCCAAAGTGGAGAGTTAAATATCATGGACTGCTCACCCACCAGGATTCCATCCTTAAGCCTCATGTGTTCATTAATCACCGTGTTCATTAATAAAAACTGAGATGAAAATAGAGGTAGAGTCCACCCGATGTACCCCTAACAAGCCACTCCAAGTGAACCCAAGAAGACTAGGATGGACTCAATCCAATCCGGTCATCATAGAAAGTTAAAAGAAGATAGAAGAAGTAAAAACAACAAAAAAAAAACAAAAAAAAAACACAATATGAGTCTAGGTAAAATATCATACATAAGTCCAATTGGACACATGGCCTAGTGGATAAGGTGGTTAGGTTAAGACAGTTCTAAGTGACAGTTATCTCTGGATACCGAGTTCAATCCTGAGTGGAGGCAGTTAGAAAAATAATTAACACAACTCCTACCCCAGCTATGGTTAGTGGAATGAGAACAGAATACCCCCGTGGAATAAATAAAGGGTTAGGTTCAAAGTTCCGTGATGGCTCCCGATTACGACAAGAAAGTTCCCGAGTTCGAAAAGAAGGTTCCCGAGTCCGAGAAAGTTCCCGAGTCCGACGAGAAATACCTGAAGAAGGCCGGAGGGTATATCGGCCGAAACGTTGTACAAATAACAATGAAGATGGGACAATAGTCCGAATAACGCAGATAATACTATGATAGAAGATATATACAAGTAGAAGAATATATCTATATATTAATACTTATGTTCCTTAATTGTCTGACCGTTATCATAACGCAACACTCTCTGGTTAAAAGTGAGACTGTCCAAATTGTTCAAGAGGTGCTAGGGCTTGACGTAACGAGCCGATTGATCGGAGGGGCCTCTTCGACCACACATAAGGGCCAAAGTGGAGTGTTAAATATCATGGACTGCTTATCCACCAGGATTCCGTCCTTAAGCCTCATGTGTTCATTAATCTCCGTGTTCATTAATAAAAACTGAGATAAAAATGGTCCACCCGATTTTTTTGTTTTTTGATTTTGTTTTGATACTGTTTTTGTTTTTTTCGTTTGGTTTTTTGTTGCTTTGTTTTGTTTGTTTTTTTGCTTACCGGTTTATTCTGGTTTCTGATTTCATAAGTCATCCAGACAGTCTTCATAATTCGAGTCCTGCTGAAGGTTGCAAAAACCGAAACGTTAACAAAAAAGAACCCAAGCCACTCCAAGTCAACCCAAGAAGACCAGGATGGACTCAATTCAATCCGGCCAGCATATAAGGTTAAAATAAGATAGAAGATATATACAAAATAAGTGTAAGAATATATCTATATATTAATACTTATGTTCCTTAATTGTCTGACCGTTATCATATCGCAATACTCTCTGGTTAAAAGTGAGACTGACCGAATTGTTCAAGATGAAATGCAAAAAATGTAAATCTTGATTATCTGGTGCTTGCTTATCTGCCGAATTCTTATTTCTTATGAGTGTCGTCACCTCAGCTAAATAATGGACCATTCCGTTTTTATTAGAAAGAAAGAAAGGGAAGAAAAATGGATATATTGTTATATACCCACGTCTCGGGTATATAATACGAGAGAGAGAGAGAGAGAGAGAGAGAGAGAGAGAGAGAGAGAGAGAGAGAGAGAGAGAGAGAGAGAGAGAGAGAGAGAGAGAGAGAGAGAGATGGTGGTTTTACTGGTTAATATCTGCTTACAATGTCTAACACGGCCGCCATCTTCTTCAGGCTGACTTCTCTTCAGGACTTTCTGTTAAGGGTTGGTTCTTCTTTCTTGTTGGTTCTTCTTCGTGTTGGGCTGGTCAGTTCTGGTTTTTAATAATCAATTAATAAGACTTGGCTGATAACTGATAAAGCTTTATTTCAACCCAGCCCATATTGATCCAATCACCGTGGGAGACCGACCCTCAGAGCCGACAATAGCGTTCGCGCTCCTCGAAAATTGGGTCGCATCTAATGCTAAAACTATCACACGCCTAATCGCGTCAGTTAGGGTCATCGCCATGTCAATCATAACCCCAACCGCCATGGAAATTTCCCACCTCAGATTTTAAATCTAACGAAATTTATTCAAATATTTTAACTACAGGTACGTACATAAATCATAAGCTGCAATGAATTATGTGATAATACTAGACATGAAAAATATAATAAGAAAGAAAGAAAGAAAGAATGTAAGGTGAAAGATAGAGAGAACGGGTGAACGCGCGGAAGCGATAATGCTAACCTGTTTCAATCGAACATGATGAAAAGATGAAAAGAAGGAGAGAGAGAGAGAGAGGAGAGAGAGAGAGAGAGAGAGAGAGAGAGAAGAGAGAGAGAGAGAGAGAAGGACTTTTGTCTTTTGATGGTAGTGTTATATAACTATATATTACATAATTCATAGGCTATCCATGAAGTGTGTAACCATGGGCCTCCAGCTTCGCGTCTAATCCCAACATTTCTGTTGGATTTAGATCCGGAATTTGAATATACAAATCCAGAGTACAAATCCTCTTCCTTTTAAGCCATTCCTTGGTAGATGTGCTCATATGCTTAGGGTCATTTTCTTGTGGCAGAACCCGTTTTCGGCCAAGTTTCAACTCGCTGACTGATGGTTGGAGATTCTGATCCAGTATTTGTTGATAAATGCATATTTCCCTGGATGATATGGAGTCGTCCAGGTCCAGAAGCAGAAAAGCAACTACATATCTACCACCATGATTCAGTGTTATAATGAGGTTAAAAGTATGATAATTTAATTATTACAACATTTGATATGTTCATCTTGAACAATTCGGTCAGTCTCACTTTTAACCAGAGAGTATTGCGATATGATAACGGTCAGACAATTAAGGAACATAAGTATTAATATATAGATATATTCTTACACTTATTTTGTATATATCTTCTATCTTAGCATTTTGACTAAAAAAAATGAATATTACATATTCATAAAACTTTTTATAATGCTATTCTCTACTAATATTTCTCTATTTAGGAGACTCTGTCGTGGTTCCTAATTTTATATGTGACTTTTTAGGGCTAAACTTGCAAATCGGTCGGAAAATCAAAACATATTAAAGGATGACCAAGAAAAAACAGAACCCAAATTATTTATTTATTTTCCCATTAAACTAACCCTAAACCCCAACCCCAACCCTAACCCTAACTCTAAACCCTAACCCTAACCCTAAACCCTAAGCCTAACCCGAAACTCCATAGTTAAAATAACAGTTTTATTACACAATTTGTGGGTTCTGTTTTTTCTGGGTCACCTTGTATACAAGGTGACTCAGAAAAAAACAGAACCCCAGTTATTTATTTATTTTCCCATTAAACTAATCCTAAACCCCAACCCCAACCGTAACCCTAACCCTAAATCCTAACTGTAACCATAAACCCCCTAGTTAAAATTAACAGTTTTATTACAAAATTTGTGGGTTCTGTTTTTTCTGGGTCACTCTAATTTTCCGACCGATTTGCAAGTTTAACTCTTTTTGGTTATAATAACTCCGCAGATGTGTTAGCTTAATTTTTGCAGTTAAGCAGCTTTATTTTTTATATCTTTATGGTGTAAAAAAGAAAATGAGTTAAACTAATACTGTTATATACCCCTTTTGCATATTGACCATATAAATGGCGAGAGGAGAGAGTGGACGAGATGTTGCATAGGGCCAAACACGAGTTGTAGTATAAGTCGTTAGTAGTAGCAGTCGTCGTTTGTTCAGAAACAACATACGCCAGTCGTATAGTCACAAGGGTGCTGTTTATTTCTTTCTAGTCTTGTGGGTTCTTTTGCAGAGAGAAGGAAAGAGAAAGATGATATGGTCAAATTATTCTATCGTAAATCATGTTCGACACTACTATGCGAAACCCATACAAAATTGTTTCAAACCACTTACGAGCTTAAGGTAAGATTTTAAAGAATAATGTTTTTCATGTAGGTATTTACCTGATCCATTTGCAAGTCGCAAGTACATATATATATTTACCAACCCCTCTGCATGAACAGGATGTGACACAAGGTCAATTTCTTAAGCGGATTTTAACAGTGTGGAATCCAGAGTTTTCCTTCTCCTAGACTGGTTACCTAGCCATGGTTAAAGAGCCCAGTCTGCGCTGCTATTTACCCATAACTGGAGGGAGAATTGGATTCATACCTTTCCCAAGGGTATTAGCGCCTTCGTCCAGGAATTGAACTCGGGTCGACGAGTCCATTTCCTACGACTCTAACCATTAGACCACGTGCCTACATAAAAGTCGCTAGTATAGGCATCCAGCGAGAATCGTCCTCGCCTATTCAGTTGTAATGGACTTGCGAGAGAGAGAGAGAGAGAGAGGAGAGAGAGAGAGAGAGAAGAGAGAGAGAGAGGGGGGAGCGAGAGCGTGGAAGCGATAACTTTAATCTGTTTTAATGGAATGGAATGAAAATATGATAATGAATAAGAAAGAAAGGGTAAGATAGATAGATAGAGATAGAGATAAAGAGAGGAGATAGATAGATAGATAGAGAGAGAGAGAGCGAGAGAGAGGAGAGCGAGAGAGAGAGCGGGGAGCGAGAGTGGGGAGTGAGAGCGTGGAAGCGATAACGTTAATCTGTTTCAATGGAATGGAATGAAAATTATGAAAATGAAAAAGAAAGAAAGGGTAAGATATATATATATATATATATATATATATATATAGAAGAGAAGAGAGAGAGAGAGAGTGTGTGTGTGTGTGTGTGTGTGAGAGAGAGAGGAAGAGAGAGAGAGAGAGAGAGAGAGAGAGAGAGAGAGAGAGAGAGAGATAGGGAAAAGAATGCAAAATAAAATATAACCCCCACACCAAAATAACAACAAAACAAAACTAACAAAAACAAAAGATAAATACCCCCCCAAAAAAAAAAAAATAAAAAATAAAAAAATGAATAAATATAAATAAATGAAGTAAAAACAATTTGCAGCTACCTAAGTTTATAATCAACTACAAAAAACTATGAGCGATAGCAGAATTAGTAATAGTAGTCTCGTTAGCATTTAAGAGATTCTGTTGCAATGGAAGTCTTGCCAAGAGAGGTAGACACCTTAAAGTAAAAGAAGAGTAAGGCGGGGAGAGTCATGACGACGGCGACGACGACTATGATAGCAGCAGCAGCAGCAGCAGCAGCAGCAGCAGCAGCAGCAAACGCCACTACTAAATACTATTAATAGCAATGTTTCTCGGTCTCTCTGTCTGTCTGTCTACCTCTGTCTGTCTATCTCTGTCTCTCTTTCTGTCTGTCTATCAGCCAACACTTTCAGAGTAATCCTTGGTTGCACTCAAATAGACAAGTGCTGACTAATTAATTCTTTAGTCAGACGTAGAAGAAACGTTTCGGGATTAGGTGTAATTTATTTATTTTAGCAACGGAAGAAAGGTTTGAATTACACTTTTATATATATATATAAAAAAATTGTTATGCCAAAATGTTGAGAACCGCGCGAATCCCACTTGGAGAACTTGGATAAACAGAATGATTTAAATAAGAAACCAGATTCCATAACATTCTAAATATTCTTGTTTAATCTTATTATAATGGAGATCGTGTGACTGTCTGTCTGTAAACGAAACTACGTCACCACTGACGTCACGATTTCCTTAGGTATTTAAGTTATATTCTCAACGATTACGATATAGTTATTATTTAATCTTTATTAACATCTTATTTATTAACGATGTATCTATTAAAGTCTCGCTGAGTTTGATTTACCGCAAAACTGCCCATATTATTAACGCATTTAAAATCATGAAATCATTATATACTATATAAAGTTAAAGTCGACGGGGCGGCCTAAAGTCGGTATCAGCCAGTCAGCGAGGGAGTCTATCCTCTTTCCAATAGCGATAGACCAAGGAAATTGTTTTAGCATCTGAGGTGGAGCGCCACACCTACCATCAGCTCCTTACTTTACCGCACAGATTCCTGTGCTACTCATACGCTGAGTTGGCGAGGACCGGTATCGAACTAGGAACCTTGTGGTTTCTAGCCGAACGCTCTACCGACTGAGCTAACCCGATTTATTTCTTAGAGATATATAACTATCTCTAAGAAATAAATATTTATATAGTATATTGAAAGGCCGGTTTAGTTCAGTCGGTAGAGTGTTTGGCTAGGAATCACAAGGTTCTTGGTTCGATACCAGCCCCCGCCAACTCAGCGTATGAGTAGCACAGGGATATGTGCGGTAAAGTGAACAACTGATGGTAGGTGTGGCGCTCCACCTCAGATGCTAAAATAATCTCCTTGGTCTATCACTAGTGAAAAGGGGATAGAATCTCTCGCTGTCTGGCTGATACCGACATTAGGCTGCCCCGACGACGACTTTATATGGTAGGACTAATTTGCATAATGATTTTAACAAAACTGGGTTTAATAAATAATTATTTGCTGTTACTGATTTCTAATACTATTGTATTATTTTTCAAACGTGTTAAAAGCAATCCTATCTTTGATTATTTTTTTTAGAGAGAAATCAATTAAAATAACATTAAAATAAGTGTCATACTTTCTGTTCTTGTTTTATAGTTTCGTTAGTCTTTTTAATTCAATATAATATTTAATTACATTAAAACTTAAATACTTGTGCCCAGGGTAGGGGCACATGCCTTTTGCCAGTACTAATAATTTGAAGACATTAAATGACCCACTGAGGTTGATATGCCGTAAAACAAAACACCATATACATGATTTAAAGATATTGTTTTAAAATTGCTGGGCTTAGCTCAGTCGGTACAATATCCGGGTGCTCTTCCAATATGTGATCTACCGAATGGTTTCTAATTCAATATGTGATCTACCGAGTTGTTAACATTCCAATATGTGATCTACCCATTAACTACCCATTATTTTCCATTAAACGGTGCTCTTTTAATATGTGATCTACCGAATGGTTTCTAATCCAATATGTGATCTACCGAGTTGTTTACATTCTAATATGTGATCTACCCATTAACTACCCATTATTTCCCATTAAACGGTGCTCTTCCAATATGTGATCTACCGAATGGTTTCAAATCCAATATATGATCTACCGAGTTGTTTACATTCCAATATGTGATCTACCCATTAACTACCCATTATTTTCCCATTAAACGGTGCTCTTCCAATATGTGATCTACCGAGTTGTTTACATTTCAATATGTGATCTACCCATTAACTACCCATTATTTTCCCATTAAACGATGCTCTTCCAATATGTGATCTACCGAGTTGTTTACATTTCAATATGTGATCTACCCATTAACTACCCATTATTTTCCCATTAAACTAACCATAACCCTAACCCTAACCCCGTCTTCTTTTTTCCTAGTAGATCACATGCCATGAATAGTAGATCAATAGTAGATCACAAACCTTCGGTAGATCACATATTGGATGAGCACCAATATCAGGCTCAGAACCACAAAGTTTCGGGTTCAATACCGGCACTCGCCAACTCAGCGTATGAGTAGTACAAGGATCTGTCCGGTAAAGTGGGGAGGTGATGGTAGGTGTGGCGCCCCACATCAGATGCAAAAACAATCTCCTTGGTCTAGCGCTAGTGAAAAGGGGATAGACACCCTGCTCATTGGTTGATACTGACTTTAGACCACCCCGACATCTTTACTTTTTTTTTACTTACATATTGAACTAATTGGCAGTGACTCTTAAATAAACATATTAAACGTTGTAATAATTTAATTATCATACTGTGGTATATTAACAGTTCTGCTAGTAAAAAATATTGTTTGAGAAATGCTGTGAACTTTTGCACCAATCTTATATAGTCATTACAGTTTTTTTTTCATCGTAATCTGGTCGTTATCCAAAACAGATTAAGCATTATTTATATCATCTCATGTGACGCATTCTTTCTTCACTAAGGATTATCCATTATCTGTCCATTCTTTCTTCAATAAAGACGCCCAGTTGTCATAGCAACCAAAATGTTGTGATAAAGATAACAAAGATAAGGAATCTGGTGAAAAAAAAAAAAAATTAAAAAAACAAAAAAAAAAAACAAAAACCAAAAAACCAAAAAAAAAAAAACAAAAACCCCCCAAAAAACAAACAACATCAATAATAATAATAATAATAAAATAATAATAATGATAATAATAATAATGGTGGATTTTGCGGTCCCAACAACCCCAAAAGTTTAGAAAACAGACTAGAGGAATTGGAAATTAGAAGAAGAATTGAGACCATCCAAACAACAACATTGTTAAGATCAGCAGGAATTCTCAGTAGAGTCTTGGAGACCTGAGGAGACTTGTCACTCGGACAAAGAGTGGGGAAAGACCATCAGATAATGCTGGTTATGAAAAAAAACAACAACAACAACAATAATAATAATAATAATAATAATAATAATAATAAAGGGAATACAAAGCTAGGCACGACTGGGTTGGGAAGGTGATCCACTGGGAATTATGCAAAAAATTAAATTTTGACCACACAACAAAATGGTATATGCATAAACCAGAATCTGTTCTTGAGAACGAAACGCATAAAATTCTCTGAGTCTTTGAAATAAAAACGGATCACCTTATACCAGCAAGAAGACCAGATCTAGTGTTGATAAACAAAAAAGAAAGAACTTGTCAACTGGTGGATTTTGCAGTGTCAGCAGATCACAGGGTGAAGCTGAAGGAAAATGAAAATAACGGACAAATATCTGGACCTTGCCAGAGAACTGAAAAAGTTATGGAACATGAAAGTGAAAGTGATACCAATTGTGGTTGGTGCACTTGGAACAGTCCCAAAAGGATTAGAAAAGGGTTTGGAAAGTCTGGATATCAGAGGAAGAATTGAAACCATTCAGAACACTGTACTGCTGCAATCTGCCAGAATACTCAGAAGAGTCCTGGAGACCTGAGGAGACTTGCTGTCACGCAGACTCCAGTGAAATACCATCAGCTAACACTGGTGTGAAAACTCAAAAGGAGTGAACAATAATAATAATAATGGTGGATTTTGCGGTCCCAGCAGATCACAGGGTGAAGCTGAAGGAAAATGAAAAGATGATAAATACCTGGACCTTGCCAGAGAATTGAAAAAGCTGTGGAATATGAGAGTGAAAGTGATACCAATTGTAGTTGGTGCACTTGGAACGGTCCCTATAAACTTGGAAAAAAGACTGGAAGATCTGGAAATCAAAGGAAGAATTGAGATCATCCAGACTACTGCACTGCTGCAATCGGCTAGAATACTCAGAAGAGTCCTGGAGACCTGAGGAGACTTGTTGTCACTCAGACTCCAGTGAAATACCATCAGCTAACGCTGATGTGAAAAACTCAAAAGGAGTGAAAATGATATATATTAATATGCTTGTTATCATCTTGTTACACCCTCAGATTAAAAATCAAATCGTCCAAGATGAAATGCAAAAATGTAAATCCTGAGTATCTGGTGTTGCTTATCTGTAGAATTCTATTTTTTATGAGCGTCGTCACCTCAGCTAAATAATGGACTATTCCATTTTTTTATTATAAAGAAATAAAGGTAAGAAAAGGATATGCTACACGGAAAAAGTTTAATAAGAAAGAATGAAAAAAAGTAGCAAAAAGATATAGAGAGGGGGTGATAGCATTAATCTGTTTCAATTGAACATAATGAAAAGAAAGAAAAAAGTGTGAGAGTTAAATCAAGATTATTATAAAAAAACAAAAACGAAGATTATAATACAAAAAAAAACTGTTGGACTTATTCATATATAGTTATTTACTAAGGTTAGCTTAGATGTGGCACAATGCCAGATTATGGGGCACCCAATGAGAATCGAACTCACTAACAATGGTTTGCGAAGCGAGCTTGCTAACCATTACACCACCTGAGGTGCCTACTTATTTATATATAGTTATTTACTAAGCTTAGCTTAGATGTGGCACAAGGCCAGAAGTATGAGGCACCCAGTGAGAATCGAACTCACTAACAATGGTCTGCAAATCTACCTTGCTAACCATTACACCACGTGAGGTGCCCAACATATTTATATATAGTTATTTACTAAGCTTAGCTTAGATGTGGCACAAGGCCAGAAGTATGAGGCACCCAGTGAGAATCGAACTCACTAACAATGGTCTGCAAATCTACCTTGCTAACCATTACACCACGTGAGGTGCCCAACATATTTATATATAAGGTGTGCTCCAATTCCCACCCTGAATTTATAGACTAGGCAAGGTCACGTGTTCTATTCCTTCGCCGATCAGCAGCCATAATATTCGGCTGGTTAACTACTTAAACACTGATCCTTTCATAGTCCACTTGCGACCATTGATGAAGGAACTTACAATACTCAGGATTCTTTACCGGAGAGGATTACCAAAGGATTTCTGCTGGACAAGCGCTCTTGCTTGAAGGCCAAAGGATGGCTCATAAAAACTTACCCCCCACCCCCCAAAAAAACAAAAAAAACAAAAACAAACAAAACAAAGAAAACCATTGGATACACGTTATCATAGAAATTCAGATTTGGGTGGTTGGTTGGTCATGTGACACAATGATGCTTGTGTAGCTTCAGGACTAATGTGAAAATACTGCCCCTCGTTCCGTGGTGGGAGGGTCACCCAACTTCCGCTTCCGGACCAAACCAGGAACTTCCGTTTTTATTTTTAATCTAATGTCGGGGTCATTCGTCGGTCAATTGAGTTCCAAACTTTAATCCTCTCTTTGTTCTTATTACTTTTTCCTCTCTTTCTCCAGAAATCCGAATACCGTTTTATTCCTAATCCCGAATTCCCCGTAGACCATAATAATTCCGCTACATACCTGCCTTAACATCATTCTAAAATTCAGATTAGGGTGATTGGTTGGTCATGTGACACAATGATGCTTTTGTATCTTTAGAACAAATATGAAAATACCGGTCTGCACTCATACACTTTCATTGCACATTGTCGATGAGCCCACGTTGTAATGTTCTGTGTTGGCTGATTCGAAGGGCAGGAGCTAGAGACATATTCACAAGGATAAAAAAAAACACAACACAAAGTTTGATAACAGGACGCTAATGGGGGAGAAAGGTGTAACACTTTGTACAGCTTGTGGTGGAACAGAGGACACTTAAGTCTATGTTGTCAGCCGGCAAGAACGTTGTCTTAACTATATATATATTTACCCCCCCCCCGCACGAGCAGGATGCGACACAAGGTTAAAGAGCCCAGTCTGCCCTACTATTTATCCATAGCTGGAGGGAGAGTAAGATTCATACCTTTCCCAAGGATATTAGCGCTAAATGAAATGCAATTACCACGTCCAGGATTTGAACTCGGGGCGACGAGTCCATTTCCCATGACTTTAACCATTACACTACGCGCTTCCTAAATTGTCTTAACTATAAGTCGATTGCTGGCTTCACTGATGTGGGTCCCAGGCTATTTTTTATCTACTGCTACTGGGATGAGACTCTTATTCTAACGACCTGTCTGAAACTGCTGAAGGGGCTTGAGCCGACTGAATATATGCAGATTTCCACCCCTACACACACCCATAGATTCGATCATTCAGAAACGGGTACTAACTTTTCTTTTCGGACACCGTGACTCCAATTTCTCCTAAAATTGTAGTCATTACTTTTTTTTCAGTATCAGTGTCTCCAATTTTCAGACCATTAACTTTTCAAGACCCATTTTCTCTTAAAACTAGCCATATAAAGATATTATATCTACCTGGCTTAACTTCCTGGAGGCCGTACATATTTTATAACTCTCCTGAACCTTACTTGACTGAGGACATCGTGAGTCCAATTTCTCCTAAAATTGTAGTCATTACTTTTTTTTTCAGTGTCAGTGTCCCCAATTTTCACACCATTAACTTTTTCAAGATCCATTTTCTCTTAAAACTAGCCACTGGATAGAAAAAGGGGCTTTAGCAAACAATCCTTAATTTACTCAGCTTTAGAATAATAATAATAATAATAATAATATATATATATATATATATATATATATATATATATATATATATATATTAGACCCGCAACAGTATTATTTTCGTCTTTGCGTATATGAGCATTTGTATCTACATCGATGATCAGAACGTTGTGTTTGGGAAAAGGCATGGGCTGCTATTGTCAGGTTATCGACCATACGCTATAGCCGTATCAGTACTACTATATGATTGCACCACTTGCCCTATAACGGAATCTTTTAAGAAGAAGCTAGATTGGAACTACACAAGGATACTGTGACCGGTTTTCATCAAATCATGAAAACAGCACCCTAGAAAACAGCAACTGTACGGCCATTTACCTCCCATCTCACAAACAACCCAAGAAAGGCAGACAAGACACACTGGGCACCACTAAAGAAGTAAGGACGAACTCATAAGTGACATTCTCCTGTGGACTCTTACATGTGAACACACTAATGTCAGGTTATCCAGTAAAAACTTTTGATCAGTCCTATGCAGACACCGGGGTCGTCTAGAGGGTTTACACAGTGCGATGGCCGATAGAGACGGATGATGTGTGTGCACGTATGTTAGAGAGGAGAGTGTGTGTGTGTGTGAGAGAGAGAGAGAGAGAGAGAGAGAGAGAGAGAGAGAGAGAGAGAGAGAGTACGTGATGTAGAGGAGCTTTTTGGAAAGTGATTAAAATGAAGATGTTTGTCTCTGTATTTCCCTAAATGAAAAAAACAAAACAAAAAGAAAAAGAAAAAGAAAAAAGAGAAAGCATGAAACAAAAAAAGAACAAAAAAACAAACAAACAGTTTTTTTTTTCTGTGGCACAAATTCATATATATATATATATATATATATATATATATATATATATGTGTGTGTGTGTGTGTGTTTACGTGTGTGCATGCGCGCGTGCGCGTGTGTGAATGCACGCATGTGTGCGTGTATGTGTAGGTAGGTATGCAATTATATCTGTGCGTGTGTCAGTGTGTTGATGGATAAACACACAAAAAAAAGCAAAAACAGTTTTCTTTCTGTGGCACAAAATATATATATATATATATATATATATATATATATGTGTGTGTGTGTGTGTGTGTGTGTGTGTGTGTGTGTGTGTGTGTTTGTGTGTGTGTGTGAATGCACGCATGTGTGCGTGTGTAAGTAGGTATGCAATTATATGTGTGCGTGTATCAGTTTGTTGATGGATAAATATTTTTATAAAAATACATCAAAATAATAAAATTGTTTAACAAAACCAAATGTCAATATATATATATATATATATATATATATATATATATATATATATATATATACCTCTTTCTTTTTCATGTATAAATGGATTAAAATAAACAGTTAAGATTATTCTTTCCATATGTGTATGGACATAGTTCTTGTCTGTAGCAAACGTGGTTGTAGAAAAAGATGTCTAATCAGCCAACGGCCGGCCCATACACATGATGATGAGGAATACGTGACTGTGGTATTGTGTTGGACGTTGTTATTGAACTGCGCAGGAACCTCGGCTCACCAAAGCCTTTTCAGTCAGCTCGGGTTCTTTTCAATATTCTCTTTAAGGGTCATAAAGTGTTGCTGCTTTTTACAAGCTATTAAAAAAACCTTGCCCTTGCGCAGTGTCAAAAATGCATCTGTGATTACCTTAATGTTTCAAAATATGTAACCGCCCTGTCGCCTGGGGCGTTAGAATACACCGACTCAACCGACTACAGAAGGGTAAGACTCCCTCAATGGGGCCACCTGTTGGCCGTGGGTGGCGACCCGTGATGCTTAAGGATTAAACCCAGGTGTCTGAGCAGTCCATGACCTGCAGTACTCCACTTTGACCCTATCTTGGGCTAGACGGTCGGTCGGAGAGCCCCCTCCGATCAATCGGCTGGTCACGTCAAGCCCTAGCACCTATATGATTGGCCAAACCCTATTGTCCTTATGGCAAGCCCCAACCCTTTTTTATCATATGGGTGCTAGAAGTCAGTGGCCGAGGGTCTTCATGTCCTGGGAATGACGTTAAACTAAATGTAAAAATGTGTTTAAAAAAATTGAACATCCACTTAATGAATTTATTTCAAAACTTTGTCCACTGAGGTTGATATGCCGTAAAACAAATCAAACCGAACCAATCAAAATGTATAAAGAAAGCAATTGAAGATGATAATATTGATTAGTATCAATACTTTATCTAATAATAATAAGATGATAATATTGATTAGTATCAATACTTTATCTAATAATAATAAGATGATAATACTGATTAGTATCAATACTTTATCTAATAATAATAAGATGAGCAAAAATAATACTTTTTCTTTATCTAATAACAAGATTGAGCAAAAATAATAGAGATTTGATTTATATTCTTGAAGATGTTTAAAAAATAAAATTTAAATAATAACAGCATCGATCTTTTTTTTCCATTTAATATTTTAAATAGTAGACATTAACATTTCTTTTTAGAGTAGCTGGATCAATGCAAGGTCTATTTTTTACATAGGGATTTAAACGAGGATTCAACTCACAATTTAGTAATAATGGATCTGCGGGACTAACTTAAAAATCCCCCTCTACCCAGGCGACGCCGGGCAGCCGCTGCTAGTACATATATAAAGGGCAGTTGTGTATATATATATATATGTCCGGAATAAACTTCGAAAATAAAACAATTAACGACAAAGTAAATATATATACTTTAAATATCACCAGGGCTTGGTTTTTGAGTAAAAATAATGAAGATTTGATTCATATTCATGAAGATAATTAAAAAATAAAATTCAAATAGTAATAACATGGAATTTTTTTTTGCAATTAATATTTAAATAGGATACATTCATTTTTCTTTTCAGAAGGTCTATACACTTTTTCATCTGACACCTTATCTAACCGGATCAATGAAAGGTCTTTCTTAAATAGTAATTTTAATGGGGCATCCTGCGATGATCCAACTCTTTATTCATTAATAATATATCTGCGAGACTAACTTTTTCCCCCCTCTCTACCCAGGTGACGTTGTGTAGCCGCTTCTAGTATCTAAATAGATTTAACTTGTTTTTATATTCTATTTCTGTAGTGAGATCAGGTCGTTGATACATTGTAAAAAAACAGTTTTCAACTTAAAAACTGACAGAATAAAGATTCAAGATAATAGTACAAATTTTAATCCACTTTTTTATTTGGTAAGCTCCCAATAGGAAACGTATAAAACGTGCGTACAAACCGAAACTCTTCCACATTTTCTTTTAACAGGAACCCCTGTTTTTTATAAAGAGGTAAAAATTTAAAAGAACTTTATAATACAACCAATCCTAAAAAATAATCTAATTTAAAAAAAATTATTTTAGAAGTAAAGTATTAAAACAAAAATAATGAAAATTAAAACAATATGCATGGGTGACAAGACTTTCGGACCACACTGTACAAACAAGGTGGTCCAGAAGTCTTGTCACCACTTAAACGTATGCTTTGCTTTAATAAAGTTACAATGACTGAAGACGTCTGTGAACACGGACGAAACTGTTTCACCCTGTGACTTGTTTTGAGTTGTTCATTTCTTGACCACTTTCCTTCTATCTACAGCATATCGTCGGATCCTAAACCCATCCACCCTTCCTTTCATATATATATATATATATATATATATATATATATAAGAGGTAAAATAATATAATTATTCGGGTTGTATTACTATAAATACAATCCGAAATTCAAGAAAATAATTTAATTCTTAAAGATATCCTTTTAGAGGTAAAATAATTATATAACTTTATATCAATATCGTATTAATTTCATTGAAACAATTTTTTTTTCATTATTTATTTTACTTAAAATAATATATAGGGGTGACAAGACTTTCGGACCACCCTGTATATTGTAAAATGAATTAAACACACATAACAGCGAACAGATTCTCTCTTATTCCACGTCCTTTTCATAAGAAAAATACATTTTCTATTAAATTAAAGTGGTTCACTTAACTAAATAATATTAACTAATAATCCTAAACAGGGAACCGTTTAAAAAAGATTTTTGTCTCTGCATTCCCCCCAAAATGAAACAAAAAACAACAGCTTTCTTTTTGTGACACAAATTTATGTATATATATATATATATCCCTTTCTTTTTTTCATGTATAAATGGATTAAAATGAAGAGTAAAGGATATTGTTCCCTTAAGTATATAGACACAGTTCTTGTCTGTAGCGAGCGTGGATGCAGAGAAAAGATGTCTAATTAGCCAACGGCCGGCCCTTTCACATGATGATGAGGAATACGTGACTGGGGTATTGTGTTGGACGTTGTCATTGAATTGCACCGCAACCTCGGCTCACCAAAGCCTTTTCAGTCAGCTTGGATTCTTTTCAATTTCCTCTTTAAGGGCCATAAAGTTTGGTGCTTCGTACAAGCTGTTTACGAAACCTTGTCCGTCTGTGCTGAGTCGCATGGATTTGCGTTTTATAACAAAATAAGCTACAATGGCGGAGATTATCATTACGGTCGGTACTACTAGGATAATCCCAAAGACCTGCGCTGTTGTTAAACCGATCGGCTTTTCTGAAAAAAAAAGAAAGAAAATAAATAAAAGTTGATTGTCAAAGGAGATATAAAAATAATAATCAAAAGACAACCGACCCAATAATAATAATAATAATAATAATAATAATAGAAAGTAGCAAATTGGAAAACACCAGGCCATGATGGCATACATGGATTCTGGTTCAAAAAATTTACGACTATCCACAAAAGAATGGCCCAGCAACTGAACAGATGCCTACAAGAAACGGAAGTACCCGAATGGATGACAAAAGGAATAACTACACTAATCCAGAAAGACCCACAAAAAGGAAATGTCCCCAGCAATTATAGACCAATAACTTGTCTACCCATGATGTGGAAAATTCTAACTGCTGTTGTAAGAGAAGTATACTTTTCACTCAATTGGCGGAAACTTCTCCAGAAGAACAGAAAGGATGTCGCAAGGGAAAAAGAAGAACCCACGACTTACTCTATATAGACCAATACATTCTTAAAGAAGTCAAAAATAAACGGAAAAATATTGCAATGGCCTGGATTGATTACAGAAAAGCCTATGACATGGTCCCACATACCTGGATTTTAGAATGCCCTCAGATGTACAAAATTTCCAACAACATTATAAACTTCATTAAAAAAGCCATGGAAAACTGGCGAGTTCAATTAAAAGCTGGAAAACAATCCCTGGCAGAAGTAAAAATCCAAAGAGGTATCTTCCAAGGAGACTCATTATCACCACTACTCTTTATTATTGCAATGATGCCGCTAAACCATATACTGAAAAAATGTACCGGGGGATACAAATTTAGTAATTCACAAGAGAAGATAAACCACCTTATGTACATGGATGACATTAAAATTTTTGCAAAAAAATGAAAAAGAATTGGAGAGCCTAGTACAAACTTTAGAATATATAGCCAGGATATAGGGATGGAATTTGGAATCGAAAATGTGCTATGCTTGTAATAAAAAGGGGTGAAAGAAAACTAATGAATGGAATACAACTGCCAAATCAGGAAACTATAAAATCTCTTGATGAAAATGAAAGCTACAAATACTTAGGAATTTTAGAAGCGGACAATATCATGCAAGCAGAAATGAAAGGAAAAGTTAAAAAAGAATATCTCAGGAGAACTAGAAAACTTCTAGAAACGAAACTTAACAGCAGAAATCTGATCAAAGGAATTAATACCTGGGCTGTCCCCATTATAAGATACTCAGGACCATTCTTAAAATGGACAAAAGAAGAACTCAGATAGACCAAAGGACGAGAAAATTAATGACAATGCACAAGGCTCTCCACCCTAGAGATGATAGAGATAGATTGTATGTGTCAAGAAAGGAAGGGGGAAGAGGTCTTGCCAACATAGAGGAATGCGTAGAAACCACAATCCAACAACTTGAAGATTACACAAGGAAGAGCAAAGACAACTACTTATGGTGGCCAACAATAGCAGAAACGGCAGATGGACAAACAGAAAAACAACAAAGACTAGAAAACAAAAATGGGAAGAAAAACAATTATACGGACGCTTCAAACGACAAATCGAAGAGGTTGCACATGAAAAGGCTTGGACATGGTTAAGAAAAGGAAACTTCAAAAGAGAAACTGAATCATTAATAATTGCTGCACAAAATAATGCCATAAGGACAAACTATATCAAAGCAAAAATTGATAAGACCCAACAAAATAGTAAATGTAGATTATGCGGTAATAGAGATGAGACTGTAAACCATGTACTATGCGAATGTAGTAAACTAGCACAAAGGGAGTACAAAATTAGGCATGACATGGTTGGGAAGGTGATCCACTGGGAATTATGCAAAAAATTAAATTTTGACCACACAACAAAATGGTATATGCATAAACCAGAATCTGTTCTTGAGAACGAAACGCACAAAATTCTCTGGGACTTTGAAATAACAACGGATCACCTTATCCCAGCAAGAAGACCAGACCTAGTGTTGATAAACAAAAAGAAAGAACTTGTCAACTGGTGGATTTTGCAGTGCCAGCAGATCACAGGGTGAAGCTAAAGGAAAATTAAAAAATGGACAATTATCTAGACCTTGCCAGAGAACTGAAAAAGTTATGGAATATGAAAGTGAAAGTGATACCAATTGTGGTTGGTGCACTTGGAACGGTCCCTAAAGGATTGGAAAAGGGTTTGGAAAGTTTGGATATCAAAGGAAGGATTGAAACCATTCAGAACACTGCACTGTTGCAATCTGCCAGAATACTCAGAAGAGTCCTAGAGACCTGAGGAGACTTGCTGTCACTCAGACTCAGTGAAAGACCATCAGCTAATGCTGATGTGAAAACTCAAAAGGAGTGAATAATAATAATAATAATAATAATAATAATAATAATAATAATAATAATAATAATAATAATAATAATAATAATTAATAATAATAATAATAATAATAATAATAATAATAATAATAATAAATCCGAAAAAGAATCCAGGCCATCCAAACAACATCACCATAAAGATCAGCTAGACTACTCAGAAGAATCCTGGATACCTAAGGAGACTTGCTGTCACTCAGCCTCCAGTAAACCACCAGCTTTGGCGGGTGTGAAAAATCTCCATATTAAGAGCTATATGCTACTCATACGCTGAGTTGTCGAACCCGGAATATTGTGGTTCCTACTCGGCGCTCTATCGACTGAGCTAAATCGGTCCAATAATAAAGAAAGAAAGAGAAATAAAAGTTGATTGTCAAAGGAGATATCTATTAATAATGGAGATTCGCTTCCGGTTTTCATCTGTAACAAAAATTACGTCACTGCATACGCCACATTACTCAAAATCGTCATAACATAGAATAAATACACTCAAAATTTGAACAAGAGCGGAGACGAAAATAATATGAATTTTCATCCCCGCTCTTGTTAAGTCCGGAGTAAAACAAGCTCTGAAGATGATTTTTATAAATTGAAATATTCTTCAATATTAGCTATGAATATGATATAAAATATTTTCACTTTAACAGCATATTGTGTTGTTTTCATATCCTTTTATCTATACTTATACCGTCGGATTCATTTCCTTTCTATTAACTTATATATATATATATATATATATATATATATATATATATATATGAAAGTAAACAAACAGGCTTATAGTCTATTTGAGATGGCAATAGCCGACAATTTGGGAGAATAAGTGCTTAATTGAAGTCATACCTAATTGAAATTTAATTAGTTGATAATTAATAAATTAGGTAGTCTCCTGTCTATAAACTCAGTTATAATATGCCGAAATGTACATACAGAGAACGACTTTTTTTCTCGATTTGTTTACGCCTTACATTTGAACAGATATGCTCGCCTAATTTATTAATTATCAACTAATTAAATTTCAATTAGGTATGACTTCAATTAAGCACTTATTCTCCCATATATATATATATATATATATATATATATATATATATATAATATATATATGCATGATGAATTAAACAAAATACACATCTCCTGTTTAACAATTTTATTTGTGATCTTTTCAAGTTTTCTGGCCAACTTTTTAATATTTGGGTGGAATTCGTGGATAAGTCCACCAAAGTTCAGCCCCCGAGTACTTTCGGCACTTCGAAGTGCCATCATCAGGGGTGATGTGTTCCAGTTTTTCAACTTATATAAATGGATGTGGAGGCTGGAAGGAGGAGACTTGATGAGAAAGGTGCTATAGGCATTTTAAAATGTGTGTACTGCATTTTAAATATTAAATATTTAAATATCAAATATCTAAATATTAAAAAGTTGGCCTGAAAACTTGAAATGATGACAAATAAAATTGTTAAACAGATGTGTCTTTTGTTTAATTCAACATGCATAAATGAAAAATGCTGCCCAAATACACACACACACACACACACACACACTATATATATATATATATATATATATATATATATTGCATTTTGCTAGTATATCTAAAGTTATCTAACGTTTAGAGTTTTACTAGAAAATTATTTACAAACTAGAAGTAGACGCTTAAACTTTTCAAAATTTGAAGCTTTTTTTTGAAAATTCTTCTCTTGATTAAGTGATTTGAGGACGTGGATGACTTTAAAGAAATACGACGGCACATTTTTTTTCAATTGAGGTTTATTAACAAATTTATAGGAAAAAACAAAGGAAAAACATCAAAAAACTAAAAAAAAGCCCCCCCCCCTGAAAAAAGAAAAAAAAGATAAAGGGTGCTCGATACTTACCCTTGACTGGTGTACGCTTATAACAATCTACACACGTCTCAGGCGTCGCTACTTCCGGAATATCGTTTGTGCCGTCATCTATCTTAACTGGAAAATAAATAAAATAAATTTTAGAGGTACAAAAATGAATTGTTGGTTGGTTGGTTGGTCGGTTGGATTTTACGGCATGTCAACCCATGGGTTATTTTATGCCGAAGACGTTTTTGTTTTATTCATTTTTGTTTTGTATTCCATAAAAACGTTTTTAAAACACTTTTTTTAGAACTCATTATTTTTCCATAGATGAAACCCTAAAAGGTACGACAACTCCGGGTCAGAATTGACCTGCGAATAATGACGACGAAGAGGCACTCCACACTCTCCAAAGATCCAAATTGGAACTTCACCATTAGATGTCATGCCCAGAACAAAAGAGCTCTGAAAAAAATCACCAAGTCTTGTGTTCGTTAAGTAAAAAACTAAGCAACAACACAAGACATCCTAAGAAACAAGTGATTCCAGACCGTCACGAAGTCTTCTGCCTATTTCTTCAAACTATCTTCGTGAATCGTACATGGTCCTATGTAGCTAAATCATTGACTCTCCGAAGAAAAAAAAAATCAGGGAAAAAAATATGGAATGTTTTCAAGCAAACGAAAAAATATATTCAGTCAATGAGACAACTTATAAGTGATAAATAATTATTTTATTTAAAATAAAATATTATTTCCTTTTTTTCCCCCCAGAAACTAACATAAACCCTGTATAGAAACTGTATGGAAATCCTGTATAGAAACTTATAAAAATTTTCTGATATAATTATTCAGACTATTATCTTTATAGAAAAATGAATAAATTAAAAATCGTTTTTTATTTGTTTTTTTTTTTCAGATTTCATAAAATATGATAGTGGGGGAGACCTCGTAAAAAATATTTCCCCTAACATATTTTAAGGAAAAAACCTATTTCAAACATATTTTCATCAATAGATGAATAATTACCAACAAATTTGTGAAAATTTGTTGGCTACTTTAAATTTCAATTGATTTAATGGTGCGAAAATGTAAATATTGTTTTCGTTCATAATTTTCATTATTTCTGTGAGCTGAAATTTTTAAAAAATCATCAGAAGTTTAAAAAAAAAATGTTTGTCCTTTTGAATGGTCCAAATAATTTGAAGAAACAAACACATAAAAAGTTCATATGTAATAAATACCCTTCTTTTCTTTTACTTTTTTGTCCGTTAAAACATAAGTTCCCTTTTTGTTATTATTTCTTTTCATCTATTGATGAAAATATGTTTGAAATAGGTTTTTTCTTAAAATATGTTAGGGGAAATATTTTTTACGAGGTCTCCCCCACTATCATATTTTATGAAATCTGGAAAAAAAATTGTTATAGGTGACACACCCTATAAGACCAATGGAATGCGCCAACAGATTACTATAAATAAACAGGGATAATTGTGGCTTAGGAAGCAAGCCAATGCGAGTGCCAATAACTCTGTTCGTCGGACGTAATTTCCACATCTCTCTATTGTATTGTCTACTTTCTTCTGTTAATACATTTTTCTACTTTCTGTTACCCGTTGTTTTGTTCTTATTTGACCCCTTAAAACCTCACAACAAAAATGAACAGATAAAAAACGATTTTTAATTTATTCATTTTTCTATAAAGATAAGAGTCTGAATAATTATATCAGAAAATTTTTATAAGTTTCTATACAGGATTTCCATACAGTTTCTATACAGGATTTATGTTAGTTTCTGGGTAAAAAAGGAAATAATATTTTATTTTAAATAAAATAATTATTTATCACTTAATAATTGTCTCCTTATTTTTTTTTTTTTCACTTTCAAATATCTCTCTCTGGTTCCGTTTTTTTTTTTCAATACTCTTTTTGTCCCCCCCCCTCTTTCCAATTCTTAACTAATAAAAATTACTTCTCTCATTTCCTCAACTCGCCACAACGACTCCAAAACCATATTCTCAACTCTGATTTTCAAACTATTAAATGTGCCGGCTGTTTTCAATCAGTTATTTTTTCGCGGACATAAATATTCAAAACAAAATCCAAGGGAAATAACTCCCTTCGCTCCTCAACGTGCAAAATCGGCAACTCCTCTCCCTGTTCCACCCTCTTTTTAAAATTTACCTTTTCTTTTTTTATCAATAACATAGGCAACCTCTGATTTCCCGGATTTTATCCACAAATCCAAGAAATCAGACCCCAACACAGACCCATAGAAGAATAGAGAGAATGCCAGCCGAACAACAGCCCAGATTCCCAGATCAGCCAGACAGTGAGGGAGCCTATCCCCTTTTCAATAGCGCTAGACCAAGGAAATTCTTTTTAGCGATATCAGCAGATAAGTAAAACAACAAGGAAAAGTACATAAGTATAAAAATAAATTTATATCTCCTTAAATTCGGTACCGTTACGTTACATATATAGTACGTAAGTAAAGTCGTCGAGCGGCCTAAATAAAACAAAAATGTATTAACCAGACAGTGGGGGAGTATATCCCCTTTTCATTAAAGCTAGACCAATGAAATTGTTTTAAGCATCTGATGTGGAGCGCCACACCTACCATCAGCTCCTCACTCTACCACACAGATTTCTGTGATACTCATACGCTGAGTTGGCGAGGGTCGGTATTAAAACCGGAATCTTGTGGTTCTGAGCCGGATGCTCTAACTACTGAACTAAACTCCTTAAATTGGATACCGGTATATATATATATAGTATTTTCAGGGCCAAGTTAGTTAGGTCGGTAGAGCGTTCGGTTAGAAATCAGAAGGTTCCAAGTTCGATACCGGCCCCTCGCCAACTCAGCGTATGAGTAGCACAGGGATCTGTGCGGTAAAGTAAGGCGCTGGTGGTAGGTGTGGCGCTTCCCCTCAGACTCAAAAACAATCTCCTTCGTCTAGCGCTAGTGAAAAGGGGATAGACTTCCTCGCTGATTGGCTGATGCCGACTTTAGGCCACACCGACGACTTTGCTTTTACTTAAGTAAAATGGAAGTAAAAAAAAGAAATCTTACTTTGGTCCCCGCCCTGTCGGTGGGGCATTAGAATGCACCGACTGCACCTCTGCAGAGGGTAAGACTCCCCCAATGGGGCCACCTGTTTGCCGTGGGTGGCGACCCGTGATGCTTAAGGATAGAGCCCAGGTGGATGAGCAGTTCATGACATGCAATACTCCACTTTGGTCCTATCTTGGGCTAGACGGGCGGTCGGAGATCAATCGG
>CM042173.1:10387524-10440850 GCA_023376005.1 Doryteuthis pealeii
ACCATTCATGAATGTGTCTTTATCTTTATTTATGTACACCTTGTATTATGTACCCTTTTATCCATGTGCTGTATACTTATTAAATGTTTTGTCTGTCAACCTTTGTCGGAGTTTGTATCTTCAAGTATATATCACTTTAATTCTTACACTGGTATATACTGCGTGTGTCGTCACTAACCCTAGACGATATATGTAGTGGTCGCTTAACGAAGACACAAGACATGCTGTATCTAGTGGGAGATTGACTTTTTATTCTTTAATTCCCTCGTGGTGCGTGTGGGTGATGAGCTTGACAATGGGAATCTGCCCAAGGGTTGACAATGCGTTGGTGAAGTGGAAGGTGGCTACGTGACGGCTCACAGCTCATCGGATGTGACCGTGAATCGGTCACTCACTTGTTCTCCGTTCGCTGTCTCTCTGGGGTCTGTTCACCACTGACTGTTCTGTCGGGTCGAACCGTCTTGCCTTTTGTATATCTCAAAACGCCTACGCGCTTGCTTTGTTCGCGTTTTATCAACGATCAAATCTATTTCCGGCATCTTAACCCCTTTGTCAGTTTTGTCGTCTTTTCTTTGCTTTGTTTAATCTAACCGGAAATTCCTATTTCCGTTTGTACAATATCCAACATATTCTATTATTATTTTATCTGGTTTACTGAATTTTTGTCTCCACATAAATGAAATGCTTTTATACGTAAGCTAATATATAAACAGAGAGATAATATAGAGTTTATACATAGAAATAACATTGAAATTATACTTAAAAATGTCCAGCATTTGTAAATCTCAAAAGTAAACAAATCAATAGACCAGGGCTTCCCTCCACTAAGGCGGTGCTGGGGTAGCCGCTTCTAGTATAAGATAAAGATAAGTACTTACCACCTTGAATACTTAAACCAATCCAAAGGGCTGTGTGATATGTAGAAAATATTTTCGCATTTTGTTGAGAAAAGGCCACGTCGTCTTCGGAATGGAAACTGGCCAAATTGGCGCCAATTTGTTGACATTCGTAATTTGCTTCCGGCCACGATCTTCCGTCCCTGAAATTAATTATCAAGTAGCAATGGTCACCATGTGCGAGCCAATCTTCGGGGCAACTTCCGTTGATCATTGTTCCCACTGCATCATTCTGATTGGTTGTTGGATCTTCTGGAAAAAATTAAGTTTTAAAAATAAGTATCTATATATTAATACTCGTGTTCCACACACACACACACACACACACACACACACACACACACACACACACATTTGTAAACATCCTTTGTTTTTTCAATATATCATATTCACACTGTCGGATTAATTTCCATTTTATTTTCACACACACACACACACACACACACCACACACACACACACACACACACACTCATACACACACACACACACACACACACATATATATATATATATATATATATATATATATATATATGTATGTATATATATATATACATATATATTGTGAAGAAAAGGGGGTTGGAATGAACCCAACAGAATGAGGTAAAATATAAGGAATGAAAGAACAAAACTCAGACAAAAATGTGTAGTATATTTATTTATATATGGAGTTTGAACTCGGCTTCTTCAGCTTTTATTGAATTATTCAGATCATACAAGTGTTTGATAGTAGGTAGGTGGGTAAGTTTTGTGGCGAGGGAAAGATTTGATTGATTATAGGGGACATCTTTGGGGAAGATAAGAAGGAAATCAGAGTTGAGGTAGGTAGTTAGAAAAAATGAATGGTGAGAAATACATGATAGGGGAGGGGAGTAGCCTTTCTTGGAGAGAGATTTGAGTAGAGGAAATAGCAAATGGGAGCAATAAAGGGGGGGGGGTAGATGACCATAAAATCAAAATCAAAATGTTTGTTAGTATGTGGGTTAAGGCCAAGTAGGTCACAAAGTGAGGGTCAACAGCGGAGGTTAGGTTAGTTGGGGGTGGGAAAGTGGATGGATAAAGATATATATATACGGCCTTCGTATCTATAGCTCTGCTGATGAGGCCTAATAGGCCGAAATGTACATACAGAGATTGATTTTTCTCGATTTGTTTAGCCTTACATTTAAATAGGTAATCCCGCCTAATTAATTAATTATTAATTAATTAACTTTCAAAAATTAGGTTCGACTTCAATTAAGCACATATTCTCCCAAATATATATATATTGTAAATGCAAAAGAATTATCTCCCTTGCTTAGCCCGGCCATCTTATTGTATAGGTACACACACCGTTTGACACCGATAAAGGTCACATGTGGCGTGTGGCGCTAAAGTTAAATCCTTTCACAGGCAGGGAACGAGGAGACAAGAAGCTAAGTATGAACATGCGAATTTTTCCTCCTCTGTCCAAATTCAGTATTAGCATATTAGAGAAACTATATATATATATATATATATATATATATATATATATATATATATATATATGACTGCGACTCAAGGCAAGGACTACCCCAATGGGGCCACCTGTTGGCCGTGGGTGGCGACCCGTGATGCTTAATGATTAAACCCAGGTGGATGAGCCGTTCATGACATGCAATACTCCACTTTTGCCCTATCTTGGGCTAGACGGGCGGTCGGAGAGGCCCCCTCCGATCAATCGGCTGGTCACGTCAAGCCCTAGCACCTATATGATTTTCAAACCCTAGTGCCTTTATGGCAAGCCAATTTTTATCATATGGGTGCTAGGTGCTACCCGGAGTGGTAGTACCTGTTAGGGTCCCATCTATGGGTTAAATAGAAAAATGTATTTATAAAAAAATTGTATTATCCATTAAGAATTGATTTATTTCAAAACTTTATCGGCATTAAATGACCCACTGAGGTTGATATGCCGTAAAACAAAACAAACCAAGACTATGTGGAGAAGTAGGGATGTGATCCTCAGAGGACCAGCTTCATTTTGATTTATATACATGTTCCTGTATTGGTAATTATTCCTGTCTTAAACAAAATGGCATTACTTTTTGACTCACCTTCGTATTTTAATATATAAGAAAAAGCCATTTTTACCTGTGGATATTTTACAAACTGATGAATACTGATCTTCACAATTCATTAATTGCCATTTGTCCAGTTTTACCATGAAACCACAAGTGGCATTCTCATTCCAGTGTTGGAACGGTAACCAATCAGTGTAAAGCATTTTCGATTTGTCAGACCAGAAAAATTGACCCTGAAATCAAAAAGAAAAAAAATCAATAATTTTCAAAATGCCTAAATGTTACATAATCTATGCGGTTGCATAAGATTATTGTCAATCCCCTTTAATTCTGAGGGGATGACACCTTTCATACCATGGCCGGGTCCTTCTATGGAAACTTACAGAAGCCCGCCAAATATGTGAAGTCACGTGGGACCTTTTTCAGAGTCCCCAGTTTGTAGTTAGACATCAGACAGAGCAGTCGGCCATGACGCTCTGTCTAAAACTGTAACTCTGCATACGCGCGCTATGTTATGTCTGGGTTGGGGATTTACCGAATAAAGAACATTAAAAGAAAATCGAAGTCTTGTGTTTACTAAAAACTAACAATGACACAGGGCTTCTGATAAGGAGAAATCCCTAGCATGGAAAACCAGACCGAAGTCCCCACGACAACTCCAGACGCAAGATGTTAGAAGATAGAACCAAAGCCGACCAGAGGAGAAGACAACTAGAGTAAGAAGTAAGAAAGGGTATACAACATTATATGATTTGGTACCGTGAAAACCTTCAGTATCTAACATAAAACCAACAAACTGGTCAACTCTCTCAATTTTTGGAGGAAGAAATATCGTTGCTTTTGAAGACGGAGTTCAGGAAAATTCAGAAAAAACAATTTTCTGATCTTTTTTGGTCGATAGTGAAGATCTGGCCACATCATTCAGAGATTAACTCAATAAAGATAATCTCGGTAAATCCTAAATTAACCTTGGCTCTTTGCTACTTGTAGCCATGCTTATCAAAAAGTAATCCACAAAAAGGTAAGCTATTATTTGACGTTAAGGAATACGGTAACCCAAAAGTAAGTTATAATTTGACGTTAATTAATACGTTATTCCAAAAGTTAAGCAATTATTTAAAGTAAAAAAAATACGGTACTCTAAAAGGTAAGCTATTATTTGACGTCAAGAAATACGGTAACCCCAAAAGTAAGTTATAATTTGACGTTAATTAATACGTTATTCCAAAAGGTAAGCAATTATTTAAAGTAAAAAAATACGGTACTCTAAAAGGTAAGCTATTATTTGACGTTAAGGAAATACGGTAACCCCAAAAGTAAGTTATAATTTGACGTTAATTAATACGTTATTGCAAAAGGTAAGCAATTATTTAAAGTAAAAAAATACGGTACTCTAAAAGGTAAGCTATTATTTGACGTTAAGGAATACGGTAACCCCAAAAGTAAGTTATAATTTGACGTTAATTAATACGTTATTGCAAAAGGTAAGCAATTATTTAAAGTAAAAAAATACGGTACTCTAAAAGGTAAGCTATTATTTGACGTCAAGAAATAATGCTACGATCCGTGTAGCCATTTTAGGGCTGTAGTTGAAAATAGTTTTACAGATTTTATGACATGTCAACTAATGTTGGGTTATTTTATGCCAAAGTAGTTTTCCCTTGTGGCATAAAGTTTGATCCTTTATTGAAGTAGAAAGGTGTACTTCCAAAAAATTTAAGCTATTATTTTACGTATATTAATACGTTATTACAAAAGGTATGCAATTATTAAAAGTAAAAAAAAAATACGATACTCTAAAAAGTAAGCTACTTTTTAACGTTAAGAAATATGGTACCCTAAAGGTAAGTTATAATTTGTCGTCAATTAATACGTTTTTCCAAAAGGTAAGCAATTATTTAAAGTAAAAAATACGGTACCCCAAAAGGTAATCTATTATTTGACGTTAAGAAATATGGTACCCCGAATCGGTACCCCGAATCGGTGGAGTGTATTAACGATTTGTCAGATCACAAAAATTAGCCCTGAAATGAAAAAGAAAAAAAAAATCAATAATTTACAAAATATCTAAGTAAACTCGTCGGGTGGCCTAAAGTCGGTATCAGCCAGACAGCGAGGTAGTCTATCCCCTTTTCACTAGCGCTAGACCAAATGGATTGTTTTTAGCGTCTGGGGTGGAGCGCTACACCTACCATCAGCTCCTCACTTTAAAACTAACCATTCTCACAAAATAAAAAAACCTTTAGAATATACACATTGAAGTGAATATTAAAATAAATGAATAAAATATATTCAGTATTGTAAAATAACGGATGCAAGAAAAATAAAACATTTATTGCAAAAACACGGACATAAAATGAGGGTTCAGTTTATTTTATGGTAGGAATTTACGAGGATCAAGTTAAGGATTACAGTAATTTTTTTATTAAACCCAGTTTTTAAATTGTGTGAACATTTTGAATGTTAATGACCTTTGTAGATGATGTCACAAAATCAGTTTATTCACAAAGGTGAATGAACAGAAACTGCAGAATTAAATATTTCTATGAATTGTTGAGATGAGGCTTGATAATTTGTATTATTTGTATTATTCAGACTATTGTCTTCATCTTTATTGTTATCTACACTATTTCTCTGAATTTTTTAGATGAGGTTTGATAATTTGTATTATTGTATTATTCAGACTATTGTCTTCATCTTTATTGTTATCTACACTATTTCTCTGAATTTTTGAGATGAGGCTTGATAATTTGTATTATTTGTATGATTCAGACTATTGTCTTCATCTTTATTGTTATCTACTATTTCTCTGAATTTTTGAGATGAGGCTTGATAATTTGTATTATTTGTATGATTCAGACTATTGTCCTCATCTTTATTGTTATCTACACTATTTCTCTGAATTTTTGAGATGAGGCTTGATAATTTGTATTATTTGTATGATTCAGACTATTGTCCTCATCTTTATTGTTATCTACACTATTTCTCTGAATTTTTGAGATGAGGCTTGATAATTTGTATTATTTAATTATTCAGACTATTATCCTCATCTTTATTGTTATCTACACTATTTCTCTGAATTTTTGAGATGAGGCTTGATAATTTGTATTATTTGATTATTCAGAATATTGTCCTTATCTTTATTGTTATCTACACTATTTCTCTGAATTTTTGAGATGAGGATTGATAATTTGTATTATTTGTATTATTCAGACTATTGTCTTCATCTCAGCTTAACACTTCTCTACCCAGCTATGGTTAGCGGAATGAGAATATGATACCCCCGTGGAATGAATAAAGGATTGGGTACAAAGTTCTGTGATGGCTCCCGATTACAACAAGAAGGTTCCAACGTTCGAGAAGTCTGACAAGAAATACCTGAAGAAGGGCACATTGGCCGAAATGTTGTGCAGATAACAATAAAGATTATTTGGATTATTCGGACTATTGTCTTCCATTAAACCGGCAAATGAAATCTTACATCTTTCTGCGTGGCACCGATCCAGAACTGTTCGATATCCGAACTGTTGAGTAAGTACAGGAAAGCTTCTTCGTAGACACTTAAAATTGAGACAAGATGGCCGCCTTCGGACTGACAGAAAGCTTCCGCTTCCGACCATGTTTTTAACTCCTGAACGTATTTATAATACGAATTTCGGTATTTTACGTAGCCCGGCTTTAGATCATCATCTTCTTTTTCTTCTGTCTGCAGAGGAATGCTGTTATCTGGAAAAGAATAAATAAATAGATAAAAATTGGATAACTGGTGAATGGTTGGTAGGTTGGTTGGTTGGATTTTATGGTATGTTATGTTGGATTATTTTTCTATTTAAGGCGTGCTGTAATCCACCACTTAAACTTATAGACTCAGTGAGGTCACGTGGTTTAAAACCCAGCCAATCAACAGCCCGAATACGTGTTTAGTTAACTATTTAATCGCTGATATTGGCAGCCGTTCATTTGCACGTTATTTGACATTGACAAAACGGACCTACAACCAAAGGATCATACCCAACATTAAGGGACACCAAGGGACAACCAAAGGATCATACCCAACACTGAGACACACCAAGGAGCAACCAAAGGTTTCTTCACTAAGGATCGCGCTCTGCTTAACACAAGGGATTTCCGCTGGAGAGTGCTCTTGCTTGAAACCTTATGATGGTCACAAAAATCGTAACATGTTAACTACCCCGGAGTGTGGGAAACAGTTCGTTGCAATTTAAAAGGATATTTTATTTGTAGCCGACCTTTATATATATATATATATATATATATTATATATATATATATATATATATACCAAGCGTGTTGGTAAATCCTTGCGGTGAGAAAAAACCCAGCAAATAGTTTGATTGTAAAAATATACTACCAAACATCAACCGGGGAGAAAAAAATTTTTGAAAAAAAGAAAAGACCAAGATAGTCGTACCAACAAAAAGTAATCTATTAGTACAGTATTTGGCCAAAAGAAAAAAACAATTTATATGTATATATATGTATATAAGATATATATATATATATTCATATAACCGCTAGGAGAATACCTAATAAGTAAAAGGTGCTCAATACCTAAGTAGAGCAAATAATAAAGATAAATCTTATGAGTCAGACGAACATACTATTAGTTTCGCTTAATGCTCTTCAGGGCTAAGATCTGACTCAGATGTTAGCCCTGAAGAGCATTAAGCGAAACTAATATTAGGTTCGTCTGACTCATTAGATTTATCTTTATATATATATATATATATATATATATATATATATATATAATATATATATATATGTGTGTGTGTATCTGGGCAGCATTCTTTCATTTATACATGTAGAATTGAAGAAAACAGATGTCTCTTGTTTAACAATTTTATTAACGATCTTTTCAAGCTTTCTGGACAACTTTTTTTTATATTTGGATATAGTACTTGAAGCTCTATACATCAAACAATACAAATTTTCAGGCCGCAATTTAGACAGAAAAAATTACATATTATTACCCTCTTAGGAGATATTACTACCTAGATATGTGAAAAAAAAATTCACATATCTAGGTAGTAATATCTCATCCACAGAAAGCGATGTTAACACTCGAATAGGAAAGGCATGGTTGGCCACCAACAAATTATCTGTCATATGGAAATCCGATCTCCCCGACAAGCTAAAGAGACGATTCTTCCAGGCTGTAGTTATGTCGGTACTGCTGTATGGCTGTACCACCTGGACCCTAACGAAGCGCCTTGAGAATAAGCTAGATGGGAGCTGCACAAGAATGCTGCGAGCGGTCCTGAATAAGTCGTGGAAGCAACACCCCACAAAAAAGCAACTGTATGGCCACCTGCCCATCATCTCACAAACCATACGAGTAAGACGGACTAGACATGCAGGACACTGCTGGAGAAGCAAGGACGAGATCGTAAGAGACGTACTACTGTGGAAACCAGCACATGGGCACGCCAATGTGGGCCGCCCAGCCAGGACCTACATTGACCAACTATGTAGTGATGTCGGCTGCTGCGCGGAGGAGCTCCCAGAGTCGATGAATGATAGGGAAGTTTGGCGAGAGATCGTTATGGATATCCGTGCAAGTTGCACGACATGATGATGATGACCCTTTTAGGATTATACATCTACATATGGCTGGTTGTAATGGACATACTTTTTTTTTAGCCAAAATTTACTATTAAAATGAATAAAATCTTTAAAAACTTTAATATTAAAATTTACTATTAAAATGAATAAAATCTTTAAAAACTTTAATATTAAAATTTACTATTAAAATGAATAAAATCTTTAAAAACTTTAATATTAAAATTTACTATTAAAATGAATAAAATCTTTAAAAACTTTAATATTAAAATTTACTATTAAAATGAATAAAAACTTGAAAAAATGTAATATCAAAATTTCAGTGAAATTGACTTTAAAAATAAATGTCTTCGATTTTGGTATTAATTTTTAAAATCGAAAATGAAATGAAAATTTGAATATTTTTTCTAAGAGAAAAATTGATAAAATAATATATACTTACTTTTTATTCTAATAGGTCGAAAAAGTTGAAAAATAATTTTTTACGCTAAGAAAAACAAACAATAGTTACTGAGAAGCGTCTCGTTTCTTTGTATAAAAGCAAAACAAATATGTTAGTTTTGCTCTTCTGTATATTCTAAGAATCGCACATTACTATTCAACAATAAAAATTAAATAAGATTAATTTTGAATATAGTAACCACATTTTTAAATGCCTATAACCCGTTTCTTGCCAATTCTCCTCCTTCCATCTCCCACGCCCCTAAATATAATTTCTACGAGTTACCCGCCTTACTTACTTTCACTACTACTAACTTGAAAAAGCTGGAACACAAACACATCACCCTTGAAGATGGCACTTCGATGTTCCTAAAGTACTTGTGATAAAAACTTTGGTTGACTCATCCACGGATTCCATCCAAATATAAAAAAAAGTCGGCCAAAAAGCTTGAAAAGATCGTTAATAACATTGTTAAACTAGAGACATCTGTTTTGTTCAATTCTCTCTCTCTCTCTCTCTCTCTCTATATATATATATATATATATATATATATATATATATTAGACAAAACGTGACCCATTAGGTCACCCATTCAGCTCTGGGTAGATAATTGAGATAAGGGTAAAGGGTGTTAGCAAAGCGAATAAAATCTTTAAAACAAAAAAAAATACAGCCGGACGAAACCTTAAAATCATTTTGTTAGCTTTCTAAGAACGGAAATGTTTGACCTCATTTAAGCTACGGGTTGCTGGTTGTGAAATTTAACATAGAAACGCATTTCAAATTCTCTCGTCTCTCTCTCTCTCTCTTTCTCTCTCTCTCTCTCTCTCTCTCTCTACTCTCCAGAGAAACTAACATTCATTATATATCGAGTAGGTAGTCAAAAGTTACATAGAGGGGAAGAAAGAGATAGACACAGAGTAAAGTAAGAGATTGTTCGGTTTTTGACTTAATTGCAAATTACGGCTAATTAGAAACAATTAAAACAGAATTTCTTTCAAACATATTTCAATCCTAAAAGTAAGGAATAATTTAGTATAATTTTCATGTCATTAAACTAAACAGTAAAAAAGCCTTTTTGAAGTAAAAATTGATTAACTCAGCTTCAGTATAATATATATATATATATATATATATATATATATATATATATATATATATAAAGTTTGTTTCTTTATAGTATCTTTGAAGCTCCCGCGCGTGGAAATTGTTCGAAATTCTTTTAATTTTTACTATAAATATAGCCTTGCTCGGCATAGTGAAATAAAGTTTGTTTCTTTATAGTATCTATGAAGCATTGTGTGTATGTGTAATATAAAGATTTTGTAGGCAATTTACAATGCAATATGTGTTGAATTTATTTAACTTTTTTTTTTTTTTCAAAACTAAATATTTTCGGAAGTAAAATTCCATCCTCAGAGTTATTGAAAGTACTAGATGTTTTTTTATAGTACTTATATATATATATATATATATATATATATATATATATATATATATATATATATATATTTGAAAAAACAAAACTAGAATGTAAAGAATCTTCTTGATCCCATATTTAGAACTAATGTAGATCATACGCTTACTTCGATATCCTTGACATATGTAACCGGCTTTTTCTCCACAAAAGGCAGCGAACCATATTCCCGCAGCCGTCTTTTCCGTGTGCATTGCAACACAACGCTACAAAAGAGAAAAAGAAAGAATAAAAGAATAGAAGAATAGCAGAATGGAAGAATCAAAGAATCAAAGAATGACATTGAAAAAGATTTAGTTTGAATACAGCTAATTTTTAGACAACGCCAAATTGAATAATTTTGATATTTCGGTCTATTGTCCACATAAAATATTTCATTCTGTTACTTTGTGTGTAAAGCAGTGCCTGAAACTGGCAACATATATGCACCCCCTCCCCCAAGTTCACAACCACCTGTAGGTAGTTATTTACTGAACTTTGATTAGGAAAGGCACAAGGTCAGAAATATGGGGCGCCCAGTAAGAATCAAACTCATTAAAAATGGTCTGCTAATCTAGCTCACTAACCATTATATATGAAGAATCCTGAAACATGTTTAGGATGATAGTGTGAGAAGACCTGTTCTGCACTCTGCTCTTTCGATGTACTTGTCTAGACCCCAACGTTGTGAATTATGTGCTGGCCGAATTTAAGGCATGAGTCAGAAAAACAGGCTCACAAGGATTAAAAACAAAACAACAACAACAAGTGTAAACAAGACACGGATGGAAGAAGAGTGTGTGTGATGCTTTCGCTGTCTATCCAACTGGCTATATCTGCTATCCCTACTGGCGAACGTAACCCTTCGATCCCCGGGTTCTAACTGCCTTAGTGATCGAGTTTAGTTGTATTTATGTCAAATCCCCCTTTCCCCAACCATCTTCTCCGGACCACACAGATGGCCAGTACTTAAATAAATCGCAGACTTCTAGTCGTCATTAACCCTTAAAATTAAAGTACTTAAATATTTTTTCAGACACTACGGCTTCAATACGTTGACCATTATTTTTTTCAAAAGAGATTTTCTCCTAAAATCCCTTTTGCTTTTAATACCTGGGTGCCTAAGATATTATCATCAAGTGGTCCCATTTCATGGTGGTCGTACAGGTCTCTTTAAACTTTAAAACCTAATCTTTGGATTCGTAAAAAGGTCAACCACCCACCCCTTTTACTTATGCTTGGCTTTAACCTATTCCCTTTCTTATTCATTTATTTATTTATTTATTCTGCCCATGTTCGTCTTCAACCATAGTATCACAATAGAAACTGTGAGTGATAGTCGGGGTGGGGGTACCACCTATTATCCTCATATTTATTGTGGCATGTATAAACAACACAATCTGAAAGGTTAAATTAAGAAAAACAAATCTGTGACCAGAGATCGATTCGCATCGGAGTCATTTTTTATCTTATTGACACGTTTAACGTATGGAAGCGAAACCTGGACCCTGTACTCCCACCAAGGGCGGCGGCTAAATAGCTTCTACCTTCGCTGCCTTAGACGTATACTGGGCATCACCTGGAGAGACAGGATCACTAATACAGTAGTACTAGAGAGAGCTCAACTCCCCAGCTTGTGTTCCCAACTGAGACAGTGTCGTCTCTGATGGCTGGGTCATGTCTGCTGGATGGATGATGGAAGAATCCCGAAGGACATCCTCTATGCAGAGGTTTCGTCTGGTCAAAGACACATTGGTCGCCCCCAGCTGCGTTTCAAGGATGTCTGCAAGAATGATCTCAATGCCAAAGCACCTTTGGCATTGCCTCTTCCAGCTGGGAAAATTTGACTCAGGACCGCCCTCTGTGGCGACAGGCTCTCTGTAGAGGACTATTCATGTCTGAAGTCACCCTGACGCTAAGAGGTCCAGAAGAAAGCAGCGGCAACAAAGCACCGGCACATCAACATCTTCAGGGACAGCCTTCACATGCGACATTTGTGGTCGAGAATGTTTTTCAAACATTGGACTTCACAGTCACAGGAGGCGCTGTAACTTCAGGGACACAAAAACTATATTATAGTCTTCCGAGACTGAAATGCCAATAACGTTTAACGCTGATTTTAGTTGAACAAATTTTGTGATTAATTCGTTCAAATGTCCGTGCTTAATCTGAAGGGTTCAATTTGTCACGGTCGAAATCGACCTGGCAAATCTCTTTTACAATCGACGTATTTCGTTGTATAATCAACGATTCTTTAAACCAATCCAGTCTTTATCACGCCTTCACTATACACAGCTCTTATCCTTCTCAAGGCGTCAGACACCGTGTTTCGTCGCGTGTAGGTTAACTCCCTCGAACAATGACGACTCTGACAAATACAACTTTTTTTTGTCCAATGACAATTTTTAAAACTCGGAAATAAATGAGTTACGTCCCTTTGTCATTTATAAAGTCATTATTTGGGGATTGCTATTTTTGTTATTTTTTGTTTGTTTTAAATATAAGAAAAAAATCCATGTAAATTTATTCAGAAATGGTTCATTTTAAATTTATCCCCAAATATTTATTTTCTGAATAAACTTGCTTGGATTATACATATATAAAGGGCAGTTGTGTGTATGTATGTCCGAATGTAATCTATACATGTATAAAGGGCAATGTTGTATGTATTGCAATTGTGTGTATGTATGTCCGAATGTAATCTATACATGTATAAAGGGCAATTGTGTGTATGTATGTCCGAATGTAATCTATAGATATATTAAGGGCAGTTGTGTGTATGTATGTCCGAATGTAATCTATATATATATATATATATATATATATATATAATCTATACATATATAAAGGGCAATTGTGGGTATGTATGTCCGAATGTAATCTATACATATATAAAGGGCAGTTGTGTGTATGTATGTCCGAATGTAATCTATACATATATAAAGGGCAGTTGTGTGTATGTATGTCCGAATGTAATCTATACATATATAAAGGGCAGTTGTATGTCTGGAGGAAAGTTCGAAAATAAAACAATTAACGACAAAGTAAATATATATATACACATTAAATATCACCAGGGTTTGGTTTTTGAGCAAAAATAATGAAGATTTGATTTATATGGTGAGGTTTCAATTCTGGATCTCAGGAGAGTGTGGAGTACCTCTTCATTGCCATTACTACCAGATCCACTCTGACCCGGAGTGGTAGTACCTGGCAGTTAATGGGTAAAAAAAAACAAGAATGAATAAAACAAAAATGTATTCGGCATAAAATAACCCAACAAGGTTTGACATGCCGTAAAATATAACCAGCCGACGAATCTATGAATCTAATAGATCTTTTTGGTTTGGTTTGTTTTGTTTTACGGCATTTCAACTTCGGTGGGTCATTTAATGCCAACAAAGTTTTGAAATAAATTCATTCTTAATGGATACTCAATTTGTTTTATAAACAAATTTTACTATTTAACCCATAGATGGGACCCTAACAGGTACTACCAGTCCGGGTCAGAGTGGACCAGGGAACAATGGTGATGAAGGACTACTCCATATTCCCCATAGCTCCAGAACTGAAACCTCACCATCAGTTAGTTTAACATTATACCCAGGACACGAAGACCCTCATAGCACCCATGCAATAAAAAGGGTTGGGGTTGCCATAAGGGCATTAGTGTCAGGACAACCATATAGGTTCTATGGCTTGCCGTAAAATCCAACCAAACCTGAATTATTTGAAAATTGAGTTATGACATAATATTTTCAAAACTGAATACTGTCCGCCCTGTCGGCTGGGGCGTTAGAATACACCGACTGCACCTCTGCAGAGGGGTAAGACTCCCCCAATGGGGCCACCTGTAGGCCGTGAGTGGCGACCCGTGATGCTTAAGGATAGAGCCAAGGTGGATGAGCAGTTCATGACATGCAATACTCCACGTTGGCCCTATCTTGAGCTAGACGAGCGGTCGAAGAGGCCCCCTCCGATCAATCGGCTGGTCACGTCAAGCCCTAGCACCTATATGATTTTCCCAACCCTATTGCCCTTATGGCAAGCCCCAACCCTTTTTATCATATGGGTGCTAGAAGGCGGTAGCTGCGGGTCTACATGTCCTGGGAATGACGTTAAACTCTATCTGATGGTGAGGTTCCAGTTTTGGAGGTTTGGGGAATGTGGAGCACCCCTTCATCACCATTGCTCCCTGGTCCACTCTGACCCGGAGTGGTAGTACCTGTTAGGGTCCCATCTATGGGTTAAATAGAAAAATGTATTTATAAAAAAATTGTATTATCTATTAAGAATTGATTTATTTCAAAACTTTATCGGCATTAAATGACCCACTTAGGTTGGTATGCCGTAAAACAAAACAAACCAAAACTGAATACAGTTATGATCTACATATTGAAGAAAAAGTTTTGCATTATTTCAAAATTAAGTTTTTTCTAATGCATCTAATATGTAGAATAACTGTATTCAGTTTTGGTTTGTTTTGTTTTACGGCATACGGCAAGCCTATAGTGGGTCATTTAAATGCCGATGAAAGTTTTGAAATAAATCAATTCTTAATAGATAATACAATTTTTTTATAAATACATTTTTCTATTTAACCCAAGATGGGACCTAACAGGTCTACCACTCCGGTCAGAGTGGACCAGCAGGCAATGGTGATGAAGGGGTGCTCCACATTCCCAAACCTCCAAAACTGGAACCTCACATCAGATCGAGTTTAACGTCATTCCAGGACTGTAGACCGCAGCTACCGCCTTCTAGCACCCATATGAATAAAAGGGTTGGGGCTTGCCATAAGGGCAATAGGGTTGGGAAAATCATATAGGTGCTAGGGCTTGACGTGACCAGCCGATTGATCGGAGGGGGCCTCTTCGACCGCTCGTCTAGCTCAAGATAGGGCAACGTGGAGTATTGCATGTCATGAACTGCTCATCCACTTGGGCTCTATCCTTAAGCATCACGGGTCGCCACTCACGCCTACAGGTGGCCCATTGGGGAGTCTTAACCCTCTGCAGAGGTGCAGTCGGTGTATTCTAACGCCCCAGCCGACAGGGGGACAGTATTCAGTTTTGAAAATATTATGTCATAACTCAATTTTCAAATAATTCAGGTTTGGTTGGATTTTTACGGCAAGCCATAGAACCTATATGGTTGTCCTGACACTAATGCCTTATGGCAACCCAACCTTTTTATTGCATGGGTGCTATGAGGGTCTTCGTGTCCTGGTATAATGTTAAACTAACTGATGGTGAGGTTTCAGTTCTGGAGCTATGGGGAATATGGAGTAGCCTTCATCACCATTGTTCCCTGGTCACTCTGACCCGGACTGGTAGTACTGTTAGGGTCCATCTATGGGTTAAATAGTAAAATTTGTTTATAAACAAATTGAGTATGCCATTAAGAATGAATTTATTTCAAAACTTTGTTGGCATTAAATGACCCACCGAAGTTGAAATGCGTAAAACAAAACAACAACCAAAAAGATCTATTAGATTCATAGATTCGTCGGCTGGTTATATTTTACGGCATGTCAAACCTTGTTGGGTTATTTTATGCCGAATACATTTTTGTTTTATTCATTCTTGTTTTTTTACCCATTAACTGCCAGGTACTACCACTCCGGGTCAGAGTGGATCTGGTAGTAATGGCAATGAAGAGGTACTCCACACTCTCCTGAGATCCAGAATTGAAACCTCACCATATAAATCAAATCTTCATTATTTTTGCTCAAAAACCAAACCCTGGTGATATTTAATGTGTATATATATATTTACTTTGTCGTTAATTGTTTTATTTCGAACTTTCTCCAGACATACAACTGCCCTTTATATATGTATAGATTAGCATTCGGACATACTACACACAACTGCCCTTTATATATGTATAGATTACATTCGGACATACATACACACAATTGCCCTTATATATGTATAGATTACATTCGGACATACATACACACAATTGCCCTTTAATATATGTATAGATTATATATATATATATATATATATATATATAGATTGCATTCGGACATACATACACACAACTGCCCTTAATAATCTATAGATTACATTCGGACATACATACACACAATTGCCCTTTATACATGTATAGATTACATTCGGACATACATACACACAATTGCCCATTAATATATCTATAGATTACATTCGGACATACATACACACAATTGCCCTATGTATATTTACACATACATACCACACAACTGCCTTTATATATGTATAATCCAGCAAGTTTAATTCAAAAATAATATTTGGGGATAAATTTAAAATGAACCATTTCTGAATAAATTTACATGGATTTTTTTCTATATTTAAAACAAACAAAAAATACAAAAATAGCAATCCCCAAATAATGACTTTATAAATGACAAAGGGACGTAACTCATTTATTTCCGAGTTTTAAAAATTGTCATTGACAAAAAAGTTGTATTTGTCAGAGTCGTCATTGTTCGAGGAGTTAACCTACACGCGACGAAACACGGTGTCTGACGCCTTGAGAAGGATAAGAGCTGTGTATAGTGAAGGCGTGATAAGACTGGATTGGTTTAAAGAATCGTTGATTATACAGAAAATACGTCGATTGTAAAAAGAGATTTGCCAGATCGATTTCGACCGTGACAAATTGAACCCTTCAGAGATTAAGCACGGACATTTGAAGAATTAATCACAAAATTTGTTCAACTAAAATCAGCGTTAAACGTTATTGGCATTTCAGTCTCGAAGACTATAATATAGTTTTTGTGTCCCTGAAGTTACAGCGCCTCCTGTGACTGTGAAGTCTAATGTTTGAAAACATTCTCGACACAAATGTCGCATGTGAAGGCTGTCCCTGAAGATGTTGATGTGCCGGTGCTTTGTTGCCGCTGCTTTTCTTCTGGCTCTTTAGCGTCAGGGTGACTTCAGACATGAATAGTCCTCTACAGAGAGCCTGTCGCCACAGAGGGCGGTCCTGAGTCAAATTTTCCCAGCTGGAAGAGGCAATGCCAAAGGTGTTTTGGCATTGAGATCATTCTTGCAGACATCCTTGAAACGCAGCTGGGGGCGACAAATGTCTTTACCAGACAAAGCTCTGCATAGAGGATGTCCTTCGGGAATCTTCCATCATCCATCCAGCAGACATGACCAGCCATCAGAGACGACACTGTCTCAGTATAGAACACAAGCTGGGGAGTTGAGCTCTCTCTAGTACTACTGTATTAGTGATCCTGTCTCTCCAGGTGATGCCCAGTATACGTCTAAGGCAGCGAAGGTAGAAGCTATTTAGCCGCCGCCCTTGGTGGGAGTACAGGTGTCCATGTTTCGCTTCCATACGTTAAACGTGTCAATAAGATAAAAAATGACTCCGATGCGAATCGATCTCTGGTCACAGATTTTTTTTCTTGATTTAACATTTCAGATTGGTTGTTTATACATGCCACAATAATATGAGGATAATAGGTGGTACCCCCACCCCGACTATCACTACAGTTTCTATTGTGATACTATGGTTGAAGACGAACATGGGCAGAATAAATAAATAAATAAATGAATAAGAAAGGGAATAGGTTAAAGCCAAGCATAAGTAAAAGGGGTGGGTGGTTGACCTTTTTACGAATCCAAAGATTAGGTCGTAAAGTTTAAAGAGACTTGTACGACCACCATGAAATGGGACACTTGATGATAATATCTTAGGCACCCAGGTATTAAAAGCAAAGGGATTTTTAGGAGAAAATCTCTTTTGAAAAAAATAATGGTCAACGTATTGAAGCCGTAGTGTCTGAAAAAATATTTAAGTACTTTAATTTTAAGGGTTAATGACGACTAGAAGTCTGCGATTTTTTAAGTACTGGCCATCTGTGTGGTCCGGAAGATGGTTGGGGAAAGGGGATTTGACATAAATACAACTAAACGATCACACTAAGGCAGTTAGAACCCGGGGATCGAAGGGTTACGTTCGCCAGTAGGGATAGCAGATATAGCCAGTTGGATAGACAGCGAAAGCATCACACACACTCTTCTTCCATCCGTGTCTTGTTACACTTGTTGTTGTTGTTTTTTTTTAATCCTTGTGAGCCTGTTTTTCTGACTCATGCCTTAAATTGGCCAGCACATAATTCACAACGTTGGGTCTAGACAAGTACATCGAAAGAGCAGAGTGCAGAACAGGTCTTCTCACACTACATCCTAAACATGTTTCAGGATTCTTCATATATAATGGTTAGTGAGCTAGATTAGCAGACCATTTTTAATGAGTTTGATTCTTACTGGGCGCCCCATATTTCTGACCTTGTGCTTCCTAATCAAAGTTCAGTAAAAACTACCTACAGGTGGTTGTGAACTTGGGGGAGGGGGTGCATATATGTTGCCAGTTTCAGGCACTGCTTTACACACAAAGTAACAGAATGAAAATTTTATGTGGACAATAGACCGAATATCAAATTATTCAATTTGGCGTTGTCTAAAATTAGCTGTATTCAAACTAAATCTTTTTCAATGTCATTTCTTGATTCTTTGATTCTTCCATTCTGCTATTCTTCTATTCTTTTATTCTTTCTTTTTCTCTTTGTAGCGTTGTGTTGCAATGCACACGGAAAAGACGGCTGCGGGAATATGGTTCGCTGCCTTTGTTGGAGAAAAGCCGGTTACATATGTCAAGGATATCGAAGTAAGCGTATGATCTACATTAGTTCTAAATATGGGATCAAGAAGATTCTTTACATTCTAATTTTGTTTTTTCAAATATTATATATATATATATATATATAATATATAATTATAATATATATATATATAAGTACTATAAAAAAAACATCTAGTACTTTCAATAACTCTGAGGATGGAATTTTCTTCCGAAAAATTTTAGTTTTGAAAAAAAAAAAGTTAAATATAATTCAACACATATTGCATTGTAAATTGCCTACAAAATCTTTATATTACACATACACACAATGCTTCATAGATACTATAAAGAACAAACTTTATTTCACTATATATTTATAGTAAAAATTCGAATTTATTTATCTATAACTTTATATATAAAATATATATATTATAATATATATATATATATTATACTGAAGCTGAGTTAATCAATTTTTACTTCAAAAAGGCTTTTTACTGTTTAGTTTAATGACATGAAAATTATACTAAATTATTCCTTACTTTTAGGATTGAAATATGTTTGAAAGAAATTCTGTTTTAATTGTTCTAATTAGCCGTAATTTGCAATTAGTCAAAAACCAAACAATCTCTTCTTTACTCTGTGTCTATCTCTTTCTTCCCTCTATTAACTTTTAACTACCTACTCGATATATAATGAATGCTAGTTTCTCTGGAGAGTAGAGAGAGAGAGAGAGAGAGAGAGAGAAGAGAGAGAGAGAGAGACGAGAGAATTTGAAATGCGTTTCTATGTTAAATTTCACAACCAGCAACCCGTAGCTTAAATGAGGTCAAACATTTCCGTTCTTAGAAAGCTAACAAAATGATTTTAAGGTTTCGTCCGCCGTATTTTTTTTTTTTTTTTTAGATTTTATTCGCTTTGCTAACAACCCTTATCTCAATTATCTACCCAGAGCTGAATGGGTGACCTAATGGGTCACGTTTTGTCTAATATATATATATATATATATATATATATATATATAACAAGAGAGAGAGAGAGAGAGAGAGAGAATTGAACAAAACAGATGTCTTAGTTTTAACAATTTATTAACGATCTTTTCAAGCTTTTTGGCCGACTTTTTTTTATATTTGGATGGAATCCGTGATTAGTCAAAGTTTTATCACAAGTACTTTAGGAACATCGAAGTGCCATCTTCAAGGGTGATGTGTTTGTGTTCCAGCTTTTTCAAGTTAGTAGTAGTGAAAGTAAGTAAGGCGGGTAACTCGTAGAAATTATATTTAGGGGCGTGGGAGATGGAAGGAGGAGAATGGCAAGAAACGGGTTATAGGCATTTAAAAATGTGTTACTATATTCAAATTAATCTTATTTAATTTTTATTGTTGAATAGTAAATGTGCGATTTTAGAATATACAGAAGAGCAAAACTAACATATTTGTTTTGCTTTATATAAAGAGACGAGACGCTTCTCAGTAACTATTGTTGTTTTTTCTTAGCGTAAAAAATTATTTTTCAACTTTTTCGACCTATTAGAATAAAAAGTAAGTATATTATTTATCAATTTTTCTCTTAGAAAAAATATTCAAATTTCATTTCATTTTCGATTTTAAAAATTAATACCAAAATCGAAGACATTTATTTTTAAAGTCATTTCACTGAAATTTTTTGATATTATAATTTTTTCAAGTTTTTATTCATTTTAAATAGTAAATTTTAATATTAAAGTTTTTAAAGATTTTATTCATTTTTAATAGTTTTTTATTAAGTTTTAAAGATTTTATCATTTAATAGTAAATTTTAATATTAAGTTTTTAAGATTTTATTCAAATTTTTATCGTAAATTTTATATTAAAGTTTTTAAAGATTTTATTCAATTTTAAATAGTAAATTTTATATTAAAGTTTTAAAGATTTTATTCATTTTAATAGTAAATTTTGGCTAAAAAAAAAGTATGCTCCATTACAACCCAGCCATATGTAGATGTTATAATCCTAAAAGGGTCATCATCATCACGTCGTGCAACTTGCACGGATATCCATAACGATCTCTCGCCAAACTTCCCTATCATTCATCGACTCTGGGAGCTCCTCCGCGCAGCAGCCGACATCACTACATAGTTGGTCAATGTAGGTCCTGGCTTGGCGGCCCACATTGGCGTGCCCATGTGCTGGTTTCCACAGTAGTACGTCTCTTACGATCTCGTCCTTGCTTCTCCAGCAGTGTCCTGCATGTCTAGTCCGTCTTACTCGTTGGTTTGTGAGATGATGGGCAGGTGGCCATACAGTTGCTTTTTTGTGGGGTGTTGCTTCCACGACTTTTCAGGACCGCTCGCAGCATTCTGTGCAGCTCCCATCTAGCTTATTCTCAAGGCGCTTCGTTAGGGTCCAGGTGGTACAGCCATACAGCAGTACCGACATAACTACAGCCTGGAAGAATCGTCTCTTTAGCTTGTCGGGAGATCGGATTTCCATAATGACAGATAATTTGCTGTGTTGGCCAACCATGCCTTTCCTATTCGAGTGTTAACATCGCTTTCTGTGGATGAGATATTACTACTAGATATTTGATCAAGCTTTTTTTTCCACACATATCTAGGTAGTAATATCTCCTAGAGGGTAATAATATGTAATTTTTTCTGTCTAAATTGCGGCCTGAAAATTTGTATTGTTTGATGTATAGAGCTTTTCAAGTACTTACATCCAAATATAATAACCAAAGTTGTATCCTAGAAAGCTTGAAATAGTATCCGTTAATAAAATTGGTTAAACAAGAGACATCTGTTTCGTTCATTCTAACATGTGATAAATGAGAAAAGAGATGCTGCCCAGATGACTACCTACACTATATATATATAAATAATATATGTACATAGATATATATATTATATAATAATATTATATATATAAAAGATAAATCTAATGAGTCAGACGAACCTAATATTAGTTCGCTTAATGCTCTTCAGGGCTAACATCTGAGTCAGATTAGCGAAGAGCATTAAGCGAAACTAATAGTATGTTCGTCTGACTCTCATAAGATTTATCTTTATTATTTGGTCTGATTCTACTTAGGTATTGAGCACCTTTTACTTATTAGGGTATGTGTCTCTAGCGTTATAATGAATATATATATATTACGAATTATATACATAATAATATAGTAATTTGGTTAATTTTCTTGTTGGCCAAATACTTGTACTAATAGATTACTTTTGTTGGTACGCACTCTCATTGGTCTTTTCTTTTTTTCAAAAATTTTTTTCTCCCCGGTTGATCTGTTTGGTAGTATATTTTTTACAATCAAACTATTTGCTGGTTTTTCTCCACCGCAAGGATTTACCAACCACGCTTGGTATATATATTTAATATATAGTAAATATATATATATAGTATAGTTAATATAAAAGGTCGGCTACAAATAAAATATCCTTTTAAATTGCAAACGAACTGTTTCCCACACTCCGGGGTAGTTAACATGTTACGATTTTTGTGACCATCATAAGGTTTCAAGCAAGAGCCTCTCCAGCGGAAATCCCTTGTGTTAAGCAGAGCGCGATCCTTAGTGAAGAAACCTTTGGTTGCTCCTTGACTGTGTCTCAGTGTTGGGTATTGATCCTTTGGTTGTCCCTTGGTGTCCCTTAATGTTGGGTATGATCTTTGGTTGTAGGTCCGTTTTGTCAATGTCAAATAAGCGTGCAAATGACGGCTGCTGCCAAATATCAGCGATTAAATAGTTAACTAAACACGTATTCGGGCTGTTGATTGGCTGGGTTTAAACCACGTGACTCACTGAGTCTATAAGTTTAAGTGGTGGATTACAGCAGCCTAAAATAGAAAAATAATCCAACATAACATGACCATAAAATCACCAACAACCTACCCAACCATTCACCCTTTATCGCAATTTTTATCTATTTATTTATTCTTTTCCAGATACAGCAGCATTCCTCTGCAGACAGAAGAAAAGAAGATGATGATCTAAAAGCCGGGCTACGTAAAATACCGAAATTCGTATTATAAATACGTTCAGGAGTTAAAAACATGGTCGGAAGCGGAAGCTTTCTGTCAGTCCGAAGGCGGCCATCTTGTCTCAATTTTAAGTGTCTACGAAGAAGCTTTTCCTGTACTTACTCAACAGTTCGGATATCGAACAGTTCTGGATCGGTGCCACGCAGAAGATGTAAGATTTCATTTGCCGGTTTAATGGAAGACAATAGTCCGAATAATCCAAATAATCTTTATTGTTATCTGCACAACATTTCGGCAATGTGCCTTCTCTTCAGGTATTTCTTGTCAGACTTCTCGAACGTTGGAACCTTCTTGTTGTAATCGGAGCCATCACAGAACTTTGTACCCAATCCTTTATTCATTCCACGGGGGTATCATATTCTCATTCCGCTAACCATAGCTGGGTAGAGAAGTGTTAAGCTGAGATGAAGACAATAGTCTGAATAATACAATAATACAAATTATCAACCTCATCTCAAAAATTCAGAGAAATAGTGTAGATAACAATAAAGATGAGGACAATAGTCTGAATAATCAAATAATACAAATTATCAAGCCTCATCTCAAAAATTCAGAGAAATAGTGTAGATAACAATAAAGATGAGGATAATAGTCTGAAATAATAATAATACAAATTATCAAGCCTCATCTCAAAAATTCAGAGAAATAGTGTAGATAACAATAAAGATGAGGACAATAGTCTGAATCATACAAATAATACAAATATCAAGCTCATCTCAAAATCAGAGAAATAGTGTAGATAACAATAAAGATGAGGACATAGTCTGAATCATACAAATAATACAAATTATCAAGCCTCATCTCAAAAATCAGAGAAATAGTGTAGATAACAATAAAATGAAGACAATAGTCTGAATCATACAATAATACAAATTATCAAGCCTCATCTCAAAAATTCAGAATAGTAGATAGAAAATAAAGATGAAGACAATAGTCTGGAATAATACAAATAATACAAATAATACAAATTATCAAGCCTCATCTCAACAATTCATAGAAATATTTAATTCTGCAGTTTCTGTTCATTCACCTTGTGAATAAACTGATTTTGTGACATCATCTACAAAGGTCATTAACATTCAAAATGTTCACACAATTTAAAACTGGGTTTAATAAAAAAATTACGGTAATCCTTAACTTGATCCTCGTAAATTCCCTACCATAAAATAAACTGAACCCTCATTTTTATGTCCGTGTTTTTGCAATAAATGTTTTATTTTTCTTGCATCCGTTATTTTACAATACTGAATATATTTTATTCATTTATTTTAATATTCACTTCAATGTGTATATTCTAAAGGTTTTTTTTTTATTTTGTGAGAATGGTTAGTTTTTAAAGGAGGAGCTGATGGTAGGTGTAGCGCTCCCCCAGACGCTAAAAACAATCCATTTGGTCTAGCGCTAGTGAAAAGGGGATAGACTACCTCGCTGTCTGGCTGATACCGACTTTAGGCCACCCGACGAGTTTACTTAGATATTTTGTAAATTATTGATTTTTTTTTTCTTTTTCATTTCAGGGCTAATTTTTGTGATCTGACAAATCGTTAATACACTCCACCGATTCGGGGTACCGATTCGGGGTACCATATTTCTTAACGTCAATAATAGATTACCTTTTGGGGTACCGTATTTTTTACTTTAATAATTGCTTACCTTTTGGAAAAACGTATTAATTGACGACAAATTATAACTTACCTTAGGGGTACCATATTTTCTTAACGTTAAAAAGTAGCTTACTTTTTAGAGTATCGTATTTTTTTTTTTACTTTTAATAATTGCATACCTTTTGTAATAACGTATTAATATACGTAAAATAATAGCTTAAATTTTTTGAAGTACACCTTCTACTTTCAATAAAGGATCAAACTTATGCACAAGGGAAAAACTACTTTGGCATAAAATAACCCAACATTAGTTGACATGTCATAAAATCTGTAAAACTATTTTCAACTACAGCCCTAAAATGGCTACACGGATCGTAGCATTATTTCTTGACGTCAAATAATAGCTTACCTTTTAGAGTACCGTATTTTTTTACTTTAAATAATTGCTTACCTTTTGGAATAACGTATTAATTAACGTCAAATTATAACTTACTTTTGGGGTTACGTATTTCTTGACGTCAAATAATAGCTTACTTTTTAGAGTACCGTATTTTTTTACTTTAAATAATTGCTTACCTTTTGCAATAACGTATTAATTAACCGTCAAATTATAACTTACTTTTGGGGTACCGTATTCCTTAACGTCAAATAATAGCTTACCTTTTAGAGTACCGTATTTTTTTACTTTAAATAATTGCTTACTTTTTGGAATAACGTATTAATTAACGTCAAATTATAACTTACTTTTGGGGTTACGTATTTCTTAACGTCAAATAATAGCTTACCTTTTAGAGTACCGATTTTTTTACTTAAATTAATTACGTCTTACTTTTGGGTTACCGTATTTTTGACGTCCTTTAGGTACCGTATTTTTTTACTTTAATAATTGCTTAACTTTTGGAATAACGTATTAATTAACGTCAATTATACTTACTTTTGGGGTTACCGTATTCCTTAACGTCAAATAATAGCTTACCTTTTTGTGGATTACTTTTGTTGATAAGCATGGCTACAAGTAGCAAAGAGCCAAGGTTAATTTAGGATTTACCGAGATTATCTTTATTGAGTTAATCTCTGAATGATGTGGCCAGATCTTCACTATCGACCAAAAAAGATCAGAAAATTGTTTTTTCTGAATTTTCCTGAACTCCGTCTTCAAAAGCAACGATATTTCTTCATCCAAAAGTTGAGAGAGTTGACCAGTTTGTTGGTTTTATGTTAGATACTGAAGGTTTTCACGGTACCAAATCATATAATGTTGTATACCCTTTCTTACTTCTTACTCTAGTCGTCTTCTCCTCTGGTCGGCTTTGGTTCTATCTTCTAACATCTTGCGTCTGGAGTTGTCGTGGGGACTTCGGTCTGGTTTTCCATGCTAGGGATTTCTCCTTATCAGAAGCCCTGTGTCATTGTTAGTTTTTAGTAAACACAAGACTTCGATTTTCTTTTAATGTTCTTTTATTCGGTAAATCCCCAACCCAGACATAACATAGCGCGCGTATGCAGAGTTACAGTTTTAGATAGAGCGTCATGGCCGACTGCTCTGTCTGATGTCTAACTACAAACTGGGGACTCTGAAAAAGGTCCCACGTGACTTCACATATTTGGCGGGCTTCTGTAAGTTTCCATAGAAGGACCCGGCCATGGTATGAAAGGTGTCATCCCCTCAGAATTAAAGGGATTGACAATAATCTTATGCAACGCATAGATTATGTAACATTTAGGCATTTTGAAAATTATTGATTTTTTTTTCTTTTTGATTTCAGGGGTCAATTTTTCTGGTCTGACAAATCGAAAATGCTTTACACTGATTGGTTTACCGTTCCAACACTGGAATGAGAATGCCACTTGTGGTTTCATGGTAAAACTGGACAAATGGCAATTAATGAATTGTGAAGATCAGTATTCATCAGTTTGTAAAATATCCACAGGTAAAAATGGCTTTTTCTTATATATTAAAATACGAAGGTGAGTCAAAAAGTAATGCCATTTTGTTTAAGACAGGAATAATTACCATACAGGAAATATTTATAAATCAAATGAAGCTGGTCCTCTGAGGATCACATCCCTACTTCTCCACATAGGCTTGGTTTGTTTTGTTTTACGGCATATCAACCTCAGTGGGTCATTTAATGCCGATAAAGTTTTGAAATAAATCAATTCTTAATGGATAATACAATTTTTTTATAAATACATTTTTCTATTTAACCCATAGATGGGACCCTAACAGGTACTACCACTCCGGGTAGCACCTAGCACCCATATGAAATTGGTTTGCCATAAAGGCACTAGGTTGGGAAAATCATATAGGTGCTAGGGCTTGACGTGACCAGCCGATTGATCGGAGGGGGGCTCTTCCGACCGCCCGTCTAGCCCAAGATAGGGCAAAAGTGGAGTATTGCAAGTCATGAACGGCTCATCCACCTTGGCTTTAATCATTAAGCATCACGGGTTGCCACCCACGGCCAACAGGTGGCCCCATTGGGGTAGTCCTTGCCTTGAGTCGCAGTATATATATATATATATTATATATATATATATATATATATAATATATATATTATATAGTTTCTCTAATATGCTAATACTGAATTTGGACAGAGGAGGAAAAACTCGCATGTTCACACTTAGCTTCTTGTCTCCTCGTTCTCTGCCTGTGAAATGATTTAACTTTAGCGCCACACGCCACATGTGACCTTTATCGGTGTCAAACGGTGTGTGTACCTATACAATAATGTGGCCGGGCTAAGCCAGGGAGATAATTCTCTTGCATTTACAATATATATATATTTGGGAGAATATGTGCTTAATTGAAGTCGAACCTAATTTTTGAAAGTTAATTAATTAATCATTAATTAATTAGGCGGGATTACCTATTTATGTAAGGCTAAACAAATCGTGAAAAATCAATCTCTGTATGTACATTTCGGCCTATTAGGCCTCATCAGCAGAGCTATAGATACGAAGGCCGTATATTATATCTTTATCCATCCTTTCCCACCCCCAACTAACCTAACTCCGCTGTTGACCCTCACTTTGTGACCTACTTGGCCTTAACCCACATACTCTAACAAACATGTTGATTTTGAGAGAGAGATTCTTCATCACTATTGCTCCCCGGTCCACTTGACCTGGAGTGGTAGTACCTGTTAGGGTCCCATCTATGGTCAAATAGAAAAATGTATTTATAAAAAAATTGTATTATCTATTAAGAATTGATTTATTTCAAAACTTTATCGGCATTAAATGACCCACTGAGGTTGATATGCCGTAAAACAAAAACAAACCAAACTGTTCACGTGACTTACCGTAGGCTTGAAACCCTGGGGACAGCCTCCTGTTTCTGACCTCAAAGGATGAAAATCCAGACCATCATCTTCTTCATATCTTTTGCAAAGTACCGGGAATTGTTTATAAGCAACTGAGGTCCGCCATTTGCCTGGAAAGAGAACAACGTAAATTATTAATACTAGCAAATATATGCACCCTCCGGTGCAAGTATTTAAGTTTTGATGTAATGAAATAATCGTGTTAAATTAGAAACGCTAATGAAACTAAATAAGAATGCAGATAAAAAGATTTGAAAAGAGGGGAATATAATCGAAAAATAGAATAACTGAAACTTACTCTTCCATCACTCTCGTCTTTCATTGTTATTTTTTTCTAAATTTAAGTATTTAGTTATAAGAGAAGTAAGAATAAAATGACAGTTATTTTTTTCTTGTTAATGGATTTCATTTAAGATTCATTGAAGAGATTTTTTGTTTAATTCATTAAAATAAAAGCAAATAGTTAGAAACCAATAATACTAAGCATATATTTATTAAATTCGATTTTTAAATATTAATATGCAAATTAGCATTCCCGTTCACACTGTAAACCGCTATTTTGTTTTATATATAAATACAAATTGCATGTTGTTAGTATGTAGATATGGTTAACAGTATAAATAATGTAAAACAATTTTATTAATAATTTGATTAAAATAAAGATAATTTCATGGTGAATGTGATGTCAATAACTAAGGGAATTGTGACTTGAGTAGTGATTTAGTTTCGGTTACAGACAGAAAACACACAATCTCCATTATAATAAGATGTCCGAATTTTTTGCACATATATACAACTTTTAAGGAAGCGCGTGGTGTAATGGTTAAAGTCATGGGAATTGGACTCGTCGCCCCGAGTTCAAATCCTGGATGTGGTAATTGCATTTCACTTAGTGCTAATACTTGGGAAGGGTATAAATCCCTCTCTCCCTCCAGCTATGGATAAGTAGTAGGGCAGACTGGACTTTTTAACCTTGGTTAGGCAAACCGGTATAGGAGAAGGAAAAACTGAATTCAAACCTGCTGAACTCCGCTTAAGAAATTGACCTTGTGTCACATCCTGCTCGGGCGGAGGGGTTGGTAAAATATATATAATACAACGTTTAATCTGGTTGGTTGGTTGTCAGCCTTCCGTCTACGAGAGACGATGGAGTAGTGTCAAAGTGTTTTTTCCTCTCTTTGAACTGGGCGGGTTCATATGGAGGATTAGCTGTTGCCCATGCAGCAAACCCCCTTCTCTACACTGCCGCTGTGATCCAAAGGAAAGGTAAGGTACCCATTCTGTTTGGCAACGGTAATGTCACACTGGAGTTGATGGGTAACACTGGATTTCAGCATTACGCCACCTTAGGGACTCCGGCTCCTGATTTGTTTTCGAGGTTTACTCCCTTTGCCTTTCCTTGAAAGGCGGCAGAGGTTTTGGTGTCGGACTTTCCGTTGACTTTGATGGGTTACCGACTAAGGCTAGAGAGCCCTTTCAACCCATTTGGGGATCTACACAACGTTTAGTATTATTTAGAAATAAATTACATTACACACAAACCAGATCTATCTAACCATAGATGGGACTGTAGCGTTAGTTTCGTATTTGCCTGTGGAGTCGTCTGCCCGATTAGTTTGCTGGTGCCCGCTAGGGGTATAGTATTTAAGCGCCGGGTTCAAACTTTTCGGCCTCTTTCCCTGTTCCAGTAACCACGAGATCATGGCTAGTCACGCTATCTCTTCTCGTTGGGCTTTTGGTCCCACTTACATTACTGTAAGTTCTTCACAGCATGGACTATCCCTAGTCTCATGTCTGTACTTTTATATGTTATCTTGTACCATTCATGAATGTGTCTCATCTTATTTGTGTACTTCTTGTTTATGTACCCTTTTACCTATGTACTTTGTATCTCGTCATATCCATGTGCTGTTCTATATTAAATGTTTTGTCTATTAACCTTCGTCGGAATTTGTATATTCAAAGTATATATAACCTTGAACCATTTCTACAGGACCATAACAGGTATTACCACTCTGGTTAGACTGGACCTGGAGTAATGGCATGAAGAGCTACTCCCCCTCTCCAGATATCTAGACATTAGGAACCTATACATAGAAATCATTATTATCTACTAGAAGTGGCTACCTAGCGTTGCCTGGGTAAAGGGGATATAATAAAAAAGTCAATTGATGTTTTTGGACTAATGTAATTGAATTATGTTTTAATCCCGAACGCAACCAATGCCTTTCCATTTCTCACAATTCAAAATACAAATTTTTAAATATTTTCCCAGATATAAATAAAATCTTCATTATTTTTGCACAAAAAGCAAGCTCTGGTGATAGTGAATACTTGAAACCATATATATATTTACCAACCCCTCCGCACGAGTAGGAAGTGACCAAAGGTCAATTTCTTAAGCGGAGTTTAACAGTTTGAATTCAGAGTTTTCCTTCTCCTAGACCGGTTGCCTATCCAAGGTTAAAGAGCCCAGTCTGCCCTACTATTTTATCCATAGCTGGAGGAGAGTAGGATTCATACCTTTCCCAAGGGTATTAGCGCTAAGTGAAATGCAATTACCAAGTCCAGAATTTGAACTCGGGGCGACGAGTCCATTTCCTATGACTTTAACCATTACACCACACGCAATCATATTACTGTATGCTAATTATCTGTATTAGATAGAAATACTTGAAACCATATAACTGAAAGCAATGTATTTGCATTAGAAAGAAATACTTGAAACCATATAACTGAAAGCAATGTATTTGCATTAGAAAGGAATACTTGAAACCATATAACTGAAAGCAATGTATTTGCATTAGAAAGGAATAATTGAAACCATATAACTGAAAGCAATGTATTTGCATTAGAAAGGAATACTTGAAACCATATAACTGAAAGCAATGTATTTGCATTAGAAAGGAATACTTGAAACCATAATAACTGTATGCTAATTATCTGTATTAGATAGAAATACTTGAAACCATATAACTGAAAGCAATGTATTTGCATTAGAAGGAATACTTGAAACCATATAACTGTATGCTAATTATCTGTTATAGAATAGAAATACTTGAAACCATATAACTGAAAGCAATGTATTTGCATTAGAAAGGATAACTTGAAACCATATAACTGAAAGCAATGTATTTGCATAGAAAGGAATACTTGAAACCATATAACTGAAAGCAATGTATTTGCATTAGAAAGGAATACTTGAAACCATATAACTGTATGCTAATTATCTGTATTAGATAGAAATACTTGAAACCATATAACTGAAAGCAATGTATTTGCATATAGAAAGGAATACTTGAAAACCATATAACTGAAAGCAATGTATTTGCATTAGAAAAGGAATACTTGAAACCATATAACTGAAAGCAATGTATTTGCATTTGATAATACTTGAAACCATATAACTGAGAGCAAATTATTTTTGATATATTAGGTAATTTCAAATAGTCCTATATTCCCTCATCCACTCTTCCATGATTTTTCTTATTCATTTATCATTTCTCAGTGACATAACATCGTAACTGTTCACTGAATTATGGAAGTTTAAGATAAAAAATAAAGTATAGTAAACCTGTGATGGGGTCAATTGCTGCACAGGGCTTTAAATAAGGGTTTTCAGCTCCCCTTCATCCCAGTTGGTAAAGTCCACCACAGTTCCATCCAGCCACCTGTAAAAGAAACATAAAAAATTACTCAACTGAGTTTCTCATTTATTTCACACTTTACCAATGCTTCACACTAAATCCATAATATATATATATATATATATATATATATATATATATTAAAATTGACTCATAATATATATATATATATATATATATAATATAAAAATTAGACTCATAATATATATATATATATATATATAATATATACATTAAAATTAGACTCATAATATATATATATATATATATATAATATATATACATTAAAAATTAGACTCTAATATATATATATATATATATATATTAAAATTAGACTCATAATATATATATATTATATATTATATATATATATATAAATATATATATACATTAAAAATTAGACTCATAATATATATATATATATATATATATATATATATATATATATATATATATTATAAAAAAGAAGGTCCGCAAAATGGATTATATTTAAAAAAAATGTTTAATTATTTTATCTTACATTTGCGACACGTGTTTCAGATCTTCTGATATCTTCTTCAGGCATTGTTTAATCATATGAATATGAATTTGTACATGCATATATATATATATATATATATATATATATATATATATACATAAGTATCTAACTCCTCCCTTTCTGTTCGGTGAGAGTGGGGTAAGAGTAATTTCATTTTTAACATGTGTTTTTAGCAGGTGGGTTTGAACCTGGGTGGCTGGGTAATAGACTCATAAATTCCGAGTCTCCGTAAATTTATGGTTGTATGTGATTAATGAAGGTTCATTTGAATGTCATGTGTGTGTGCTTGTAATTATTTTTTTGTCTAAGGGGTTTTAGTGCTTTTACTTTTTGAGTCTGTATGTGTGTTTATATATATATATATATATATATATATATATAATATATAATTTTATTATAATGGAGATTGTGGGTTTGTCTGTCTGTAACCGAAACTATATTACTATACAAGCCACAATTCCCTTTGTTATTTATATCACATTCTCCCTGACTTTATTTTATTTAAACCTCAATTATTAATAAAATTGTTTTACATCATTAAGACTGTTATCATATCTACATACTAATAACATGCAATTGTATTTATATATACAACAAAATAACGGTTTACAGTGTGAATGAGAAGGCTAATTTGCATATTGATCTTAAAAATTGATTTTAATAAATATATGCTTACTATTATTGATTTCTAATTGTTTGGTTTTATCTTAATGAATATGAGCAAAAATCTCGGGATAAATCTTAAAAGAAATCCATTAACAGAAGAAATAACGGTAATTTTATCCTTTACTTCCTATTTTAACTAAATAGTTAAATTAGGAAATTTACCAATGAATGATGGGAGTAACGGAAAATGATGGAAGAGTTAGTTTCAAAGTTGTTCTATTTTTCAATCATACCCCCTCTGTTCCAAATCTTTTTATCTGCATTCTTATTCAGTTTCATTAGCCTTTCTAATTTAATGTGAATATTTTATTATATCAAAACTTAAATACTTGCACGCGGAGGGTGCATATATTTGCTAGTACAAATAATATAAATAATACAACAAATGAAAAATTCAAGTTTAATTTCAATTTTTTTTTCTTTTTCGGAAAAAACAGGACGGCAAATTCCTTCATACGTAAATGAAGAATATTCATATATATATTTACCGAACCCCTCCGCACGAGCAGGATGTGACCCAAGGTCAATTTCTTAAGCGGAGTACAACAGGTTTGAATTCAGAGTTTTCCTTCTCCTAGACCGGTTGCCTAACCAAGGTTAAAGAGCCCAGTCTGCCCTACTATTTACCCATAGCTGGAGAGAGAGAGTAGGATTCATACCTTTCCAAGGGTATAAGCGCTAAGTGAAATAATTGCCACGTCCAGGATTTGAACTCGGGCGACGATCCATTTCCCATGACTTTAACCATTACACCACGCGTAATATATATAATGAATGATTAGAAACCAAAAGAGCTACGTACGTGTTATTTTGTTTGGAGAAATGGGAATGTATGCCAATCCACAGGTAAGTACGAAACTGTAAATAAATAAATAAATAAATCGTTTTCAGAAAATAAAGATTTTTGAAAAAATGATTTAATGACAAAATATTGTTTGGAGAATGGGAATGTATGCCAATCCACAGGTAAGTACGAAACTGTAAATAAATAAATCGTTTTCAGAAATAAAGATTTTTGAAAAAAATGATTTAATGACAAAATATTGTTTGGATAAATGGAATGTTGCAATCCACAGGTAAGTACGAAACTTAAATAAAATAAATCGTTTTCAGAAAATAAAGATTTTGTCTATTCTCCTGACANTGATCAAGATGACGAACTTCTACCTCATGTCGAACAAAATTACGAACAAGAAGAAAAAAAAACTCCCACTGATCTTCTTTTTTTTTTTAATTCCTTTAATTTTGCCGAATGATGTTTAAATTCAACTTTTTTTTATTCATTTTGATTATTCGGAATTACTTTTTATAATCATCGCATTTATTTTTATATCATTTTCATATCATCATCATCATCATCAGAAGCAGCAGCAGCAGCAGCAGCAAAAAAATAAAGCTTGATTAATAAAACAAGCAAGTTCTGTTTGTTAATTGAATATTAAAAACAAAAACGACCAGCCCAGCACGAAGAAAACAAAAAAGAAGAATCAACCCCAAGCAGAAGCCCACTAGATCAACAAGAAGATTAAAAAAAAAATGATTTAATGGCAAAATATTGTCCCATTTTTTTTTTTAGATGAGGCTGGATAATTTGTATTATTGAATTTTTCGGATTATTGTCCTCATTTTTATTGTTATATACATTATGTTTCGACCTATGTCCTTTCCGGCCTTCTTCAGGTGTTTTTGATGAAACTCAGTAACCTTCTCTTCGAACTCGGGAGCCTTCAATGTCGTAATCGGGAACCTTCACAAAGCTTCGAACCGAACCCTTTATTCAATCCACTGGGGTAGACTGTTCTCATTCCGTAACCATGACTGGATACAAGTATTAAGCTATGTTAAATATTCTATGTTATTATCGCCCTTGGTCAGGATTGAACCAGCAACCTACAGATGATTGTCACTTAGAAATATATTAACTCAACCCTTATATTCGTTGTGTACATAACAATAAAGATGAGGACAACAATCCGAAAAATCCAAACAATACAAAATAACATTTTATTTGAAAAAAATATATTATAAAAAAAAAAAAAGTTTTACCCGGTGAGCTGTTAAAAATACAATACTTCAGCGAAGATAGCATCAGCGAAGAAAGCATGTATCAGCCCTGAGTGTGTTAGGTTCAGATCTAACGAAATCTAGAGTTAAGCCCCCGCCCTGTCGGCTGGGGCGTTAGAATGCACAGACTGCACCTCTGCAGAGTGGTAAGACTCCCCCAATGGGGCCACCTGTTGGCCGTGGGTGGCGACCCGTGATGCGTAAGGATAGAGCCCAAGTGGATGAGCAGTTCATGACATGCAATACTCCACTTTGGCCCTATTTGGGCTAGATGGGCGGTCGGAGAGGCCCCCTCCGATCAATCAGCTGGTCACGTCAAGCCCTAGCACCTATATGATTTTTTCCAACCCTATTGCCCTTATGGCAAGCCCCAACCCTTTTTATCATATGACGTTAAACTCTATCTGATGATGAGGTTCCAGTTTTGGAGGTTTGGGGAATGTGGAGCACCCTTCATCACCATTGCTCCCTGGTCCACTCTGACCCGGAGTGGTAGTACCTGTTAGGGTCCCATCTATGGGTTAAATAGAAAAATGTATTTATAAAAAAAATGTATTATCCATTAAGAATGATTTATTTCAAAACTTTATCGGCATTAAATGACCCACTGAGGTTGATATGCCGTAAAACAAAACAGAACAAACAAACAAACTAGAGTTACGCCCATTGATCAGTAGGGAGTTTGATGGGAACCCGGAAGTGGAGTTTCCACCATGACACTTTTGGATTGGAATTCGTGTTAGTCGGGCGCATGCACAACACGGTTGAGCTAATTAAGTCATTTGTTAGGGTGGAAGCATTTCTCTACCCCGTGTTAAATAAAACCTTGTTAATTTCAAACAACCTGGTCTTGCATTTTCATTCAGTGCTCTGTATTTTATTTGTAAGTAAAAACTTAATATCTTTGTTGATATTGGCAGCAGTTTCGGAGGCATTGTGCCCAAGCTTGAACTCATGCAACATAAGAAAGCGATGGTCATGTTTAGGCATGTTCATCTTTGAAGGCCCCTATTTTTCAAAAATACTTTCTATCTGAAAATAAATTAAATTTTATTTTTGTGCACACATTAATTATTATATATGCAAAAAAAATAAACAACAAATTCTATGTTAAAATGACATTTCAAAACCGAGCACTTCAATGGGCCATTATTTTTGTAACAACCTAATAGCTGGTTGTACACACACACACATGATGAGCTCTTAAGTCACTTTTAGGGTAGAAGCATTCTCTACCTGTTAAATAAAACCTTGTTAATTCCCAACAACCTTTTATTCAATGTTCCGTATTTTATCTGTATGTAAAAACATAACAGAGTGTTGTGATAAAAAAACATCAATAAGATAGTGTAAGTATCTTCTCCCCCAATGAGGCCACTTGTTAGCCGTGGTGGCGACCAGTGATACTTAAGGACGGAATCCTGATGGCAGAGCAATCCACCGACTGCACCTCTGCAGAGGGGTAAGAAACCCTCAATGAGCCACCTGTTGGCCGGGGTGGCAACCATGATACGTAAGGACGGAATCCTGATGGCAGAGCAATCCACTAACTGCACCTCTGCAGAGGGGTAAGAGCAAACCATGACATGCAACACTCCACTTTAGCCTTACTTGAGATAACGGGTGTCGGAGAGGCCAACCTCCGACCAATCGGCTGGTTACATAAAGCCCTAGCTGATTGTCCAGACGGTGTTGTTCTTATGGCAGAATTGTACAGGGGTGGGGTAGAGCCATGAGTGTAACCTGATATGTAAATTAGCACGGAAAAGTTTTTAGCAAAAATATGTTAGATAAGAATGGAAAAAGATTAAGGATGAATCATCATTGCCACATAACTTTAATAATCTCCATTCCAAAAGGAGAGCGTAACATAATAAATGTTGACACGTCATCTCTCCATTCCGAAAGGAGAGCGTAACGTAACAAACGTAGACACGTCATCTCTCCATTCCGAAAGGAGAGCATAACGTAACAGAATAAGCAAAGTAAATAAAATCTACAGGGAACACTTACCGTATTGACCACGTATGTATTCTCTTCCATACTGTGTATACTCGCCAATTGACCGCTGAATATTCTACATAATGTTTTGCCCAAATGCCAGGGTAGTCTTTTCAAATCCAGCGGAATTAAATAACAAGTCCCGTTGTAGTGTGACCAATTAGCGACGACCCCGGGGATATCACAGAAAACAGGTGCTGGGAAAAAAACACACAAAAAACAAAAATTAGCTAAGCTCACTTAAAAGCCAACTTTGGTGGCTATTAAGCTCAGTGTCAACTCGATTAATGTAATTTAAATTATTCTTAATTGTAAATATCAAGTATTCTCCAATTAGCGCTTAATAATCAGTTTGAAAGAACCATAATGATATGGGTGAGCGTGAACAAAGACTTATAAGTATTAAGTTCTCAGTTTCGAAAAATGAATATATATCTAATTAAACAGGGCGAATATATGTGTGTGTGTGTGTGTGTGTGTGTGTGTGAAAAGAAAAAGTTTAAAAATCGGCGATTATCCGCAAAATGACCGATTTTTAAGCCTTTTTCTTTATCAATTATATTGTTCTGTTTAATAATATTGAACATCGAGCTCTCAACGTGGACCTGAACAACTCTAACATTCTGCTGTTGGAAGAAAGGTTCAACCTAGAATCATCCTAATACCAACTTACCTGGTAACCCAACTACGTAATATATATATATATATATATATATATATATATATATATATATATATATATATATATAGGGACTGGCAGAAAAAATCGGATACTACGAGTTTTAAAAGCGAATTAAGAATAATTAAATCTATTATTTAAGGTTAAACTTTGTCTAAATCGATAAGTAGTAGCATAATAACCATAATTAAAAAAAGAAAAATATAATTACATATGCAGTTTATTTTAAAAAGATTAAAAACTATTTGTTTTGGTCAATTTTGACGATATCCGCCATTCAGCCTCTTTTTCGATGGTTTTAAGTGCTTGTTTACAATTTTACTGTAACATTCGCGATTGCAAAATTTTTTACCAAAAATCAGGTAATTATCCGATTTTAATAAATTTTCAGTATTGATTTAACAATTGATGAATTTTATAATGCATCAGTTATTTTATTTCAAAACTTTAATTTAGTATTTTTGCTATGAAAAATTAATATATAAAATTCATTTAAAATATGAAAAGCTTGATGTTAATTCTAAAATGTTATATTTTTAGACTCTAAAAATAAATATCTACTTAATGCAAAACTTATTTTAGGCGCCAAAAGTAATAAGTTTTGAAGAAAAACTCGATTGAAAATGTACCCCTCCCCCTTTTAAGCAGAAAAAACATCGATGTATAATTTTTTCTTTTATAAAATAATAGCCAATTGAATAATTATCGAAATGAGTAAAAAAGAAATCTCCAAAAAATTAATTATTTATTATTTTTTACATTTTATTTTTCGATTTTTGGTACTTATTTTCTCATAGAAAAGCCACCGTAAATTTTTTTTGTTTCTATTCATAAGTTCGGTCTTTTATCTCTTTATTTATACTGTAATTAGTATCGAAAATGATCAACTTGCAAAGCATTTTACGCCCCCAACATAAGGGGGGTTAAAATTAATCATTTTTTACAAACAATAATTCAAAACTTACTTGGCTGTAGAAGACTTCCTTCTGGAGTACCTGGAATGAAGAACATAAAAGAAATTAGATTTCAATGATATTAATACGGTTGTTCCTAAATCTTCCGTCCGTTATCATCCTGTAACACCCTCTGGTTAAAAATGAGACCGCCCAAATCGTCCAAGATGCAATGCAAAAATGTGAATACCGGTTATCTGGTGTCGCTTTAAATGGTCTAGCATCGCTTAAATGCCCAACGTAAAAGTAAAAGTAAAATTAATTTAAATAAAGCTACATGTTCGTTTTATTTGTGATCATGAAATTGTGAATTACGGTGGATATGTTGGTAATTTTGACCCTATGTTGTCCAAATCGCCTGTCCTAATTTACGCTATGTTTTAGTGAGCCAGTGTCAGGCGAATTTCTGGTCCAACTTTTAATTTTTTAATAAAAAGTTTATTTCATAAATTTCCATTGGTTTTGTATTTTTTCAAATACTATCTTCTTTTTTTTTGAGGGAGCGGGAATAAAATGAAGGTGTTGGCCCCGGACATCATAAAACCTCTACACACCACAGTTGATGTCTCAAAAATGAAAAAAAAAAGTTCATATTACTTACGTTGTTTAAATTTGCATATATAATCGGCATATAGGTCGCATTTGCGGAGTATCAACGTATTTGTGACGTATTGCATGATAGCGCAAGGATTTGTTTCTGAAAGCGGTAAATTGCCGAAGATTCGTGGGTAGTAATCGACGCTTGTTCTGTCGCTCCAGCCGACAACACCTGATTTAGAATTGGACAAAATGGTACACAAATTCATGAAATAAACAGTTTCATAGTTATTTCATTTATGATACAATAGAAGCGGCTACCTCAGACTATTATCTCTTCGGTCCCATGAAAGAGGGTTTGAGAGGCAAACATTATTCCAGTGACGAGGAAGTGAAATCTGTAGTGAAGAAGTGGTTCAAAGAACAGTCAACAGAATTTTACGGGACAGGGATACATGCTTTCATTCGAAGGTGGAACATTGCTATTAAGAGAAACGTTGACTATGTAAAGAAGTAGGATGTGATCTAAAGAGGACCAGCTTCATTTTGATGTATGATACATGTTCCTCTGTTTGTAAAATGGCATTACTTTTTTACTTATAATAAATTGTATGTTTTTAATAATCTGTAGATTTCATAGATTGCATGATTTTATAATTAATTCTATAATTTTTAATAAGCAATAGATTTTATAGATTCTATTATTTTATAAATTATCTGATCTCAATAGAGATGTTATTGGTTATATGATTTTATAATAAATTGTATAATTCTTGATAAACCGTAGATTTTTAGATTGCATGATTTTATAATTAATTCTATAGGTTTGGTTTGTTTTGTTTTACGGCATATCAACCTCAGTGGGTCATTTAATGCCGATAAAGTTTTGAAATACAATTCATTCTTAAGTGGATATTCAATTTTTATAAACACGTTTTTCTATTTAACCCATAGATGGGACCCTAACAGGTACTACCACTCCGGGTCAGAGTGGACCAGGGAGCAATGGTGATGAAGGGGTGCTCCACATTCCCCAAACCTCCAAAACTGGAACCTCACCATCAGATAGAGTTTAATGTCATTCCCAGGACATGTACACCTGCAGCCACCGCCTTCTAGCACCCATATGATAAAAAGGTTGGGGCTTGCCATAAGGGCAATAAGGTTGGAAAAATCATATAGGTGCTAGGGCTTGATATGACCAGCCGGTTGATTGAAGGGGGCCTCTCCGACCGCCCGTCTAGCCCAAGATAGGACCAAAGTGGAGTGTTGTAGGTCATGAACTGCTCATCCACCTGGGTTCTATCCTTAAGCATCACGGGTCGCCACCCACGGCCAACAGGTGGCCCCATTGGGGGAGTCTTACCCCTCTGCAGAGGTGCAGTCTGTGCATTCTAACGCCCCACCGACAGGGCGGATTAATTCTATAATTTTAAATTAGCTATAGATTTTATAGATTCTATTATTTTATAATAAATTATCTGATCTCAATAAAGATTTTATTGGTTATATGATTTTATAATAAATTGTATAATTCTTGATAAACCATAGATTTTATTGATTACACGATTTTGTAATAAATTGTATAATTTCTAATACGTTGTGAATTGTATAGATTGCATGAATTTATACTTAATTCTAAAAAATGTAATAATCAGTAGATTTCATGATTTTATAATGAATTATATATTTTTAATTAGCTATAAATTTTATATATTGCATGAATTTATACTTAATTCTAAAAATGTTAATAATCAATAGATTTCATGATTTTATAATGAATTATATATTTTTAATTAGCTATAAATTTTATATATTGCATGAATTTATACTTAATTCTAAAAATTTTAATAATCAGTAGATTTCATGATTTTATAATGAATTATATATTTTTAATTAGCTATAAATTTTATAGATTGCATGAATTTATACTTAATTCTAAAAATTTAATAATCAGTAGATTTCATGATTTTATAATGAAATATATATTTTAATTAGCTATAAATTTTATAGATTGCATGAATTTATACTTAATTCTAAAAATTTAATAATCAGTAGATTTCATGATTTTATAATGAATTATATATTTTTAATTAGCTATAAATTTTATAGATAGCATGAATTTATACTTAATTCTAAAAATGTTAATAATCAGTAGATTTCATGATTTTATAATGAATTATATATTTTTAATTAGCTATAAATTTTATAGATAGCATGAATTTATACTTAATTCTAAAAATGTTAATAATCAGTAGATTTCATGATTTTATAATGAATTATATATTTTTAATTAGCTATAAATTTATAGATAGCATGAATTTATACTTAATTCTAAAAATTTTAATAATCAGTAGATTTCATGATTTTATAATGAATTATATATTTTTAATTAGCTATAAATTTTATAGATAGCATGAATTTATACTTAATTCTAAAAAATTTAATAATCAGTAGATTTCATGATTTTATAATGAATTATATATTTTAATTAGCTATAAATTTTATAGATGCATGAATTTATACTTAATTCTAAAAATTTAATAATCAGTAGATTTCATGATTTTATAATGAATTATATATTTTTAATTAGCTATAAATTTTATAGATAGCATGAATTTATACTTAATTCTAAAAATTTTAACAATCAGTAGATTTCATGATTTTATAATGAATTATATATTTTTAATTAGCTATTAATTTTCATAGATTTCATAGATTGAAGAATAATAAGTGAGAACGAAAAATTTTTTTCAGGACAAAACAAATATCGTCTGTTGATGTTAGTTTTTGTTTAACAAAGGATACAAGAAGAATATACGTAAGAAATTACGTCATAATATTTTTTGAAAAAGAATCTAGCGTTTCTGTTTGAAAGAACGTGGTATGAAATGTTTCAAATTTCAAATCACATACAAGGTGATATACAAGGTGTGTCAAAAAAGTATCAAGATTTTTTGTATTTTTTGACACACCTTGTATTCTGAAAAAATAACGTTCCATTTATCAATTTTTTTTCAGAATACAAGGTGTGTCAAAAAAGTACCAAGTTTAAAGCTGTATTTACCGAGAGAGAAATTAAGAATGAAAGGAACGTAATTTTTTTCAGAATACAAGGTGTGTCAAAAAGTTCCAAGTTTAAAGCTGTATTTACCAAGAGAGAAATGAAGAATGAATGGAACGTTATTTTTTTCCAGAATACAAGGTGTGTCAAAAAGTACAAAAAATCTTGATACTTTTTGACACACCTTGTACAACGCCGTAAACACTGCTTATCACTTTATTTCAAATAGAAACGCTGGATTGAAGGAATTTAAATTTTATGATTTATATTTTGCAAAACTGACAATGATAAGGGAATACAAAAATGTCTAAAACATACCATTTCGCGAAATTCGAGCTCCTGTCCAATATGCATATTTTGGATTAGGTCTGTAATTAGAAAAATAACCCAATAGAATATTAACCAACAAACATCATCATCATCAATAATAATAATAATAATAATAATAATAATAATGATAATAATAGTAATAATGATAGGAAGGAGGAAGAGGACTTGCCAACATAGAGGAATGCGTAGAAACCACAATCCAACAACTTGAAGATTACACAAGAAAGAGCAAAGACAAACTACTTATGGCGGCCAACAATAGTAGAAACGACAGATTGACAAACAGAAAAACGACAAAGACTAAAAAACAAAAATGGGAAGAAAAACAATTATATGGACGCTTCAAACGACAAATAGAAGAGGTTGCACATCAAAAGACTTGGACATGGTTAAGAAAGGGAAACCTCAAAAGAGAAACTGAATCACTTTTAATTGCTGCACAAAATAATGCCATAAGGACAAACTACATCAAAGCGAAAATTGATAAGACCCAACAAAATAGTAAATGTAGACTTTGCGGTAATAGAGATGAGACTGTAAACCATATACTCTGCGAATGTAGCAAACTAGCACAACGAGAATACAAAACTAGACACGACTGGGTTGGGAAGGTGATCCACTGGGAATTATGCAAAAAATTAAATTTTGACCACACAATAAAATGGTATATGCATAAATCAGAATCTGTTCTTGAGAACGACACGCATAAAATTCTCTGGGACTTTGAAATAAAAACGGATGGCCTTATCCCAGCTAGAAGGCCAGACCTAGTGATGATAAACAAAAAAGAAATAACTTGTCAACTGGTGGATTTTGCAGTGCCAGCAGATCACAGGGTGAAGCTAAAAGAAAATGAAAAAATGGACAAATACCTGGACCTTGCCAGAGAACTGAAAAAGTTATAGAATATGAAAGTGAAAGTGATACCAATTGTAGTTGGTGCACTTGGAACGGTCACAAAAGGGATTGGAAAAGGGTTTGGAAAATCTGGACACCAGAGGAAAGATTGAGACCATCCAGAATACTGCACTGCTGCAATCTGCCAGAATACTCAGAAGAGTCCTGGAGACCTGAGGAGACTTGCTGTCACTCAGACTCCAGTGAAAGACCATCAGCTAACGCTGATGTGAAAACTCAAAAGGGGTGAATAATAATAGATCTGAGGAGAATTGCTGTCACGCAGCATCCAGTGAACCACCAGATACGGTAGGTAATAATCTTATTATAATGGAGATTGTGTGTTTTCTGTCTGCAACCGAAACTAAATCAACTACTCAAGTCACAATTCCCTTAATAATTGACGTCACATTCACCATGAATTTATCCTTATTTTAACCTCAATTATTGATAAAATTGTTTTACATTATTTATACTGTTAACCATATCTACATAATAATAACATGCAATTGTATTTATATAAACAAAAAATAGCGGTTTACAGTGTGAACGGGAAGGCTAATTTTCATATTGATATTAGAAATGTAATTTTAATAAATATATGCTTAGTATTATTGGTTTCTAACTGTTTGATTTTATTTTAATGAATATAAGCAAAAATCTCTTCAATGAATCTTAAATAAATCCATTAACAAGAAAAGATAAGTGTCATTTTATTCTTTACTTCGTATTTTAACTAAATACTTAAATTAGAAAAAAGAACAATGAAAGACGAGAGTGATGGAAGAGTAAATTTCAGTTGTTCTATTTTTCGATTATACCCTCCTCTGTTTCAAATCTTTTTATCTGCATTCTTATTTAGTTTCATTAGCGTTTCTAATTTAATACGATATTTCATTACATTAAAACTTAAATACTTGCACCCGGAGGGTGCATATATTTGCTAGTAATAATAATAATAATAATAATAATAATAATAATAATAATAATAACTAGCCCTCCACCATGACTCACCATCAGTTACAGTTTAACTCTAACTGATAGTGAGGTTCCAGTTTTGGAGAACTGCGGAATGTGGAGTACCCCTTCATCACCATTCCCTCTGACCCGGAGTGGTAGCACCTGTTAGGGTCCCATCTATAGGTTAAATAGAAAATATGTTTACAAAAAAAAATTGAGTTAAAATTTTTTTCTTCCAAACTATCGCTACGAATCTTTCAAAAACTTTGCCGGCATTAAATGACCCACCGAGGTTGATAAACCGTAAAACAAAACAAACAAAACTAAAAGAATAGTAAAGACAACACTAGAAAGGGCACGAGATGAAAAAGAAACAACAATGGTTGACTGCAGTTTTTTCTGGGTCAACATAATTTACCGACCGATTTGCAAGTTTAGCCCATCACATAATGATATAGTAAGAAATTTTAATTCAATGATTACTATATTTTTTAAATAAAATATAAATGACACGATTTGCTAAACTTCAAATTAATATTTGAAAAAGAAAAAAAAAAGAATTAAATAAAGTTGTTACATAATTATTGGATCCCTAATACATTTTTAAGGTATTGTAGAAATCATTATGGCGATCAGTACAGCTGATGGCCTTGAGAGTGAGTGACAGCGTTTGACCTCACTCTGACCTTGTTTTCTGGGGATAGACCGTGAGAACCGGAACCCCCATAGAAAGCCCTCTTCCGGTTTAAGGAGTAAGCAACTCAGTTAGTCAGTTAGAACTTAGAAGCCGAGCTAGCAACATGTAAGCCTCATCTGCACAGATTGTCTGGGTGGGAATTTGGAATAAAGTAACATCAACATAAATCGAAGTCTTGTGTTATTACCAAAAACTAACAATGACACAGGGCTTCTGATAACAAGAAATCCCAACAGAAACCAGACCCGGAATCCTCAATAGAAGACCAGACGAGACCTTAGAAGATATACCAGACCAAGATAGATGATAGACGATCAGAACCAAAGCCGGCCAGAAGAATAGACGACCAGAGTAAGAAGTAAGAAACGTATATAACGTTATATAGATTTGGTATGTGAAAAGACCAGTATATAACAAAGTAATCAAATTTATATAAAACGATAAATAATCTTTTAAAAAATAACATCATTAATTCAAAACATAGCCGATCGAATATACTATAATAATTATACTATATCATAAATTTGATAACAATTTGAGTTTTCAGGTATTTCCGTGAAATGTATTAGGTAATCTAATGGTATTCTACATTAGTATCATGATTTTATTTGTATTTCTAATATTAAAATAAATAAATTAACGCGATTATGAAAAAAAAAAAAAGGTTTTGTTTACAATTGACGAACGACCGACGGGAATTTATAAAACAAAGTCGATTTGTCACTAAATGTTTTCGTTTGATTTATTAATTAATTTGCTGTAAAAAAAATTCAATGTATGAAAAGACATACTAATTACATATTTAGAAAGATTTTTTTTTCTAACGAAATAAATATTTTTAAGATAGAAACAGAAAATATGATAAATAAGATTTGATTTTATGTTAAAATTTTAGTATGAAAAAACTATACTACAAAATTAGGCTGAAGCAAAAAATATATATACAGTAAATGTCTTATTCATATAAATCCTCCTGTACCATGGTTGGTGAGAAATGGTGTAATGGTTGAGAAAGCTGATTCAACCTACTTCATTACGTGGGTCTGTAAAAATCGCATCTCATCTTCGGAATGAATGCTGACCAATTCAGCACCACCATACCAGCAATGTTCTCTGGCTTCTTCCCAAGGCACTCCATATATATATTTCGAAAATTCCTGGAAAAAATAGAGAAGAACAGTCAAAAAACAATTTAAAAGGCTCAAAGAATACAAACAAATCCCCTCCCCCTAAAATAGGCGGAGTTTGAATTTTCGAAAATTCCCGAAAAAAAAAAAAGAAAAGAAAAGAAACAGTTAAAGATTAAAAAAAAAAATACGAAAAAACATTTTATAAGATTTCTAAGAAAGGGAAGGTTTGACGTAATTTAAGCTACGGGTTGCTGCTTAAGAAATTTAACATACAAATACATTTCCAATTCTTCCATCTCTCTCTCTCTCTCTCTCTCTCTCTCTCTCTCTCTCTCTCTCTCTCTCTACTCTCCGAGAGAAGCTAACATAAATCGAGGAGGTAATCAAGAGATACTTAGAGAGGGGAAAGTGATAGGCAGGATGTAAAGTAAGGGACGGGTCAGTTTTTGTGTTAAATGCAAATTAGGACTAATTAAGAACCAGTTAAATTGAATTTTTAAATGGAAATTTTTTTCAAACATAACTCAATCCTAAAAGTAAGGAATAATTTAGTATAACTTTCGTGTCATTAAACTAAACAGTAAAAAGCCTTTAGGAGACAAAATTGATTCACTCAATTATAATAATTATAGTATTTTAATAGGGTAATTACATTGAAACTTACTTTATAGCAATAACCATTAAAGTATTTCCATTCGTTGGGACATGGAATTGGTGGTGGTGTCGTTGTAGTTGGAGCTGAAGTTTCTGTCACAACTAGTGCGGTTGTCGTCATTTGTGTTGTTGTTGTGGGAATTTCTGTTGAGATTTCCGTGGTGGAGGTTGGGAGTTTCCCCAAAGGTCGGCTACAAATGAAATATCCTTTTAAATTGCAAGGAACAGCTTCCCACATTCCGGGGTAATTTCCACCGAATGACAAACACGAGCCATCACCCAGTTTTGCTAAAAATAAAATAAAAAAAAAAATATTATTCAGACTAGCAAAAACCAAAAAAAAAAAAACCCAAAAAAACCCCAAAACAAAACAAAACAAAAAAAAACAACCAAAAAACAACACTTATCAGATGTATGTAGAGACGGTGGTTAAATCGAACTTAACGGACCTAAATTCCACCATCGTATATCACCCCGCCGAAAGAAAACAAGTACCAAAAATCAAGGAATTAACCGAATTTAATGAAATTTTCAGTGTTGATATATTAATGAATAAAAGATATAATGCACCAGTTATTTTATTTAAAACTTTTACATTTTTTCAGGTCAGTTAACTTTGAACTACGTATGTTTGAGGCGCAACACAGATTCTCAAAGATACGTGGTTCAAAGTTAAGTGAGCTGAAAAAATATAAAAGTTTTTAAATAAGTGGTACAGTTTCGTTTACAAACAAATTAAGACAGAATCTCCATTATTAATCGATTAGCAATATATATATATATATATATATATATATATATATATATATATATATATATATGTATGTGTGTGTGTGTGTGTGTGTGTGTGTGTGTGTGTGTGTGTGTTTATGAAGATTTGGAATTAAGTAATCCACAAAAGGGTCATATGTCATTAAAACAAATAACTAACCAATTAAGATTACCGAAGTCATCTTCCATAAGACTATACACCAGAAGAAGGCAATAGAATGGATCGGCTGAAACGTAGTGGTAACTCCATAAAAAGCAAAACAGCTGAATTTGTGCAAAGATTTTAGAATGAATACAAATAGTTTTTCATTAGACGAATTCTTAATAAAAAATTTAAAAAATACCCCACCCCCCACAAAAAAACAAAACAAAACAAAAACAAAACAAAAACGAAACATTTCTTACTTTTTCGATTTTTCAACCAAAAGTTGAATGGACCTTTACTTGATGCTGCCGATATCCAGTATCGAACCCGTTTCCGTCGGTTTGAATTTCGCGCCAAGAATACTTGCGTATAACTGAAATGGTAGAAAAATGTTTAAAAAATGGTTATGTCATAAGTGTGGCCCTACTGAAACTTGAAGATGACCAGTTTAATATCAGAAAGAACTAAGTTGACTATCTGGATATGTGGAAATTCCACGATGTTTAGCAACTTATGTATCATCATTACTTTCGCATATATATATATATATATATATATATATATACATTGAAAATTAGACTCACCAGATATATATATATATATATATATATATATATATATATATATATATATGATGAATTAATTGTCAATGTGTATATATATATATATATATATATATATATATATATATATGTGTGTGTGTGTATGTCTATAATATTTTTTGGGGGGGATTTTCGCACTTTACCCATGCTTCACAGTAAATACCAAAAATATATATTATAGACACTAGCAAATATATGCACCCTCCGGGTGCAAGTATTTAAGTTTTAATATAATAAAATATCATGTTAAATTAGAAAGGCTAATGAAACTGAATAAGAATTCAGATAAAAATATTTGGAACAGAGGGGGTATGATTGAAAAATAGAACAGTTTTGAAACTAACTCTTCCATCATTTTCCCTTACTCCCGTCTTTCATTGGTAAATTTTCCTAATTTAACTATTTAGTTAAAATAGGAAGTAAAGAATAATATTACAGTTATTTCTTCTTGTTAATGGATTTCTTTTAATATTTATCCCCGAGATTTTATATTCAATAAGATAAAACCAAACAATTAGAAATCAATAATACTAAGCACATATTTATTAAAATCAAATTTTTAAGATCAATATGCAGATTAGCCTTCCCATTCACACTGTAAACCGCTATTTTGTTGTATATATAAATACAATTGCATGTTATTAAGATGTAGATATGGTCAACAGACTTAATGATGTAAATCAATTTTATTAATAATTGAGGTTTAAATAAAAATAAAATCATGGAGAAGGTGATGTAAATAACAAAGGGAATTGTGACTTGAATAGTAATATAGTTTCGGTTACAGACATACAAACCCACAATCTCCATTATAATAAGATATATATATAACACATGTATATATACATTTATGATATATACATTGAAAATTAGACTCAACAGATATACCAACAAAGAAACACACACACACACACACACACACACACATATATATATATATATATATATATATATATATATATATATATATAAAGCTCTGTAGCAGATTTAAAATGTAACAACAAAGATGGCAGTCTAGTTGAAATGCAATAATTAAAACTTACATAGAAAATAAAAGCACACGAGTTGAAATTTCTTTCAGAGTTGATATATATATAATATATATATATATATATATATATATAGTATTATATATATTGCTTTATTTTGTATTATATATATTGTTTTATTTTGTATTACATATATTTTTTATTTGTATTACATATATTGCTTTATTTTGTATTTATATATATATATATATATATATATATATATATATATATATATATATATATGTGTGTGTGTGTGTGTGTGTGTGTGTGTGTGTGTGTGTAATATTGTAAAAATTGAAAAAAAAATCAATACAAGTTTCATAAACAAATAATGTTTATTATGCCTACGCTGCAGTGTTTCGGCCAACACACTAAAAACAGAGGCTCTTTTGTTTTCAGTAATAATTCATTTTCCCTTAAACCAACGAAATCCTTGATGAAGGTCTATCTAAACAGACCGAAACACTGCAGCGTGGGCGTAATGAACATTATTTGTTTATGAAACTTGTGTTTTTCCAATTTTTCCAATATTATATACTGTCGGATTCACTTCCACACACACACACACACACACACACACACACATATATATATATATATATATATATATATATATATATATATATATATATGATTTTTGGATGTTTTGTTTTTATTTTAGAAGCATTGCTGAATAAAGTATATATAACATTTTTACTTGAAGGCACTTACAATGCATGTATCGTATAAAATTCGATACTTTTTCTTATAGAAAATGAACTTGACGCTTTGTCAAGTTCATTTTCTATAAGAAAAAGTATCGAATTTTATACGATACATGCATTGTAAGTGCCTTCAAGTAAAAATTATATTATATATATATATATATATATATATATATATATATATATATATATTAAAGAAGAAATATTACGAAAAAATGAAAGGAAGAAAGAAAACAAAGACAGAAGAAAGAAACAAAGAAAGGAAAGGGGAGATATTAAGAAAGAAAGGTAAAATAATAAAGAACGAAAGAAAGGAAGAAAGAAACGGAATATATTAAAAAAGAACAGAATAGGATAGTGTGCAAGGAATAATATCATTAGAATTGAATTTTACGTGTAAATAGCATTAGATTATGGAAAATCTCGAAGTAGCATAACCCTAAACCTAACAGTAACCCTAAACCTAAAACTAAACCTAACCCTAACCCTAATCCTAGCGCCACAAAGGTTTCGGGTATTGCTGTGAAATGTAATGCTTATTATAGGTAATCTAATGATATTCTTTCTAGCGCGCTATTAGTACCAAAAAAAAAGAAAAAAGAACGGGATATATATATATATATATATATATTTTAAGAATGGAAAGGAGTAACCTACTCGAGTTTCATCGATTGATTCTTCAGGGTTACTTTAAATTAATCGAGTTTACAATTAATCTTAGGTGTTATAAACATGCCCGTTGGAATGGGACTTAACTTTAGTAGCTACTAAATTTATACTCTACATTGTATTGAGCACATTGTATTTGTTTTTTCTCAACCTTAACCTCTGGATATTGTGCGCTTCCAACGATCGTTCTTATACCCACCGGTAAGTTAATACTTATACATATACAATATATATATATATATATAATATATATATATATATATATATATATATATATTTGGAGAATATGTGCTTAATTGAAGTCGTATCTAATTTTGAAAATTAATTGATTAATAATTAATTAATTAGGCGGGAATGCCTATTTAAATGTAAGGCTAAACAAATCGAGAAAAATCAATCTCTGTATGTTTAGCCTTACATTTAAATAGGCATTCCCGCCTAATTAATTAATTATCAATCAATTAATTTTCAAAATTAGGTACGACTTCAATTAAGCACATTTTCTCCCAAAAATTGTCGGCAAAAATCCATATCCAAACACATCGTGTTTACATTCCTATCATATATATATATTATATATATATATATATATATATATATATATATATATATATCCAAAAATCCAGAGAAGAAATCTTTCTTACGACACAAGAGTTTTTAAAAAAAACCTGTCGCAGTTTGAGAGCACAGAGCAAATATCTTATTATAATGGAGATTGTGGGTTTATCTGTCTGTAACCGAAACTATATTACTATAATAGTCTCAAATCCATTTGTTATTTACCTCACATTATCAATGCTTTTATTTTTATTTAAACCTCAAGTATTAATAAAATTGTTTTACATCATTAAGACTGTTGACTATATCTACATACTAATAACATGCAATTGTATTTATATATACAACAAAATAGCAGTTTACAGTGTGAATGGAAAGCTAATTTGATTTTAATAAATATATGCTTAGTATTATTGATTTCTAATTGTTTGGTTTTATCTTAATGAATATAAGCAAAAATCTCAGGGATAAATCTTGAAAGAAATCCATTGACAAGAAGAAATAACTGTCATTTTATTCTTTACTTCCTATTTTAACTAAATAGTTCAATTAGAAAAATTTAACAATAAAAGACGGGGGTAACGGAAAATTATGGAAGAGTTACTTTCAAAGTTGTTCTATTTTTCAATCATACCCCCTCTGTTCCAAATCTTTTTATCTGCCTTCTTATTTAGTTTCATTAGCCTTTCTGATTTAAAATGTTTTTTTTTATATTAAAACTTAAATACTTGCACCCGGAGGGTGCATATATTTGCTAGTATAAGTAAAGAAATAACAAAAGACTTAGAGATTTTGCGTTATAGTCTATTTCAGGGAGCTTAGACAAAGTGTCTAACTCTCCCGACTCATCAGATGCGAATGATGAATTCTTTATTACTTTTAAGGCATTTGAAAACAGATTTTTTTATTTTCTATTTTTATTTCTATTTTTAGACTATAATGCAAAATCTCTAAGTCTTTTGTTATTTCTTTAATATATATATAATATATATATATATATATATATATATATATATATATATAGAGAGAGAGAGAGAGAGAGAGACTTAAATGCTTTTTAACATAAGCGTATCTGAAACTTGCTCGTAACTCAAATCTTAGCGCTCAGCACAAAGCAAAAAATCGACTGAGTGACGGCTCGTAACTCAGAAAACTCGTAAGTCAAGATACCACTTAGGTGTTGAAATTAAACATTAATTCAAATGGGTAAGAAAATTAAAAGTCACCAAATTATTCAAACATTTTTCAGAATCGAAATTTCCGATTTAAAATTCAATATATTATTTCGATTTTTCGGACTGTTGGCCTCATCTTTATATATTTACCAATCCCTTCACACGAGTAGGATGTGACACAAGGTCAATTTCTTAAGCAGAATTTACCAGGTTTGAGTTCAGAGTTTTCCTTCTCCTAGACCAGTTGCCGTACCAAGGTTGAAGAGCCTAATCCGCCCTACTATTTACCCATAGCTTGAGGGGGAATAATTGGATTTATAACTTCCCTAATAGGTATTAGTGCCATGTGAAATACAACCAGCTTCACCCAGGATTTGAACTCGGGTCGACGAGTCCATTTCCTACGACTCTAACCATTATGCCAATTATAACTATAATTGTCCTCGGCTTTTATTAAGAAATATGCATACACAACGTTTCGGTCGATATATCCCCCGGCCTTCTACGGGATGTCTCTGGTAATCCATTAGGAACAGACTGCTCTCACTCAACTACAAGTATCAGTAACTTTGTATATCTGAGCATAGCAATATTTCAACTTGAGAAATCATTTTGAAAGGAGGTTGGTTGGTTGTATTTAATGGCATGTCAACACTTGTTGGGTTATTTTATGCCAAAGACGTTTTGTTTTATGAGAACGTTGGCTGGCTGGCTGGTTGGTTAGTTGGATTTAATGGCATGTCCACCCTTGTTTGGTTATTTTATACCAAAGACGTTTTGATTTATGAGATAGTTGGTTGGTTGGTTGGATTAATGGCATGTCAAACCCTTTTGGCTTATCTCTCTCT
>CM042173.1:10440950-10450950 GCA_023376005.1 Doryteuthis pealeii
ATTTAAAATTCAATATATTATTTCGATTTTTCGGACTGTTGGCCTCATCTTTATATATTACCAATCCCTTCCACACGAGTAGGATGTGACACAAGGTCAATTTCTTAAGCAGAATTTACCAGGTTTGAGTTCAGAGTTTTCCTTTCTCCTAGACCAGTTGCCGTACCAAGGTTGAAGCCTAATCCGCCCTACTATTACCCATAGCTTTGAGGGAATAATTGGATTTAATAACTTCCCTAATAGGTATTAGTGCCATGTTGAAATACAACCAGCTTCACCCAGGATTTGAACTCGGGTCGACAGTCCATTTCCTACGACTCTAACCCATTATGCCAATTTATACTATAATTGTCCTCGGCTTTTATAAGAAATATGCATACACAACGTTTCGGTCGATATATCCCCCGGCCTTCTCGCGATGCTCTGGTAATCCATTAGGAACAGACTGCTCTCACTCAAACTACAAGTATCAGTAACTTTGTATATCCTGAGCATAGCAATATTTCAACTTGAGAAATCATTTTGAAAGGAGGTTGGTTGTTGTATTTAATGGCATGTCAACACTTGTTGGGTTATTTTATGCCAAAGACGTTTTGTTTTATGAGAGAACGTTGGCTGTCTGGCTGGCTGGTTGGTTAGTTGGATTTAATGGCATGTCCACCCTTGTGGTTTATTATACCAAAGGACGTTTTGATTTATGAGATAGTTGGTTGGTTGGTTGGATTTAATGCATGTCAACCCTTGTTGGGTTATTTTAAAACCGAACACGTTTTGTTTATTCATTCTTTTAAATTCAAATTAATTTTTTATACACAATTTTTCAAACTCATTTTTTTTTCCAATTCAACCCATAGATGGGACCCTAACAGGTACTACCACTCCGGCCTCAGAGTGGTAGTACCTGAGAGTAATAGCGATGTAGGGGTACTGCTCACTACCCAGATCCCCCAAATTGGAACTTCACCATTAGATGCAGGTTAACGTTATACACAGGGCACTAAGACCCTCAGTCACCGCCTTCTAGCGCATATATGATAAAAAGGGTTGGGGGTTGCCATAAGGGCAATAGTCATGGGACAATCATATAGGTGCTAGGGTTTGGCATAACCAGAGAGGGGGGGTCCACCCGTCTAGCCTAAGTAAGGCTTAATGTAAAGTGTTGCATGTTATGGACTGCTCATCCACCAGGATTCCGTCCTTAAGCATCCGCCACCTTCAGATAACAGGTTGTCCGATTTGGGGGATTTTTATCCCTCTGCAGAGATGTAGTCGTTGTATTCTACAGTCCCAGCCGACAAGGTGGTTTGAAAGGAGGGCACATTGACTGAAACGTATATTTCACAGAAAAGATGAGGACAACAGTCCGAAAAAGAATCAAAATAATACATATCAAGCGTCATCTAAAAAAATCAGACAAATTAAAATCTAATGTTTTTAAATGTCTCAAAATCCCCTACCCCCACAAAAAGCTAGGAAAATAGATATGACTTCATGTGCTTTAAAATCGCGAGTGGTTTGAAAGATCATTTCATGCACACACGTGTAGGATTGGCGGAATTTCTATTTTAACTTTAAAAAGAAAGAAAGAAAAGAAAGAAAAGAGAAAAGAAAGAGAAGAAAAAGGAAAAAATAAGAAAAGAAAAAAGAAAAGAAAGAAAAGAAAAAGAAAAAAAAAAAAGAAAAAAAAAAAAAAAAAAAGAAAAAAGAAAAAAGAAAGAAGAAAAGAAAGAAAAGAAAGAAAGAAAAAGAAAGAAGAAAAGAAAAAAAAGAAAAGAAAAAGAACGAAAAAAAAAAGAAAAAAGAAAAGAAAGAAGAAAAGAAAAAGGAAAGAACGAAAAAAAAGAAAAGAAAAGAAGAAAGAGAAGAAAAAAGAAAGAAAAAAGAAAAAAGAAAAGAAAAGAAAAAGAACGAAAAAATGAAGAAAAAAGAAAAGGAAAGAAAGAAGAAAAGAAAAGAAAAAAGAAAAAGAAAGAAAAAAGAAAAGAAAGAAGAAAAGAAAGAAATAAAGAAGGAAAAAAAGAGAAGAAAAAGAAAAAGACAGAAAAAAAGGAAAAAAGAAAAGAAAGAAACAAATAAAGAAGGAAAAAAAAGAAAAAGAAAAAGACCGAAAAAAAGATACAAGAAAAAGAAAAAGAAAAAAAAGAAAAAAGAAAAAAAAAGGAAAGAGGAAGAGAAAAAAGAAAAGAAAAGAAAAAGAACGAAAAAAAAGGAAAAGGAAAAGGAAGGAGAAGAAAAGAAAGAAGAAAAGAAAGAAGAAAAGAAAGAAAAGAAGAAAAAGAAAAAGAACGAAAAAAAGAAAAAGAAAACGAAAGAGAAGAAAAAAAGAAGAAAAAGAATGAAAAGAAAAAAAGAAAAAGGAAGAGAAGAAAAAATAAATGAAAAAAGAAGAAAAATAGTAAAAGTTAGAAAATGAAATTGAAGAAAAAGCAAAAAAAAAAAAAAAAAAAATACCCCCCCCCCAAAAAAAAAACAAAAAAAAAAACAAAAAACAAAAAAAGCAAAAACAAAAAAAACCCCAATCAAATGAAAACAACAAAACCAAACTAGATATTTCTCTTAAATAAATTAATTGCATTTTTCAATCCATTGATTACATATTCATTAAACAGGCATTCTTATTAAATACAATTCAGTGTACAACACACGAAATATTGGAAGCTGTATCCATTAAAAAAAAAATGCAAGTGGAGGTTAGTGAGATGTTACTAAGAAAATATCTCCTCGTCAAATCTAGATTGTTTTCATATCACTAGATTCTTGCAACGTATCGTGACAATAGCAAATATTCAAATGTGTTGTATACCCTTTCATTACTTTCTCTCTACTTCTATTCTTCTTCTGTTCGTCTTCGACATCTTAAGTTCTTCTAGGTCTCTTCTAACATCTCTTCTAGCATCTTGGTGGTCGGTCGCACTTAACTCATTTCTTCTTCCAATCAGTCCTGTTACCAAGACACCCATTAATCACAAGACCGTGTTATTTTTCTTAAACTTTTATTTACTTAACTAAACATTTCATTTAAGTAAATATCTGACTAACATAGCGCGCGTATGCAGTGTGAGTTCCAGTTAAGGCAGCACATCTTCTCTGCCCGACGTCAAACTGAAAACTGAGGACCCAACTAGGTCCCACGTGACTTCACGTATTTCGCGGGCTTTCTGTAATCTTCCATGGAAATTCCCGCCCGTGATATGAAAATGGCCATCCCTTTAGAAATACAGGGGATTGACAATAATCTTATGCTACCGCATAGATTATGTAACAAAAGGAAATTGTGTGTTGAGTAGATATGGACTGTTCCATTAAGTAATGGGGGCTTTTACAAGGAGCACTAAACTATAAAAATTACCTCCTCCAATAATATATAAGAGCCTGGCTTTTAGAGGACGAGGAACTCGTATTCACACAGAGTGCTGGAAAGTATCTAAGTGTAAATAATAATAATGCACATAGTAATATGTTTTCAAGTATTTCTATCTATCTATACATATATAAAGGGTTGTTTGTATGTACGTATGTCCGGAGGAAACTATGAAAATAATATAATTAATGACAAAGTATATATATATATGTGTGTGTGTGTGTGTGTGTGTGTAAAAAAGGAATAGGAATTGAATCCGACAATATGAGGAAAAATGAGTAAAGAAAAGAAATGTAGATGGATAAAACATGAATTTAATCGATATCACTTTAATCGATATCACTTACACATGTGTTTCGGTCAGTTTATCAAAATGTAATTTCATCTGATTATTTTAATAATAATAATAATAGCGTAATCCGTATACATTTTGATAAACTGACCGAAACACATGTGTAAGTGATACCGATTAAAGTGATATCGATTAAATTCACTTTTTATCCATCTACATTTCTTTTCTTTACTCATTTTTCCTCATATATATATATACACACATTCATTATCTCCAGATCTTGCTTTTTGAGTAAAAATAATGAAGATTTGATTTATATTCGTGAAGATAATTAAAAATAAAATTTAAATGATAACAGCATGAATTTTTTTTTGCATTTAATATCTTAAAAAGGAGACATTAATTTTTCTTTACTGAGTCTTCATCAACGCAAGGTCTTTTTCACACAGGGAATCCTAATGGGGTATCCAGCGAAGGTCCAGCTCGCGATTCAACAATAATGGATCTGCGAAACTACCATTTTACCCCCTCATCTCTACTCAGGCGACGCCGGGTAGCCGCTTCTAGTCTCATATAAACAATTCGCACACAGTTGTATAGTTTCAAGTTTCCTATCTAATATAAATGATTTGCACATAGTTATATGAAGTTTCAAGTATTCCTATCTAATACTAATAATTTACAGTTAGACAGTTTCAAGTATTCTTATGTAAAAAAAAGTCATCGGGGTGGCCTAAGGTCGGTATCAGCCAGACAACGAGGGAGTCTATTCCCTTTTCATTAGCGCTAGACCAAGGATATTGTTTTAGCCATTGAGGTGGAGCGCCACACCTACCATCAGCTCCGTACTTTACCATACGTTACAACTCAACCGCTGAGTTGGCGAGGACTGGTTCCCAGCCGGACGCTCTACCGACTGAGCTAAACCGGCCCTTTTACATTCTTATATAATACAAATAATCCACTGTTATATGGTTTCAAGTATTCCTATCTAATACTAATAATTCCCAGTTATATGGTTTTAAATATTTCTCCCAATACAAATAATTTGCACAGTTATATGATTTCAAATATTCCCATTTAATACAAATAATTTGCACAGTTATATGGTTTCAAGTATTCCTATTTAATATTAACAATTGCAGTTATATGATTTCAAGTATTCTGATCTAATACAAATAATTTATACAGCTATATGGTTTCAAGTATTCCTATTTAATACAAATAATTTGCACAGTTATATGGTTTCAAGTATTCCGATCTAATACAAATAAATTGCACAGTTATATGGTTTCAAGTATTCCGATCTAATACAAATAATTTGTACAGCTATATGGTTTCAAGTATTCCTATCAAATACAAATAATTTGTACAGCTATATGGTTTCAAGTATTCCTATCAAATACAAATAAAATTGCACAGTTATATGGTTTCAAGTATTCCGATCTAATACAAATAATTTGTACAGCTATATGGTTTCAAGTATTCCTATCAAATACAAATAAATTGCACAGCTATATGGTTTCAAGTATTCCTATCTAATAATTTTCACAGTTATATGGTTTCAAGTATTCCTATTAAATACAAAAATTTGCACAGTTATATGGTTTCAAGTATTCTATTAATATTAAGAATTGCAGTTATATGATTTCAAGTATTCCTATCTAATACAAATAAATTGCACAGTTATATGATTTCAAGTATTTCTATAAAAAAAATGCACAGTTATATGGTTTCAAGTATTCCTATCTATCACAAATAATTTGCACAGTTATATGGTTTCAACCCATCATTTTTTTTGAGCCGTGGTAAAAATGGAAAGAAAGAATGTCGAACTTACGAGTTGTTTACTACCGGCAATTGTGCATTGAGCACATGCCGGCAATAGTTCTTGGCCTCTTCTTGATTCTTGAAGATGTTGACGTACTTGTAACAAGTGGAGCCTGACATAACATAACCCTGGTAATAAGGTGATTAATAACTACAAGTCAGACACAGTGCCAACTAATGTGGAGCAAGCAGAATTGAACGTTATGCAAAAAGTAAAAGACTTGTGAACATTTGTGGTCCAGTGATGGATTAAAAAAAAAAAGAAAGAAAATGAAACAAAACAAAACAAAAAAAACAAAAACAAAAAAACATGCTTTATTTTCAGTGCCAAATCATTAGCAAACGAGATACGAAGAACTTTTAAAGCAGGGATCTCCATCAGTATCAATGTAAAAAAAAAAAATTTTTTTTTAAATAAATAAAAATAAACGTAACACCCCCCCAATATTATTAGTAGGTACATACCCAACCCAATTGTGTTATTGTGTTCCCTGTGTCTGTTATAATTTGTGGGAATAAACAGAGGTATTACTTTCGGTACGACACTCTTGCTCTATCTACTGGTCTTATTGTATTCCCTATATCTGTGTCCATGTGAACCCCCCCCAAAAAAAAAAAAACAAACAAAACATTACACCATAATGGAACGTTCCTTTATTTATCCAATTCGTTCGCCATGGGTAGGATGTGACACAAGTCGCATATATATATATGTATATATATATATATATGTATATATATATATATATATATATATATTGGTAAGGAGGTTGATTTAGAAGGCTATCACAATGCAGGTGTAAAGAAAAAAAAAATAATACGGTAACAATGATGTTGTGTGTTAACCTGTATTTAATTCTTGAATTTTCGAGATAATATCTCTTTTTCAAAAGATCACTGGAACTGAAGCAGTCTAGTTATCACATTTCTTTTTAGATGAATTTTTTAAATATATAATATATATATATAACACTGTGCATATATATATATATATATATATATATATATATATATATATATATAGTATCCAATCGCTGCTTCAACTTTTCCGTCGCAGTGGCATCAGTAAATAATCCAAAAGTGCTCAATATATTAAAAATACAGAGCAGTAATAATACTAATGATATTTTTATTATTAGAGGAAAAATAAAGGGTCTACCATGGTTTCAATCAAATTGAAATGATTTCTTCAGGAGCCTAGCCTACGTTAACTAAGTCGATGTAATTCCTATATATATATATATATATATATATATATATATATATATATATATATAATAAACTGTACAGACAATTGCTGTCGGACAAGTTTTTCATTGATCCGTTCCAATTTTCGGGCCATCTTTCTGGTGTCGGGGTGTAACTGGTATAACAGTCCCCAAAGGTTTCCAAACAGCGCTTTCGGCAATACAATTTGCCATCCTCAGGTGTGAAATTACCAGTTACCAGTTACACCCCACACCAGAAAGATGGCCCGAAAATTGGAACGGATCAATGAAAAACTTGTCCGACAGCAACTGTCTGTACAGTTTAACGAAACTTGTATAAAAGGATAAATGCTGCAAAATACACTTATTTTAATATATATATATATATATATATATATATATAGTCCCCCCCCCAAAAAAAACAACAAAAAAAACAAACAAACAAACAGGCCTGACTGTTAAAAAAAGTCTGTTTTTTTAGATCACCCTGTATTTACTCGTGTAATGAACGACTTTTTACAGTCTTCGACACCATTGAGGTTTATTTTACCCAGAAAGTTTTACTGCTAGTTTAAACCCATTTGACTGGTTTAGCTTTATTATATATCTTAAGAGTTTGTTATCATTTTAACTGTTGAAAATCACCATGGAAACCACTGCTTTAAATAATCAAATTACGAACGAATAAACAATAAACAATGAATCAGAGGACAGAAAAAATGGGTTTAAAAAATTGAATACCCAACAAAAATGAAGAAAAGGAAAAAAAAACATCTTCGGCATAAAATTACACATGGTTGATATACCGTAAAATCCAACCAACCAACCAATCAACCAGCCAGCCAAGGTAATCTGAACATTAGCTACATAAATGAGAGTAACCTCCCCTTGTTTATTTCACTTTGAGGAAGCCATATGTTTTGGTTGGCATTTTCGTTTCACCGTCAATCTACACTGAAAATACGAATATGTTCGAATCAATACAACTGCAAGTTATAACACGAAACTATCATAAAATGTGTTCTTGATAACAATTAAGTTCATTTCAAATAATGCGCAAGCACAATTAAGAACACATTTTATGATATTTTCGTGTTAAAACATGCAGTTGTATTGATTCGAACCAATTCGTATTTTCAATGTAAATTTACGGTGAAATGAAAATGGCCGACCAAAACATATGGCTTCCTCAAAGTGAAATAAACAAGGGGAGGTTATTCTCATTTATGTAGCTAATGTTCAGATTACCCCAACCAACTATCCAGTGATGTTTTACTATTGATAAGATATCTAAATTATCCAAATTTTACTATAAAAAGGGAGTAATTTTTGGTTGATTTACGTTGAAATTAAGAAAAAAAATGTGATGAAAAGAAATTCCAGTACTCAAGTTCAACTATAATAATTATAATATATATTATAATTATTATAGTGTGAACAGAAATAACCTCCTCGAGATTCACCATAAGGATCTTCAGGGTTAAACCTACTGAATTAATCAAGATTTTGATTAATTAATCAAGAAATTAATTAATTAGTTTCACCATAAGGATCTTCAGGGTCAAATCCACTGATTTAATCAAGATATTGATTAATTAATCAAGAAATTAATCAAGATATTGATTAATTAAAGCTAGCAGTTAGCTGTAATTAACCAATATCTTGATTAATTCAGAGGATTTAACCCTGAATATCCTTATGGTGAAACTCGAGTAGGTTATTTCTGTACACACTATAATAATAGATCCGCTCTACTTACGTATTGAGCACTTTATATTTGTTATAACACTGACTTATCCGATTAATACTTGTATCAATCAAATATTGAGACCAACCCAATATTTTTACCGGTAAGTCATTCCTTTTACACACACACACACACACACACACACACACACACACACACACACACAGGTATATATACATATATATATATGTGTGTGTGTGTGTGTAAAAGAATGACTTACCGGTAAAAATATTGGGTTGGTCTCAATAGTTGGTTGGTATATATATATATATATATATATCAAATTGCAGGGGTTTCGCGTATGCTTCACATATTCAATGCCAAGGTTATAAAAAATAAATGTACTGTTCTTTTTTGAAGCACGAAAGAATAGTGACACTAAGAATTCAAATGGATTAATATTCAAGAAATACAGACTTTTGGGGTAAGTCAACTGTATTTCCTGAATATATATATATATATATATATATAATATATATATATATATATATATATATATATATTAAATGAAATTAATTCACATGACTTTACCATCTATGAAAAACTTTTAAAATCTTAAATCATACTGACATTATCAAATATGATATTGGACGTATAATTCAATAAAAGAATGGATTTTCGACAAATGAACACCACTAACCACCTTCAAATTATATTGAAAAATTTTAAAAAACTTTACCATATATATGAAAATGGTTTTTTGAAAATACATACTTTAACATACGGAATTAATTAAAAAAAATTTTTTTCAAAAGAAATATTTTCTATTTTTAATAACTTCGTTAGCATTTTTATAAAAAAATGCGACTTTTTGAAAAAATATTTCAAAAGAAAAAATTTATATTTTTAATGACTAAAGGGAGGTAACTTCGTTAGCATTTTTATAAAAAAATGCGACTTTTGAAAAAATTGAACTTTTAAAAATCCGAAGCGTAATAGCGTCCAAAAAAGCAACCGACGTTATTTACGGTCCAGAATATAACATTAAGAAAGGATCTTCTAATAAACACCATAAGATCTAATTTGACAGCCTGATGATTGCGACTTAGCAAGACAACCTGGGTAGCTGTCTATAATAAGCATTTATTCTTAAAAAAACCCTCAACAAATTAAATATATATATATATATATATATATATATATATATATATATATATAGAGAGAGAGAGAGAGAGAGAGAGAGGGGGGGAGAGAGAGAGATAACTTGGAAATAGGATTTTCTGTCCCCTGATCAGGCAATTGACTAAAATATAACAAATCAATTCAACGGTGTGGGATCAACTGCATATGAAGTACAGGGTGGTCCGAAAGTCTTGTCACCATACATATTGTTTTAACATTATTTTTTGTTTTAATATGATATACAGGATGTCCACAAAGTCCATGTGCAGTTAAAACTTATGAATTATCTAAAGTGCTCACAAATTTATGCTCATAACTTACGTAATTATCTTACCTCTAAAAAATATGTAGTGGGGACAAGACTTTTCGACCACGCTTTATACTAATCCACAAGGTGGACCGAAAGTCTTGTCACCCCTACATATTATTTTAATGAGATA
>CM042173.1:10455950-10468450 GCA_023376005.1 Doryteuthis pealeii
GAGGAGAACAAGTGACAACTCCCGTCTTTTATAAAATAAAAAGGTCTTCACCAGTCGACTCGGTTTTACTCATTTCTTGCCTTGAGATTGCCGTCATAGCCCTCATCTCTATTGTTATCTTCACAACGTTTCGATGGATTGGCCCACCGGCCTTCTTCAGGTATTTCTTGTCGGTCTTCCGTTGAAAAGGCTAGCTAACGAGCTTAAAAGCCACTATATTGGGCAGCAAATAAGCTAGTTAGTGAATATTAATAATAATTCCTCACATCAGAGATTTAGACAAAACTTTAAATTCTTTGGATTATTCGGACTGTAAGAGTTATTTTCGTATTTGCCTGGAGAGTTGTCTGCCCGAGTAGTGTCGCGGTTCCCGCTAGGGGCCTCGTGTATTTAAGCGGCTGATTTGAACTTCTCTTCCTCTTTGCCTGCTGCTCGACCTACGAGACACAATGAGGTAGTTTTATGACTACCCCTTTCTTGTTGGGGCTTTGCCCCCCCTTACATTACTGTAAGTGATTTATACAGCGTGGACTATTCCTAGTCTCATATCTGTTGCTTTTATGTTTATCCCTTTTACATGTAACTTTATATTACTTATGTATGCATGTATTATGTACCCTGTTTATTCTTGTGCTGTTATATAAAATGTTTTGTCCCTCAACCTTTGTCGGAGTTTGTTTGCGTTCCAACGAGTTATGACTTTGTCATAACCTTTGAATCTTACAGGACTATTGTTCTCATCTTTATTGTTATCTGCACAACGTTTCGGCCGATGTGCCCTCCGGCCCTTTTCAGATATTTCTTGTCGGATTCAGAAACCTTCTCGAGCTCAGGAACCCCCTCCTTGAAGTTGGGAAACTACTTGTCGTAATCGGGAGACTTTAAATTAAATTTTACGGTGGGTCATTAAATTATAGTTTGGTTGGTTAAATTTTACGTTGGGTCATTAAATTATAGTTTGGTTGGTTAAATTTTACGGAAAGAAAATATACGTAAACAAAAAATGATAATTAGATGGTTGGAAAAAAAAGAAACGAAAGAAAGAGAAGAAGAAAAGAGGAAAACAAACAAAAAAGAAAGAAAGAAAAAAAGGAAGAAGAAAAGAAAAGAATGAAAGAATGAAAAAGTACGTAAACCAGAACTGAGAATAAGAAGGTTGAAAATAAAGAAAAAATGAAAAAAAAGAGAGAAGAAGAAGAAAAGAGGAAAACAAACAAAAAAGAAAGAAAAAAGAAGAAAAACAGAAGAAAATGAAGGAAAGAATGAAAACATACACAAACCTAAAAATGAGAATAAGAAGATTGAAGAAGAAAAAAAAAATGAAAATAAAACTCTGAACCTGAATTGTAGTAAAAAAATGAGTTTAAAAGAAGGAATTTTAAAAAATCTGGTGCTCTTCCAATATGAGATCTACCGAAGGTTTGTGATCTACTATTGATCTACTATATAGGGTTAGGTTTAGGGTTAGGGTTAAGGGATGTTCTTCCAATATGTGATCTACGAAGGTTTGTGATCTACTATTGATCTACTATATAGGGTTAGGTTTAGGGTTAGGGTTAAGGGATGCTCTTCCAATATGTGATCTACCGAAGGTTTGTGATCTACTATTGATCTACTATATAGGGTTAGGTTTAGGGTTAGGGTTAAGGGATGCTCTTCTAATATGTGATCTACCGAAGGTTTGGGATCTACTATTGATCTACTATTCATGGCATGTGATCTACTAGGGGAAAAAAAGACAGGGTTAGGGTTAGGGTTTAGAGTTAGTTTAATGGGAAAATAATGGGTAGTTAATGGGTAGATAACATATTGGAATGTAAACAACTCGGTAGACCACGTATTGAATTAGAAACCATTCGGTAGATCACACATTAGAAGAGCACCAAAAAGCTTCTTCGGTATAGAATAAACCATGGGTTGACATGCCGTAAAATCCAACCAGCCAGCGAACCAAGCAACAAAAATGTCCTACTTACCTTGAATAGCATAGTCACACAACTGTAGCCCAAAAGATTACTGGGTTCTCCGAGGGACCAGTAGGTAAATAAAACCTTATCATTATGACTCCAAGTATAGGTCCCTCTGTGGTTGATATCATTTAATCCTATCCAATATAGCCAGATTCCTTCGGCTAAAAATAGAAAGAAAACAAAACAATATATATATATATATATATTAATAATGGGGATTCGCTTCCGGTTTTTGTCTGTAACAAAAATTACGTCACTGCTTACGTCCCATTACCCAAAATCGTCATAACATAGAATAAATACACTCAAAATTTCAACACGCAACATTAGACAATCCTCATTGGTTTTTAAAACAAGTTTTAATAAATACATGACTGGTATTATATATCTATATATAGTTTGTTTTATATTAATACATATTTAAAGTTTACATTTCAAATTGTTTTATTTTTCAATCCCTTAATGAATTTGATGATTTTACTTACTTAGGGTACAAACTCGCTGACATTGAATTTTTAACTCCCAACCCCAGGCAATATGTTTCAAAAATGTATTTTTACATCGCCCGGAGGGTGTTTTTTTATTTTGTACTAGTATATATAATGAATGGAGAATGAATGAGAAAAGCTTTGGCATATGAAGGTGCTCAATGCTAAAATAGCAGAGCAGTTTACAATCAAATATTAGATATTATGGATTTGATATCCCGTAACTAAAGTTTCATGCTTACTTGCAATCATTAGACAGTCAAAATGTTAAGATTAAAAAAAAATGATGGTTTTTAATTCATTTAAAATTAAAAAAATCGGATTTTAAGTTTAAAATGTTATATTTTTAGACTCTAAAAATAAATATCTATCTAATGCAAACCTTATTTTTTCGAAAAAAGTATAAGTTTTGAAGAAAAACTCGATTGAAAATGTACCCCCACCCTTTTTAAGCAGAAAAAACATCGATGTATAACTTTTTCTTTTATAAAATAATAGCCAATTAAATAATTATCGAAATGATTAAAAAAGAAATCTCCAAAAAAATAAATTATTTATTATTTTTTTACATTTTATTTTACGATTATCGGTACTTATTTTCTCATAGAAGCGCAACCGTAAAAATTTTTATGTTTCTATTCATAAGTTCGGTCTTTTATCTCATTATTTATACTGTAATTAGTACAATATATGACCAACTTGAAAAACATTTTACGCCCCCAACATAAGGGAGGCCAAAATTAAGCGACCTGAAAAAATGAGAAAGTTTTGAAATAAAATAAATAATGCATTATAAAGATCGTTCATTGATAAATAAACACTGAAAATTTCATTAAAATCCGATAATTCCCTGATTTTTGGTAAATTATTTTCTGTAAGGGGGGCTATAGTCATTTTGTCAAAAACGCATTATAGGCTCAGTTTGCCAGTACCTAATATATATATATATATATATATAATTTAAGCAGAATACCATTCTTATTGGCCTCCCCATACTTGTAGCCTTGTATCAAAACCGAGAAAAGTTTTATAAATATTTAAAAACTAACCTCCATGGAGAAGGCTTTTTACAAAGTTTTGTTCTGATTCGCTGTCAATGGAGACCAATTCTCCTTCCATTTTCCGGCAATTCTTTTTCGCTTCCTGCCACGAGTATGTCTCGTTGATTGTTTTGTAACATTTATCGTTAAAGATCTTCCAACCTTCGTCGCAGTGGTAGTAATAATCGGCTGCAAAATATAAAAAGAGAAACAAAACAAAAACTATAAGAATTTGTGTAATTTTCATCTTTAGTTGTCAAAATTCCTAGCAAACAAGGCAATTAGAGTAACCTCTCTTGACTTTCACTTTGAAACAAGCCGGTAGCTATTTTGAAAGTCTCCGTGCGAAATAAACAAATCTTAGAAACTTTTTCGATAATTCGAAATTTCCTTTGGTTTAGTAAATTCCTACCATAAAATTTTGCTTGCGTATTATCTGAAATGAACTTAATTGTTATTAAGAACACATTTTGAATTATCGTACAATATAAACAAAAAAATATAAACTTGTTCGAATCAATACAACTGCATGCTTTAACACAAAAATATCATAAAATGTGTTCTTAATAACAATTAAGTTCATTTCAGATAATTTTATGCTAGGATTTTAGCCAACTAACTTTCACTTGCAAACAACTAGCCATTTTGAAAGTCTCCGTGCGAAATAAACAAATCATAGAAACTTTTTCGAAAACAATATAACTGCATGCTTTAACACAAAAATATCATAAAATGTGTTCTTAATAACAATAGTTCATTTCAGATAATTTTATGCTAGGAATTTAGTTAGCCAAAAGCTCATAGAAAAAACAATATAACTGCATGCTTTAACACAAAAATATCATAAAATGTGTTCTTAATAACAATTAAGTTCATTTCAGATAATTTTATGCTAGGAATTTAGCCAACTAACTTTCACTTGCAAACAACTAGCCATTTTGAAAGTCTCCGTGCGAAATAAACAAATCATAGAAACTTTTTCGAAAACAATATAACTGCATGCTTTAACACAAAAATATCATAAAATGTGTTCTTAATAACAATTAAGTTCATTTCAGATAATTTTATGCTAGGAATTTAGCCAACAACTTTCACTTGCAAACAACTAGCCATTTTGAAATGCGTCATAGAAACTTTTTCGAAAAAAATATAACTGCATGCTTTAACACAAAAATATCATAAAATGTGTTCTTAATAACAATTAAGTTCATTTCAGATAATTTTATGCTAGGAATTTAGCCAACTAACTTTCACTTGCAAACAACTAGCCATTTTGAAAGTCTCCGTGCGAAATAAACAAATCATAGAAACTTTTTCGAAAACAATACAACTGCATGCTTTAACACAAAAATATCATAAAATGTGTTCTTAATAACAATTAAGTTCATTTCAGATAATTTTATGCTAGGAATTTTAAAATAAGTGTAATCTTTTTATATGCGTTCTTATTTAATTTCGTTGGTCTTTCTAGTTTAATATATTTCATTACGTTAAAACTTAAATATTTACGCCCGGTGGAGGGCGCATATTCTTGCTAGTTGAAATTAATGGTGATAACTATGAAATGTTCATTATAATCTTTCACTCTTTTTCTGGATAGAAGCATCGATATCATCATGGACGGCTGATGCAATGAGAGCCCAGCAGGTCGACGGATCGTCTAGTGTATATTTAGAAGTAGGTCAGGACGACGCATATTGAAATTATGAGTCGGCGAAAAAACCGGATGTGAACGCGTAGAGAGATGAAAGCAGCTATATTCGTTGAGCTGTTTTTGAAGGAAACATCCGGGCTTCGTCGGCTCATAAAATTCAACATGCGCCGTTCTAACCCAAATACTTCCATTGCGCGCAGCTTTTTAAGTCAAAGTCTGTTTATACAATTTATGATTTCTTTCTGTCTGGTTGGTTGGCTGGTTGGTTGGTTAGCTGGTTTGGATTTTACGGCATGTCAACCGATTAGGTTATTTTATGCCAAAGACGTTTTTGTTTTATTCATTCTTGATGGCTACTCAATTTGTTTTAGATACATTTCTTTTCTATTTAACCCATAGACGGGACCCTAACAGGTACTACCAATCCAAGTCAGCGTTGACCTGGGAGCAATTGTGATGAAGATAAAAATTAATATATACAAAAAATAGTATTGCAATTCTACTTAAAAATGTCCAGCATTTGTAAATCTTAAAAGTAAACAAATCACCAGTAACTATGATACCTTTCCTGCATGGATCCCCAAATGGGTTAAAAGGGGCTCTTTAGCCTTGGTCGGCAACCCATCAGCCAAGGAAAAGTCCGACACAAAAGCTCTGCTGCCTTTCAACGAAATTCTAGGGGAGTAAGCCTCGAAAACAAATCAAGAGCCGGAGCCCCTAAAGGTTGGGTGATGCTGAAATCCAGTGCTACCCATCAACTCCTGTGAAACTACCGTTGCCAAACCGCATTGGTACCTTACCTTTCTTTTGGAACACAGCGACAGTGTGGAGAGAGGGTATTTGCTGCATGGGCAACAGCTTATCCTCCATGCGAACCCACCCAGGCTATGTAGTTCAAAGAAAAAAAAAATGACCCCATCATCTCATGTAGACAGAAGGCCACCAACCAATTTACTATGCTATAAAACATTGCTGGCTGGTTGGTTTATTGATTTTAATGGCATATCAACCCGTCTGGGGTTATGTCATGCCTAACAGTTACGAAGTAATATATGTTGTGTATTTATATTTATGCTTTTTAGTAATTGGTTTTAACAATGTGTTAGCACCATTGGGGATCATGTTGTATGGTATTGATTAAGTTCATGTCTGGGGTTATGTCATGCCCAATGGTTAGGAAGTAATATTCGTTGTGTATTTATAATTATACTTTTTAGTAATTGGTTTTAACAATGTGTTAGCACCATTGGGGATCATGTTGTATGGTATTGATTAAGTTCATGTCTGGGGTTATGTCATGCCCAATGGTTTGGAAGTAATATTCGTTGTGTATTTATAATTATACTTTTTAGTAATTGGTTTTAACAATGTGTTAGCACCATTGGGGATCATGTTGTATGGTATTTATTAAGTTCATGTCTGGGGTTATGTCATGCCCAATGGTTTGGAAGTAATATATGTTGTGTATTTATAATTATACTTTTTAGTAATTGGTTTTAACAATGTGTTAGCATCATTGGGGATCATGTTGTATGGTATTGATTAAGTTCATGTCTGGGGTTATGTCATGCCTAACGGTTAGGAAGTAATATATGTTGTGTATTTATAATTATACTTTTTAGTAATTGGTTTTAACAATGTGTTAGCACCATTGGGGATCATGTTGTATGGTATTTATTAAGTTCATGTCTATATTCTTTTATCACATTTAAAAAAAAATTGTTTGGTGAATGTGTATTTTTCCAATATCATATCTGTTGCATAGACACACACACACAAACACACACATAATTGTAATCTATTTCACTGACACTATGCAATGATTAAATATATACAATATATTAAAACTAAATATTGTACAACATTGGGCATCCATAGATTTACCCTCAGGTGAACTGAAGTTTATAAAATTGCCAGTAACAAATCTCCAACCTTTTTAAGACAGCAATATAATAAATGGCTTAAGTGCTCAGATAAACAACCGTTAAAAAAAAACACACACACAGCACTATATGTGATAGTTGATGTGCAAGTGTATATGATTGGTTGGTTGGTTTATTGAATTTAATGGCATATCAACCTGTCTGGGGTTATGTCATGCCTAATGGTTAGGAAGTAATATTTGTTGTGTATTTATATTTATACATTTTAGTAATTGGTTTTAACAATATGTTAGCACCATTGGGGATCATGTTATATGGTATTGATTAAGTTCATATCTATATTCTATGGTATAATTTTATTTCCCTTTATTAGTGGCATATCAACCTGTTTGGTGTTATGTCATGCCTAACGGTTTGGAAGTAATATATGTTGTGTATTTATATTTATAATCATTTTTTTAGTAATTGGTTTTAACAATGTGTTAGCATCATTGGGGATGGGATCATGTCGTAAAACATTGTGTGTTTGTTACCAGTAACTAATCTTTGTTAGTTGGTTGGATTTTACGACATGCCAACCCTTATAGGGTCATTTTATGCCGAAGACGTTTTTAGTATTATCTGCGTTATTCGGACTATTGTCCCCATCTTTATTGTTTTTTGTACAACGTTTCGGTCGATATGCCCTCCGGCCTTCTTCAGGTATTTCTTGTCGGAATAGGGAACCTTCTCGGACTTGGGAACCTTCTTTTCTGACTCGGGAACCTTCTTGTCGTAGTCGGGAACCTTCTTGTCGTAATCGGGAGCCATCACGGAACTTAGAACCTAACCCTTTATTCAGTCCTCGGGTGTATCCTGTTCTCATCCCACTAACCATAGCTGGGGTAGGAGTTGTGTTAATTATTATTCTATGTTACTGCCTCTACTTAGGATTGAACCCGGAATCCAGAAATAACTGTCACTTAGAACTGTCTTAACCTAACTACCTTATCCACTAGGCCACGTGTCCAATAAAGATGGGGACTATAGTCCGATTAACGCAGATAATACTAATCATCAAGCCTCATCTCAAACATTCAGAGAAATAGAAGTCGTTTTTGTTTTTATTCATTCTTGATGGGTACTCAATTTGTTTTAAACACTTTACAAGTAACAAATCTCCAGCCTCTTTAAGACAGTAATATAATAAATGGCATAAGATAAACAACTGTTCAAAAAACACACCGAATCATAGTTGATAGTTGATGTGCGAGTGTATATGATTGGTTGGTTGGTTTATTGATTTTAACGGCATATCAACTCGTCTGGGGTTATGCCATGCCTAACGGTTAGGAACTAATATATGTTGTGTATTTATATTTATAATTTTTTTTTGTAATTGGTTTTAACAATGTGTTAGCACCATTGGGGATCATGCTGTAAAATATTGTGTTTGTTACCAGTAACTAAGTTTTGTTGGTCGGTTGTGTTTTACGGCATGTCAACCCATTGGGTCATTTTATGCCGAAGTCGCTTTTGTTTTATTAATTCTTGATGGCAACTCAATTTGTTTTAAACATTTTTTTCCTATTTAATCCATAGATGGAAAATGGACGGCGGTGAACAGTTACATAATCTCCATTATAATAAGATACCATCCTGAATTTAAAACCCAACCTTGTCACCAGCAGCAACTCCCTTCCCCCGACTAGTTGTCTTAGCGAGACTAATGTAATGTACAAATTTAAATGCCCCTTAGGAGATTGTTTCTCTAAAAATGAAAGCTGAACGCGAATTTTGAGAGGTAAGCATAAACTGAATGATTTTTACACGTATTTAAATGTCAACATTAATCTGCTGATTTTTTAATGAAGGTTGCCAACCTGAAATTAAAAAAACAATCTCGTTACCTTTTAGCTCAATATCGTATGCTTTACATTTCTTTTTACACCATCATCGGGGTGGCCTAAAGTCTGTATCAGCCAGACAGCAAGGGAGTCTATGTTATAGCGTTTTAAGAGTATTGCTCTAATAAAATCGCGCTACGATGTGACGTTTTTTTTTAAATAATGGTTCATCTAAAATAAAATACTTTTTTTTATTGCCGAGATTTTTTCTTCTGATTACTAACTGGTGTTCGACCCTCTGACCTCGGGGGTTGATATCGGCCGTTCAGTGTGGGTGGGAGAATTCGGTTAATTATTGTTTACTTACGGGACATCGTTGTTAGGAGTGGCAGTGTCGTGGGTTCAAGATCAGTAGCTGCAAATAGAAAAAATGAGTGAGGAAAATTAATAGCTTTTAAAACTGTGGTGAAAAAACATTATTTTTATGATTTTTATATTATCCGTCAGTTACGTGAGACCCCCTGGATCTGCACCTGAATCGCGGCACTGGCCTGGCCAAGACATGGGTAGGATGCGACACAAGGTCACTGGTATGGAGCATCCAGCAACAATCATGTTGTTGGTAGTCTGACATTGGTTTGTTAGATTTTAGAACCCTCAGAATATTACCATGGGACCTCTTAGCGCCAAACAATATAATGTTAGCATTATTTGGATTATTCGGACTATTGTCCTCATCTTCATTGTTATCTGTACAACGTTTCGGCCGATGTGCCCTCCGGCCTTCTTCAGGTATTTCTTGTCGGATTTGGGAACTTTCTCAGACTCGGGAACCTTCTTTTCGAACTCGGGAACCCTCTTGTCGTAATCGGGAGCCATCGCGGAACTTTGATTCTAACCCTTTATTCAGTCCATGGGGGTATCCTGGTCTTATTCCGCTAACCATAGCTGGGGGACAGGCGTTAAACTGTGTTAATTATTATTCTATGTTACTGCTGCCCCTGACCAGGATTGAACCTGCAGTCTAGAGATAACTGTCACTTAGAACTGTCTTAACCTAAGATCGGCCGAAACGTTGTACAGATAACAATGAAGATGAGGAGAATAGTCTGAATAATCCAAATAATACTAATTATCAAGCCTCTTCTAAAAAATTCAGAGAAATAGTACAGATAACAATAAAGATGAGGACAATAGTCCGAATAATCCAAATAATAATAATTATCAAGCCTCATCTAAAAAATTCAGAGAAATAGTACAGATAACAATAAAGATGAGGACAATAGTCCGAATAATCCAAATAATAATAATTATCAAGCCTCATCTAAAAATTCAGAGAAATAGTACAGATAACAATAAAGATGAGGACAATAGTCCGAATAATCCAAATAATACTAATTATCAAGCCTCATCTAAAAAATTCAGAGAAATAGTACAGATAACAATAAAGATGAGGACAATAGTCTGAATAATCCAAATAATACTAATTATCAAGCATCATCTAAAAAATTCAGAGAAATAGTACAGATAACAATAAAGATGAGGATAATAGTCCGAATAATCCAAATAATACTAATTATCAAGCATCATCTAAAAAATTCAGAGAAATAGTACAGATAACAATAAAGATGAGGACAATAGTCCGAATAATCCAAATAATATTAATTATCATGCCTCATCTAAAAAAATCAGAGAAATAATATAATGTTACTTTATACTGAGCAGTTTCTGGGAGAATTCATGCCCGGTCCACGAAGTTGGTTGGTTGGTATGCATGAATTTTACGGCATGTCAACACATTTTGGGTTATTTTATGCCGAAGACGTTTTGTTTTATTCATTTTTGATGGGTACTGAAATTATTTTTCATAATCAATTTTTTAAGAACACATTTTTTTCTAATTAACAGGTACTACCACTCCGGGTCAAAGTGCACCTGGCGATGAAGGGTTACTTAACACTATGTTTCATGATTAAAGTCACATCTTACACATGTGGAGGGGTTTGGTAACTATATATATATATATATATATATATATAATATATATAATATGTGTGTGTGTGTGTGTGTGTGTGTGTGTGTGCGTATGTGTGTGTGTTTGATTCTCACTGGGTATCCCATAATTCTGGCTTCGAGCAATACTAAGCTTAGCAAGGAGGCGCACGTGATGTAACAGTTATCACTGTGGGAAATGGATACGGTGACACGAGTTAAAATCCTCTGTGGGTGGGGTGGGGGGGGTAGAAGTTGGATAAACACACACTCAGCTGAACGCGAATTTTGAGAGGCAAGCATGAACTGAATGGTTTTTACACGTATTTAAAAGTCAACATTAATCTGCTGATTTTTAATGAAGGTTGCCAACCTGAAATTAAAAAAACAAAAAACAAACAGTCTCATTACTTTTTAGCTCAATCTCGTATGCTTTACATTTCTTTTTATATCATCATCGGGGTGGCCTAAATTCTCTATCAGCCAGACAGCAAGGGAGTCTATCCCCTTTTCACTAGCACTAGACTAAGGAGATTGTTTTTGCATCTGAGGTGGAGCGGCACACCTACCATCAGCTCCTCACTTTACCGCACAGATCCCTGTGCTACTCATACGCTGAGTTGGCGAGGGCCCGTATTGAACCTTGTGATTCCTAGTCTTCTTAATCTGCAGTCGCTGTCATGGCAAAACGAAGTGGCTTTACTCTTTGTTTCTTTCTGGTTTCCAAATTCTGTCAGCAGCTGTAGTGGCTTTGAGGTAAATTCAAAAATACCTAGAATTGCCAGAATCTCAATATATGTATTTCATAATATTATAAACAAGTTGTAGCTAAATAATAATGATATGGTATTGTTACATAATTATTAGATTCCTAATACTTGTGTACAGTAGTGTAGAAACCAAAATGGTTGTTATAAGTTCAGCCGGCGGCCTTGAAGGATTGAATGACAGGACTTGACCTCAGTCCTGATCCTCCTTCCGGTGGATACCGTGAGAATCGGTGAGAAGACACTCTTCCGGTTTAGATTAGAGAGAGTTTTAGTCAGATCGGCCAAAATCACGACGGTGGTAAGTCGTGTTCTGCACGCTGCCGACTCAATCTGCGCAGGTAGTCAGGTGGGGATCTCGGAATAAAATATGATCTAAGTAAATCGAAGTCTTGTGTTATTATCTAAAAACTACCAATGACACAGGGTTTCTGATAAAGAGAAATTCCCAATGGAAGACCAGACACGAAGTCCCCAAGACGAAGTCCAGACGCTAGAAGAGACGCTAGAAGAAGAACGTAAGATAGAAAAGATGAACAGAAGAAAAATAGAAGTAAGAAAGTAAGGAAAGAGAGTATACAACAGTATATGTAAGTGCAACAGTCCAAGTATCCAAGAAATACACTAAAAAGAGCAAAGAAAGACTAATTACAGCGGCCAACAATAGCAGTGGCAACATATAAATAAACAGAAAAAAACAAAAACTAGGAAACTGAAAGGGGAAGAAAAACAACTATATGGATACCAAGTGACAAGCTAGAGAGATTGCTCATAAGAAGACCTGGATAAGAACGGAAACCTTTAGAGAGAAATTGAATAATTTATAATCGCAACACAAAACAATGCCATAAAGACCAATTATATCAAAACAAAAATAGAT
>CM042173.1:10473450-10495399 GCA_023376005.1 Doryteuthis pealeii
GGCCCAAGACTTTAGGAAGTTCGTCAATGGAACCATAAACGGCTGACGCTCATATCTTCAATCGTATTGGGTCGCTGCGCATGACCTCCCTTCATTCGGGATACGGTGAATTCGTCGGGTGGAGCCGTTGGGTGAATGGCATCACAGAATCAAAAGTCTCTGAAATAAGGAACATGGTTGGCAGGATGTCATCTGACTTACCAGCAGGTGATATCATTTATTTACACCTGGTCGTATGTTTTATAAAGAAAAAAAATGCCAATTTACCTGTGCCCCAGTTGAAGTAACTCATCGGGCTGTAATCATTCCAATGCCATTCCGACTCCCTTGTAAGATCGTTTGCGCCAAGCCACAATGCTATCGACTGGAAGATCCGAACACGTCCTCAAACAAAACAAAAAGACAATAATTATTATCAAAACCCTTGAAAATATGTACAGTAATTTCAGTTTAAAACAGTGTCGAAAAAGGGTTTGAGCGATAGGCAATGACCCCAGAGGTCATTTGAGACGCAACTTTTCACTGGATTAGAAAGTCACGTGATCAAACCACAATAGAAAGTTAAACTCGAATCGGCATTACGTCACTTTTCTAGACTAAATGTCACTTCAACGAACGTCATTACGCCAGACGTTACGTCAATCAGCAAGGCTACCTACGTCATAATGAACGTACGTGAGATGAATAAATTATGGCTTAAAATATATTCAAAATAAATAAAATACATAAAAATTGACAATAAACGAAACTAAAAAGAATCCACAAACACACACACACACACACACACACATACGTATATATATATATATATATATATATATATATATATATATATATTCTTGCTAGCGTGAATAAGATTAATTTACAGAATTTAATTATGAGGGTAATCACAACAAAGAAAAGTTCTCCAAAATATCTAGAAATGTCAGTAACGTTTATTGTTTATTGTCAATTGTGGTCCTATAAGTGCGTGTTGCCCGCGGTCACTTATAGGTTGATGAACCAGCTCGTTCGGACTTCCTGTGCCCACGCTGTTTTGTTTGACCCACAGGAAAGTTGAAATAAGAGCTGGTTCGGACTCCTAGATTCGGACTAAAGATGACCAAATTACCTATGCTGTCAACGGGTCAACAATCGCAATAACTACGAAATGCTTATTAACAATTGTATACAACAATACTTTTATTAAAGATATATTGTCCAAAATCTTGTACAACAACAAAGGGGTGTCGATGTCGATTTCGAAGTCGGAGTTTGTGAGTTGACTGGCGACATATAACTAATTATTCTGGCTGAAATAGTCAAGTTCAGAATTTTGAGTGGCAAGGTAGCCAGAAGCAACGGCGAAGTGGCGGCAAGGACTCTGAGTTCGTAGCTATGGAACTATATATATTTACCAACCCCTCCGCACGAGCAGGATGTGACACAAGGTCAATTTCTTAAGCGGAGTTCAGCAGGTTTGAACTCAGAGTTTTTACTTCTCCTAGACCAGTTGCCTAACCAAGGTTAAAGAGCCCAGTCTGCCTACTATTTATCCATAGCTGGAGGAAGAGTAGGATTCATACTTTTCCCAAGGGTATTAGCGCTAAGTGAAATGGAATTACCAGATCCAGGATTTGAACTCGGGCGACGAGTCCATTTCCTATGACTTTAACCATTACACCACGCGCTTCCATGGAACTATATGTTTGCATTATTTTAAACTTTGAACATTATCTATTCTCCTATAATCACCATTTCACTTGATGCATTTTTGTAGGAATTGTGGCAATTTTTTAAATGCTCATGTCATACCAGCTCACTATCATGTCGTTGATGGTAAAATATTTTTTCCTTTTTTGTGTGATGATAAAATTTTTTTTTTTAGTCAGTAGAGCACCGCCCAAGAATCACAAGGTTCTGGGTTCAATATGAGGTCCCATCAAAAAAAGGTGAAAAAAAATCTAATCACCTGCAATGAAGTACTGTTCTGATTTTTCCGTAATACTTGCCAGTTCACCCCCATGGTGATAGCAAGTGACACGTGCGTCGAACCAACTGAGTTGTTCATCTGAAAAATGGTAGCAGAACGTAGCGGTCGGACCAACCTCCCATTCTGGACCGCATCTTGGATCATAAACATCTAAGATAAAAAGAAAAAAAAGAAAAAGGATTTTTTCGTTAGTTTTTTTGTTTCTCCCATTGAGCCCCGATATACTGAACAACAAGTTTTTTCGTAATTTTTTTTCGATGGCTGAAAATGAATTTTTACATTTTTGGAAAGGGAATCCGTTTTTATTCTGAAGCCCCAAACCGATGTTGAGTCTTGCATGTCACAAGATCACTTAGTATACGGGTCACGGACTGAGAAAGAAAGAAAGAAAGAAAGAAAGAAAGAAATGGCTAAGAAAGAAAGAAAGAAAGAAAGGCTAAGAAAGAAAGAAAGAAAGAAAGAAAGAAAGAAAGAAAGAAAGAAAGAAAGAAAGAAAGAAAGAAAAAGAAAAGAAAGAAAAAAGGAACTGACGAACATATATGATTGAGAAAGAAAGAAAGAAAGTACCGTCTAAGAAAGAAAGAAAAAGAAAGAAAGAAAGAAAGAATTAACTCAAAGTAAAAAAAAAACTGACTGAGAGAGAGAGAGAGAGAGAGAGAGAGAGAGAGAGAGAGAGAGAGAGAGAGAGAGAGAGAGAAGAGAGAGAGAGAGAGAGAGTCATAGGAATTCATCGGAGTGGCCTATTGTCGGTATCAGCCGGACAGCGAGGGAAATTGTTTTTCCGTGGAGATTCAGCTATTCACAAACAACTATAGCAAAATGTGTAGAAGCACCATCTTGCATAAGAAATCGTCTTCAATAATTCCCAAATACTGCCATAACCTGCATATAAAACTCTTTGTGAATCAAGTCTTCAATATTCTCCCAAGTATTGACATAACTGCATATAAAACTCTTGTGGAATCAAGTCTTCAATATTCTCCCAAGTATTGACATAACTGCAATATAAAACTCTTGTGAAATCAAGTCTTCAATAATCTCCAAGTATTGACATAACTGCATATAAACTCTTGTGGAATCAAGTTTTCAATAATCTCCAAGTTTTGACATAACTTCATATAAAACTCTTGTGGAATCAAGTCTTCAATATTCTCCCAGTATTGACATAACTGCATATAAAAACTCTTGTGGGATCAAGTATTCAATAATCTTCCAAATACTGCCATAACTGCATATAAAACTCTTGTGGAATCAAGTTTTTCAATAATCTCCCAAGTATTGACATAACTGCATATAAAACTCTTGTGAAATCAAGTCTTCAATATTCTCCCAAGTATTGACATAACTGCATATAAAACTCTTGTGAAATCAAGTCTTCAATATTCTACCAAGTATTGACATAACCGCATATAAAACTTTGTGAAATCAAGTCTTCAATATTCTCCGAAATACTGCCATAACTGCATATAAAACTCTTGTGGAATCAAGTCTTCAATAATCTCCCAAGTATTGACATAACTGCATATAAAACTCTTGTGAAATGAAGTCTTCAATAATCTCCCAAGTATTGACATAACTGCATATAAAACTCTTGTGGAAATGAAGTCTTCAATATTCTCCCAAGTATTGACATAACTGCATATAAAACTCTTGTGAAATGAAGTCTTCAATATTTCTCCCAATTATTGAATAACTGCATATAAAAATTCTTGTGGAATCAAGTCTTCAATAATCTCCCAATTATTGACATAACTGCATATAAAACTCTTGTGAAATGAGCAATCAAGTCTTCAATAATCTCCAAAATACTGTATTGACATACCAAGTATTGACATAACTGCATATAAAACTCTTGTGAAATGAAGTCTTCAATATTCTCCCAATTATTGACATAACTGCATATAAAATTCTTGTGGAATCAAGTCTTTAATAATCTCCCAATTATTGACATAACTGCATATAACACTCTTGTGGAATCAAGTCTTCAATATTCTCCCAAATACTGCCATAACTGCATATAAAACTCTTGCGGGTCAAGTGTTCATATTCTCCCAATTATTGACTAACTGCATATAAAATCAAGTCTTCAATAATTTCACCAATACTGCCATAACATATAAACTCTAGTGGAATCAAGTCTTCAATAATCTCCCAAATACTGCCATAACTGCATATAAAACTCTGTGAATCAAGTCTTCAATAATCTTCCAAATACTGCATAACTGCATATAAAACTCCTGTGGAATCAAGTTTCAATAATCTCCCAATACTGCCATAACTGCATATAAAACTATTGTGGAATCAAGTCTTCAATAATCTCCCAAATACTGCCATAACTGCATATAAAACTCTTGTGGAATCAAGTGTTCAATATTCTCCCAATTATTGACATAACTTCATATAAAACTCTTGCGGAGTCAAGTGTTCAATATTCTCCCAATTATTGACATAACTGCATATAAAACTCTTGTGAAATGAAGTCTTCAATATTCTCCAAGTATTGACATAACTGCATATAAAACTCTTGTGGAATCAAGTTTCAATATTCTCCCAAATACTGCCATAACTGCATATAAAACTCCTGTGGAATCAAGTCTTCAATAATCTCCCAAATACTGCCATAACTGCATATAAAACTCTTGTGAAATCAAGTCTTCAATAAACTCCCAAATACTGCCATAACTGCATATAAAACTCTTGTGGAATCAAGTCTTTAATAATCTCCCATGTATTGACAAAAAATTACAGACAGATTAAAATAGGGCGTTACTTTTCAATTACCATGTCGTCTGAGGAGCATTAATCGTATAAAGCCGGGGTCTCAAACTGAAATATTCGAAAGGGTCATTCCGTCCTGAGAAAGTAAGATGAGGATGGGGGTGATTTCCACAAGTTATAAGGCTAACATGCAATGCAGCTGATTGGCTGCTTATTTTCCTTTTATCAAAATAAATACACATGATAGTAAGTGGGATATGTGAATCAGTACAAAATGTTGGGGGACTAATTCTCTGCTGAGCTGGACTTAACGGGAAGCTAAATAAGCCTAGGGCAACACACCCTTGGGACCTCATTTTTTAAACATATTTTTATTTTATCATTGGTTTTTATTCTTTAACATTAATTCCTATATATATATATATATATATATATATATATTAAGAAATTTGAAAAAAAAAAGTGTTCTGAAAATAAGATGAATTTATTTATCGACGTTTAAACGTTTCAGTTTCTTTAAACCTTGATCAGGATGTATTATGGGGTGAAGAAATTGATGGATGTTTTATAGATGACAGGAGATACAAGAAAATCTTTATAAAATTTTTTTTTGTTGTGTAAAAAATTAAAAAAATAAAAATTTATAAAGATTTTTTTATCTCCTGTCATCTATAAAACATCCATGAATTTCTTCACCCCATAATACATCCTGATGAAGTTTTAAAGAAACCGAAACATTTAAGCGTCGATAAATAAATTCATCTTATTTTTGAACACTTATTTTTTCAAATTTTTTAATATTGTCAGATTTATTTCCATATTTACTCCATATATAATATATATATATATATATATATATATATATACATATATATATATATATATATATATGCCTGAAGAGAAAAATGGAGGTGAATCCGACGGTATGTAATATAGTGAAAAATTTGAAAAAACACCGGTTCAAATAAAATGAGTGATATTTATTCAGCCAACACTGCAGTGTTTCAATTTGTTTAGTAGATCTTCTTCTCAAATATTGTAAACAAATCGATTCAATTCACCTTATTATTCTGTGATATTTTTTTTTTTACTTTTCCTTGTATCAACAAAGGCCCCGAAGAAGATCTACTAAACAGATTGAAACACTGCAGCGTTGGATGAATAAATACCACTCATTTTATTTGAACCTGTGTTTTTTCAAATTTTTCACTATATATATATTTTTTTTGGGGGGGGATATGTGCTTAATTGAAGTCGTACCTAATTTTGAAAATTAATTAATTAATAATTAATGAATTAGGCGGGCATACCTATTCAAATGTAAGTGTAGTAAAGTCACCAATAAGTGGAATATAACCTACTTCTAAACAAACGTAAAATCTGGGAAAGGCCAGCTGGTGTAATGGTCAGAGTCCCCGCCTGTTAGCTCGACAGTCAGGGTTCAAATCACACACAAAGCGGTCTCCCTGTCTATAACTCTGCTGATGAGGACTAATAGGCCGAAATGTACATACAGAGATTGATTTTTCTCGATTTGTTTAGCCTTACATTTGAATAGGTATGCCCGCCTAATTCATTAATTATTAATTAGTTAATTTTCAAAATTAAGTACGACTTCAATTAAGCACATATTCTCCCAAAAATTGTCGGCTAAAAAAGCCATATCAAAACACATTGTTTGTTTGTTTACTTCTCATATATATATATATATATATATATATATATATATATATATATTAGACACAACGTGACCCGTTGGAGGAGAAACATAGTCTGGAACAAGGGAGACTTTACAAAGTTTTTGAAAAATATCAGTCATAAAAATTGTTCTTCCCCGCCCCATCGAAAAGCAGTTTGTGGGCCGCGTATTTAAGAACCCTTGTTCGCGAAATACCGTTGTAAAATAAAACCATTTAAGTATAAATTTAATTAAGTATAAATTGATCAAAATGTCTATTGAAGCGAAATTACTCCGGATCCATAAATTACTAATTACATAGCCGTTTCCGTTGACCTGTCTGCACTCTTTTCCATTAGCCATACTGGCGTACCTACCCGCGACAATTGTTTAATAAAAAATAATTAGGCTTAGTGATAATTAGCATTTAAAGATAATTGTAATATTTATTTGATAAAGAGGAAGTAACCGATCATTGAGCGGAAGTTTACTGGAGGCGGCATTTAGGCAATTAGTTTTACATTATACTTAATCTTACTATTTAATTCGAAGTTAATTAATATTTGTTAGTCTAAATTGTTGATATGAGGCTTTGTTGCATAGCGCCTTCTTCACTGGCACTAAATAATTATAATGTTATATATCTCTTTCTTTCTTCTATATCCGGTCGTATTTTCTTCTGGCCGGCTTTGCTTCTGATCGTCTTTGGTATTTCTATCATCTTGACTTGGTCTGGCATCTTCTAAGATCTTGCGTCGGAGTTGACTTGGGGATTTCGGTCTGGTTTTCTGTTACTATGTTCTTGCTGGCTGGTCGTCATTTCTTAGTCTTGTTACCAAGACATTCATTAACCACAAGAACATATCAATTATCCAAACTTTTTATTTCCTTAACTATACATAATCCTCTAACTAACATAGCAGCGTGAGTTCCAGTTTAGACAGAGCATAAAATGGCCGACCGCTCTGCCTTACGTCCAACTGCAAACTGGGAACTCAAAAAGGTCCCACGTGACTTCACATATTTGGCGGGCTTCTGTAATTTTCCATGGAAGGACCCGGCCATGGTATGAAAAGGGTCTTCCTCAGAATTACAGTGGATTGACAATAATCTTATGAAACCGCATAGATTATGTAACAGCTTGATATCCTCATATTTATTGTTATATACAGAATGGAGTATAATGGTTAACATGCTTGATTCACAAAACCATTGTTAGTTAGTTCTATTGTCATTGCGGCACAATACTTCTGGCCTTATGCCACATCTATGCTAAGCTTATTAAATAGCTATATACACAACGTTTCGGCCGATGTGCCATCCAGGCTTCTTCAGGTGTTTCTTATCGAACTCTGGAACTACGCTGACTTCTGATTGGCTGAAGGAAGGCGTGAGAACAGAAATTAAATTATTTAAGCAGATTGTCGGCAATAGTCAGAAGGAGCGGACGCTCTCTAGATGCCGACTTCTCATCCGCGCGGTTAGAAAAGTCTTCTGGGCTGTGAACACAAATTAAGTTAGTTAAACAGATCGTCGGCAGTAGTCAGAAGGAGCGGATGCTCTCAAGATGCCGACTTCTCATCCGCGCGGTTAGAAAAATCTTTTGGCTGTGAACAGAAATTAAGTTAGTTAAACAGATTGTCGGCAGCAGTCAGAAGGAGCGGATGCTCTCAAGATGCCGACTTCTCATCCACGTGGTTAGAAAAGTTTTGGCTGGGGTTTTTGTAATAAAGAATAAAAAACAACAACAAAGTCTTGCTTCGTTATTATTTTTGGTAATTTTTTTCAATTGGTGGTGGTGGTGGTGGTGGGGGTAAATTATTTTGTAAAATATGGGTTTTACAGCAACTTTGCCAGTGCCTAATATTTTTCATTTAGAAGAATTTTTTGTATCTTTATCCTTCACAAAATATAAATATAAATGAATATAAATAAACTTGCATTCATAATAAAAATATTTACAGGGCCGGTAAAATAAGCATAAAGTAGGTTTGTCTATTTTACCTAAATAGACTCTTCCTAAATTTTACTAACAATTATTTTATTTGTTTCCCTTTGACCCTATAAATTTTAAAAATTAATAATTAAAGTAATTTAAAAGAAATCTATTTTAAAACATGACATCAATTTTATCTATATATATTTTTTTACAATCAAGAAAACAATTTTAGGTCACATTGTGTACGTATCTTATTTACACTTTAAAAAAATCAAACAATTAACTTACGTTTATCCTCCCTCGATAAATTTTAAGTAGATTTTTGAGCTTTGTAAATTGAAAGTTTAGTAAAAAAAAAAAACAACAAAAAACTTACAAACGCAAAACTTTAGAAATATGAATAAGGGGGAACATACGAAATTCTTCAAAACTTATTAACTAATCTTCCAATTTTAATAAAATTTCTGTATATGGAGTTATGGATAAAAAGGCAGACTATGTTTGGATAATTGTGATCCGGAAGAAAGTTAGTTTGCAAAGCAAATAAAATTTTAAAAAAATAAACCCGGGGGATTTAAAAAAAAAACATTGGTCTTCTCTCTGGGAGAGAGAGAGAGAGAGAGAGAGAGAGAGAGAGAGAGAAGAGAGAGAGAGAGAGAGAGAGAGTTATTGTCTGCTAGAAAGACAACTTGAATTTCTCCTCTCTCTCTCTCTCTCTCTCTCTCTCTCTCTCTCTCTCTCTCTCTCTCTCTCTCACTTGATGCGAATAGAGAAAGTAAAACATATAATGAGTAGGTATTCTAAATATATTGAGAGAGGGAGAAAGAAACAGCAGGAAGTAAAGAGAGGGAGAAGAAACAGGCAGGAAGTAAGAGAGAGAGAGAGAGAGAGAGAGAGAGAGAGAGAGAGAGAGAGAGAGAGAGAGAGAGAGAGAGAGAAATTAAAGTTGTCTTTCCAGCAGACAATGACTCTCTCTCTCTCTCTCTCTCTCTCTCTCTCTCTCTCTCTCTCACTTGATGCGAATAGAGATATTAAAACATATAATGAGTAGGTATTCTAAATATATTGAGAGAGGGAGAAAGAAACAGGCAGGGAGTACACAGAGAGAGAGAGAGAGAGAGAGAGAGAGAGAGAGAGAGAGAGAGAGAGAGAGAGAGAGAGAGACATTGTCTGCTGGAAAGACAACTTGGATCTCTCTCTCTCTCTCTCTCTCCTCTCTCTCTCTCTCTCTCTCTTTACTCCCTGCCTGTTTCTTCTCCCTCTCTCAATATATTTAGAATACCTACTTATTATATGCTTTACTTTCTCTATTCGCATCAGAGAGAGAGAGAGAGAGAGAGAGAGAGAGAGAGAGAGAGACAGACAGACAGACAGACAGACAGAGAGAATAGTGAATTTTTGACTTAATCGCAAATTACGACTAATCAGAACCAAATGAAATGGAATTTTTTTTTAAAACACAATTTAATCCTAAATGTAATTAATATTTTGGGATGTGTTTTGTGTCATTAAACTACATAGGAAAAAAAACCTTTAGGTGCCAAAAGTTGATTCGCTCAGCTTTAGTATAATAATAGAATATTTACTTACTTGTTTTTACAGTCACTTGTGGCTCCGGCGTAGGCGCATTTTCTGAAGAGAAAAATGCAGAAAACTTAGCAATTACTTATACAATTAACTTTTATTAAATAATAATATATAATAAAAAATCTAATTAAAATCTAATGTATAATAAGAAAATTGTATAAAATAAAGAAAGAAAGAAAGAAAAAAACCTAAATTCTTAGATATTTAGCGTGCGCCCATTCTCTCTTTAAACAGGTTTGAATTCAGAGTTTTCCTTCTTCTCGATTGGTTGCATAACCAAGATTAGAGAGCCCAGTCTGCTCTACTATTTATCCATTTCCCATTAGAGTGCAGTGTTACCCTATCATTTTAGTCCTGTCGACTTGAGAGAGAATAGTTGTATTCATACCTTTCCCAGGGGTATTAGCACTTTGTGAAATTCAAACAGCCTCGTCCAAGATTTGAACTCAAATAGTCTGAGATTTTATTTGTATTTTATCCGGGCGGGGGTGTTGTAAAATATGGTAAAAAAAAATCTAAATGATTTCCCCGATAAAAGAGAAAGCGCACACGATATGAAAATTGTTTTGAAATTTGAGGGGTTTTTATTTTAAAGGGACCGAAAGTACTTGGGAACAAATTAGTTATATGCATTTCCTTTTTGGGGTGTCCCAGGCACCATGCAATTAAACCCGGCCCAGGCTCTTTTAGACAAGGGGACAGGTACTGCCTGATGATGGGGACGGTCCCCTGTGACCACGTGATTTATTTCATATATTACCGGTCCAGAAGCCGAAGCTATTAGACACAGGCTCTAAGCCAGGTAAGGATGAGTAATTTTAGTAAAGTCCACAGAGTGGCCTATTATTGGTATCAGCCCGACAGCGAGGGAGTCTATCCCCTTTCCACGAGCACTAGACCAGGGAGATTGATTATGTGTCTGAGAGGGAGCGCCGCAATAGAAATTTAAGTTGATATCAAGATTAAATATTTACAAAAAAAAAAAGTTTGTCTAGATAAAAAAAAAAGGGTTAGACACAAGGTTGGTGCTGTTAATTTGAATTCTGTGAACTTGAAATTATTGGCGCCGAAATATCCGGCGTCAAACAGGGGACGCCGAAGTGCTTGACGCCAGTGTGTACGAGATATGAATTTTACGACGAAATTGAGATACTGAAATTGATATGCATGGAAGGAAGGTTTTTTTTTTCAGTGGGGAAATAGGAGTTTAATTCTTTGTAGATCCAAGTTCTTTAAAAGGAAATAATAAAATTGAAAATGTCTTGCTAGTTTAAACAAATATCTGCAAACCAGAAATTTATGTAAAGATCTATTTAAAAAGAGGAAAACTAACTTGCTCTCTCTCTCTCTCTCTCTCTCTCTCTCTCTCTCTCTCTCTTACACACATACATACACATATAATATATATATATGTATGTGTGTATGTAAATATCTATCTAGGTCAGTCTCAATCTATCTATCTATGTATCTATACACATATATCTATCTATCTATCTATACACATATATATACACACATATATATATACTTATATATACATATATATATACATATACATATACATCCATATATACATATATATACGCATATACATATACATATACATTCATACGTGTACATACACATACATGCATATGCTCGCACATAGATATACACACATAAATAAATTTAAAAAAAAAATTTATAATATGCTTGAAGCATTTTGTTTATATTGGTTTGGTGGTTGGTTTTGAAGGCTATCACAATGCAAGTGTATACATAAATACACACACACACACACACACACACATACACACACACACACACACACACACACACACACATATATATATATATATATTATATATATATTATAGACAGGGTGGTCTAATTTCGTTATCAACCAGACAGCAATTTCCTTTTTTAGCACTAGACCAGGAAGATTGTTTTGTGTCTGAGGTGGAGCGCCACACCTACCATCAGCTCCTAACTTTACCGCACAGTTCCCTGTGCTACTCATACGTTGATTTCACGGGAGCCGGTATCGAACCAGGAACCTTGTGGTTCTTAGTCGGACGGTCTACCGACTGAGCTAAACCGACACTTATGTATGTATAAATTATATATATGAATTATATATATAAATTATATGTACTGGATGGGAACAATATAACTAATAAAGATTAGTTGGTATATATATATATATATATATATGTGTGTGTGTGTGGTGTGTGTGTGTGTGTATATATTCCCCTGGTAGTTAGGATCTTTCCATGTGTGATTTAACCAATCTGATGCAGATAGACTGTAAGGAGAGCTCAATGTGCCTAGTGCCAGTGAATGGAAGGACAGAGCAAGATATTCAATAAATGAAGGAAAAAACTTTAAACTTGCTTCCTTACAATAATTTATTTCAACCGCATTACTGCGGCATCTTCAGGTAATCTTGTGATTATGCGGTTGAAATATAAACATATATATATATATATATATATATATATATATATATATATGTATGTGTGTAATATATATATATATATATATATAATATATAAGAAAAAGGTTAGTTACCGGTGAATATGGTCATGATGGTTATGCAGTGCAGAATTCAGGGGGGGTGGTAAGTCAGCGATATAACAAATACAAAGTGCTCAATACGTAAGATCTTCAGGGTTAAATCCACTGAATTAATCGAGATACCGATTACTTGCAGTCGAACACTTTAATGCAAAAGTGTAATCGACTGCAAATAATCGGTATCTCGATTAATTCTGTGGATTTAACCCTGAAGATCCGTATGGTGAAACTCGAGTAGGTTATCTCTTATACCCATTTTATATATATATATATATATATATATATATAAGCCATAAAAATAATCTAAAGAAATTTTGGCAAAAAAGAAATAAAAAAGGAATATTTTGGTGGGGGGTGCTTATCCCGAAACGCAACAACCAGCCAACTGTTTCAACTTTATTAAGTCTCATCAGTGATGTATACTAACATTTGCCTCCGACAGAAATGGAAACCGGTAGTCCAGCAGGCAGAGTCAGAGTTTACCGCTCGGCCACCGATACACACCGCACAATCCATGCGAAATTAACCTGTCAATGATAATGATACGTCTCTACCATATGAGATACGCGGACGTTGAGTGAGTATGGTAGAAGCGTATCATTATCATGAGACGCAACAACCAGCCAACCAAACCAACCAACCAGCCAACCAAACCAAACAAAACGTTGTTTTATACTATTATATATATATGATATATATGTATATGTATATATATGATATACTATTTTTAAAATCAATAATTAATTATTCAACGTGCAACAATATTTTCTCTTAATTACACAAATAATCGGACTCGATCATAAATTAGAAAGCTTACATTACCAGCCAACCTCTGACAAATAAACGAGAACTTCCGGTTGCAATCAAAATCGGCCCATTTTCCAATCGATGGCTTCCGGTTAAAAATAACCACACAATTTTCATGACCTTCTTGATTGTTGGGTTCTTCATCCAACCAGTTCGTATAGCTGCCCGGGGCTAACTGCAGTTCAAAAAAATTTGAAAAAAATAAAATAAAATAAGAATTAAATAAGAATATGTTGGAATTATTTTGGATATAAGATGTGCTCTAAATACCCACCTAGATTTATAGACTAGCCGAGGTCACGTGAGTTATTCTTGTAACCAATCACTAGCAATTTTGCGGGCCTGATAGAATGCTTACCCCCCCCCCCGCATGTGTGTGTGTGTGATTATATATATATATATATATTAGAGAGAGAGAGAGAGAGAGAGGAATGAAAAGTTAACTATAATAGAAGAAAGCCTCCAACAGCGAGAGCATCCAACAGAGAGAGAGAGAGAGAGAGAGGAGAGAGAGAGAGAGGAGAGAGAGAGAGAGAGAGAGGGGGAATGAAAAGTTGACTAAATATTAGAAGAAAGCCTCCAACAGAGAGACAGGGAGAGACACAGAGAGAGAGAGAGAGAGAGAGAGAGAGAGAGAGAGAGAGAGGGGGGAGAGAGAGAGGTGGGGAGAAAGAGAGGTATGAAAAGTTACTAATAATAGAAAAAAAGGCTCCAACAGAGAGAGAGACACACACAGACAAACAGACAGAGGTATGTAAAGTTGATTAAATAATTGAAAGCAATTTGACTAAATAAAAGAAAGAAAGCTCCAACAGAGGGAGAGAGAGAGAAAGAGAGAGAGAGAGGAGAGAGAGAGAGAGAGAGAGAGAGAGGGGGGGGAGAAAGAGAGGTATGAAAAGTTTAATAAATAATAGAAAGAAAGTTGACTAAATAAAGAGAGAGAGAGAGAGAGACAGAGACAGAGACAGACAGAGACGGAGACACACACACACACAGAGAGAGAGAGAGAGAGAGAGAGAGAGACAGACAGACAGACAGACAGACAGACAGACAATATTACCTTTGTGCCATCGCCGTCCCAAATCATCACGCCCTCTTCCGAACGATCGTTCAAGCCAATCCATTGGTTCTTCTGAGACATTGCTAAAATGGATAAAGAATAAAATAAAATAAACCTTAGAGCAACATTTCCCATACATGTAAAATATTTCTAAAATGTCAAAAGTAGGTATTTACATAAAGTAGGTAACATGTTTGGGTTACCGGTTGAACAGATATGATGTTGCAAAACCCGAAATCTGTAAAGTAACATCACTAATGACCTCCTTTAGTGCATTTCGGCGATGTCTAAAAGGAATTTACCCAACCCATTCGCTACGCCATTGCTTTCACTTTCAAACTAATACCCTTGGGAAAGGCATGAAACCCCTCATCCTGCCAATAAAATAAGAAAATAATCCTCAGAGCAATATTTCCCGTACATGTAAGATTTAAAAAAAACTAGCAGGACCTGTGGTATGATGATTTAATTATTACAACGTTTGATATATTTACTTAAGAGCTATTGCACAACAGTTCAATTTGTAAAAAATATAATAATCTTGATTTAAATTGACGACACTCATAAGAGATAAGAATTTAACCAGAGGGTGTTGCAAGATCATAACAGTCGGAAGATTAAGGAACAAGCGTATTAATATATAGATGTCAAAAGTAGGTATTTACCCAACATATTCGTCACGCTATTATATTCACTTTAGAACTAATACCCTTGGGAAAGGTATGAACCCCCTCACCCCGCCAGCTATGTTAATACTGTCACGACTGTTCTGGCCAGTTTAACTCAGTTGGTAGAGCATCCGCCTTGGAATCGCAAGGTGGCAAGTATAGAGGATTTAGCGAGGATCGAACTCACTATTCAGTAGTAACGAATCTTCAACACTAGCTTGTTAATCGTTACATCCCGATGGAACACCCTGGTATTTACCCAACCCATTCGACAGGGGAAGCATGTAACACAAGTTTGCAAGTATGTGGCATCCAGCAAGGATCGAACTCACTATTCAGTAATAATAAATCTTCAACACTGGCTTGCTAACCATTACACCACGATGGGACACCCTGGTATTCACCCAACCCATTCGCCAGAGTAAAACAATTTCTCTCGCTTTTCGGCTGATACCGACAATAGGCTAATCCACCGATTTTACTCTTACTTACTATTCTTCTACAAAGATGTCTTTAGCATTAAATAACCCACGAAGGTTGATATGTCATTAAACTAATGTTGCATAATCTATGTGTTAGCATAGATTATTGGCAACACCATGTGGGAAAATTCTAAGGGGGTCAGTGTTTTCAGATCACGGAATGGAAAACTACTGGACGGTTAGAATCTCGTAAGTCACGTGAGATTTTAGTTAGTTAATCAGTTTACAACCAGACCTCAAGTTGGACAGATGTGTCCTACTTCGGTTGTGACTCCGCGCCATGAGTTAGAATGGGCCTAAATAAATCTTTGATCAAAGCAAATACAAGTATTGTTAGTTATTACATGACTTTGAAAGATGCCCTTAAAAGAAGAGAAAATGAAGCAGCGACAAGTTAGAAGACAAGACAAAGTAGAAAGATCCAACATGGCGACTAGGCGATCACACGAATGGTCGAAAGTAAAGAGTTAAAAAGAAGTAAAGAAAAACCAGACGTAGACGTAGACGATTATGGCCGGAATAGAAAGAGAAGAAGAGAACAAGTAAGTCACGAATCTATCTGTCTGTCACTCTCTCTAATGTCTATATGTTGGTCCACTCTCTCTCTCTCTCTCTCTCTCTCTCTCTCTCTCTCTCTCTCTCTCTCTATCACCCGAAGACACTATCACTCTTGTGTATATACCCAACGAGGGTATATGGGTACATAACACAGAGAAACCGAAACCTTGCTTATTTAGGACAAAGTACCGTTTATTAGGACCGGTTTCTACCAGTTAAAGTGTTGGGTAATCTGATCCGTCCACTAAAGTGAGGAGCTGACGGTAGGAGTGGCTCTCCACTTCAACAAAAAAACCCTCTGGTTTAGCGCTAGCAAAATGGGGATAGACTCCCTCGCTGTCCGGCTGATACCGACAGTAGGCCACTCCGCAGACTTTACTACTTACTGTTCTTCTACAAGAATGGCTTTGGCTTTAAATTACCCACGAAGGTTGATATTCCATTAAACAAAGAAACGGAAGCTGAAAGCGTATTTATTTGGGACAAAGCACCGTTTATTTGGGCCAGTGTGGACCAGTTAAAGTGTTTTTGATTGGTCGACTGGCTGTACTATTAGCCTTAGTCAGACAACGTCTGGTCTAAACCGACATATTTTTTTGCGTCGAGGTATATAATTGGGGCGCCCCAATTAACTGGAATCTGCTGCTAAAGTGAGACTAAATAAATATGAGTTAAGTATGCTGCATTCTTGACTCATAAATTCCTTCGGGAAATTTAATCCAAAATATGGACATATGATAATCTGTAAATTATCTAAAAAGTTTTCATTACCAAAACGAAAGTGTGGAAAAGATGAAATTTGAGTCCAGAAAATACAAATTTTTCTTATTTTTTTCCATTCTATTTATTACTTAATTTTTCCCCTATTTCTTTCTTTCTTTCTTTCTTTCTTTCTTTCTTTCTTTCTTTCCGTTCTATTTCTTTTTTTCATTCTTTCATTCTTTCTTTCTTCCTTTCCGTTCCATTTCTTTCTTTCTTTCTACTATATTTCTTTCTATCTTTTCTTTTTACTTTTGTTCTTTCTTTCCATTCTATTTCTTTCTTTCTTTCCTTCTTCCCGTTCCATTTCTTTCTTTCTTTCTTTCTTTCTTTCTTTCTTTCTTTCTTTCTTTCCATTCCATTTCTTTATTTCTTTCTTTCTTTCTTGCCATCCATTTCTTTCTTTCTTTCTTTCTTTCTTTTTTTTTTTTTTTTCTTTCTTTTCTTCTCTTCTTTTCTTCTTCTTTCTAAACGTTCTATTTTCTTTCTCTTCTTACTTGCTTTTCTTTCTTTCTTTCTTTTCCCCCCGTCTTTCTTTCTTATCGTTACATTTCTTTCTTTCTTTCTTTCTTTCTTTATTTTATTTATTTATTTTTTTCCCTCTTTCTAAACGTTCTATTTCTTTCTTTTTTCTTTTCTTTCCTTCTAACGTTCTTTCTTTCTTTCTTGCTTCTTTCTTTCTTTCCCCCCCTCTTTCTTATTGTTACATTTCTTTCTTTCTTTCTAACCATTCTCTTTCTTTCCTTTCTCTTCTTTTTCTTTTCTAAACGTTCTTTTCTTTTCTTTTCTTCTTTCTTTTCTTTCTTTCTTTCCTTCTAAACGTTCTTTCTTTCTTTCTTGCTTGCTTTCTTTCTTTTCCCCCTCTTTCTTATTGTTACTTCTTTCTTCTCTTTCTAATCTCTTTCCTTTTTCCTTTCTTTTTCTTTCTAAACGTTCTATTTCTTTCTTTCTTTCTTTCTCTTTCTTTCTAAACTTTCTAATTTCTTTCTTTCTTGCTTTCTTTCTTTTCTTTCTTTTCCTTTCCCCCCCCTCTTTCTTATCGTTTACATTTTCTTTTCTTTCTTTCTAACCATATCTCTTTCTTCCTTTCTTTCTTTCTAAACGTTCTAATTTCTTTCTTTCTTTTCTTTTTTTCTTTCTAACTTCTATTTCTTCTTCCTTCTTGCTTTCTTTTTCTCTTCTTTTCTTTGTCTTTCACCCCCTCTTTCTTATCGTTACACAAACATTCTTTCTTTTCTTTCTTACCATTCTCCCTCTTACTCTTTCTTTTCCTTCTTTCTTTCTTTCTCTTTTCTTTTTCCCCTCTTCTTTTTAAAAATTTTAATTATTTCTCTTTCTTTCTTTCTTTCTTTTCTTCTTTCTTTCTACGATTACAACACTTGTATCATCAGATCAACATGATAGAATTACATTAATAAACAAAATACAAAACAACCCCCAAAAACAAAACAAAAACAAAAGAAAACAAAAGAAACCAACAAAAAAAACAAATCGATACGCACCGTTTATGAAAAACTGTGTAGCTTCATCATCGACCCTTACAAGTTGGCTTTTCTGTTTTTGACACGAACTTTTCGCTCCAATCCAAGTACTGCGGGTGTTGTTGAAGAGGTAGCAATAGTTATTAAAGAAACCCAACCTTCAGCACAATGGAAAAATACTAAAACAAGAAAAAGAAAAAAAAGAAAAGAAAAAAGGAAAAAATATAGAGTAATAACCCGGTATTTAGATATTTATCTAACTCATTCGCTATTGGTGGGATGTGACATAAGTTCGCAAGTATGGGCCATCGTACACTAGGGTAGGTCGATTTTAGAACTGTAACATCTCGAAAGTTGAAAATTAACATAAAAGAATTACCAAACAAAATATTTGAAAGTTGAAAATTAACATAAAAGAATTACCAAACAAAATATTTGAAAGTTGAAAATTAACATAAAAGATTCAAACCAAATATTTTGAAAGTTGAAATTAACATAAAAGAATTACCAAACAAAATATTTGAAAAGTTGAAAATAACATAAAAGAATTACCAAACAAAATATTTTTTTTTCAAAACTTTGCCTTCGTTTAAAGGAAATAGATTTTCGATATTTTAAAATGTTTTATCACTGTTACAAGGCTTAGTTCTTAGTTAAAAGCAGCATATCAGAGGTGTCGTGGGTTGGTGATGGGGGGGGGTTTATATTTTCAATTTGAATTCTAGTTATATTTTATTCACTTTGTTTAAATGACAACCTTTCTGTTTTAAATATTGGAATTGCTAAATTTTCTAACCGATTTCTAGCTAAATGTTGTGAAAACGAGGATTTTTAGTGCATTTTAGCCGACCGGATCTTTAATGCTATTTCCTCAAACAATGGCGCAATGTAAGGATCTACTTTTTGGTATCAGTATTTAGTATACCAATACAAAACTTTCGCTATGGTGCAAGTAAGAGATCTACTTTTTTGGTATCAGTATTTAGATACCAACACACAACTTTCTCTATTTAAATATTGGAATTGCTAAATTTTCTAACCAATTTCTAGGCTAAATATTGTGAAAACGAGAATTGTTTGTGCATTTTAGCCGACGATCTTTAATGCTATCTCCTCAAACAATGGCGCAAGTAAGAGATCTAGTTATTTTGTAGACAGGTGTTGTTGAATAACACGGAATATTTCTTCTTCATGATCTTCAGTGTAGTTTTTCCAGTCTTCTGGCTATTTATGTTAGGGTAGATAGTATGGGAAAAATCTTATACCAACTGGATTCTAACCTGAGTAAAATTTCCAGAAGACTGGAAAAAACTAAAACTGATGATCATGAAGAAGAAGTAATCCGTGTTATTCAACAACCTGCCTGTATACAATATATATATATATTATTTTGAGCAATCTATTTTAGGAGGTATATATTGCAAAATTCACCGTATTCGGCTCAAGCCCAAATCTCACTTTGTTTACAAAAGTGAGAACTCTAGTGAAGGTCATTTTCCGCTTAGAAAATAGCGATTAAATTAGCCTGCGATATTTGGTGACTGACTGTTGGATGTGGTGGGTAAGAGGCTTGGCGAGCGGTAGTTCGATCGGGTCTCGAACCCCAGCCAGGGCAGCTCTAAAACTTACTGATGAGAGGTGAACTCGAAACACGTTTCTATAGGTTTACCCTATATATAGATATATTTTTTGGATGCTTTGTTTATTTGTTTAGAAGCATCTGTTGAATAAAAGTATAATATGGATATTTATTATATTTTTGGCCTTGAAGGCAATTACAATGCAAATATCGCATAAATTCGATAATATAGAAGATAATAATGACAAGTGAATCTCGCAAAAGAAAATTACACGGGTGTGTAGAATATCGTAACAGACTGTTTCAACTGATGAGACTTAATAAGAGTTGAAGCGTCCTGTACGATATTCTATCACACCCTGATAATTCTTGTGAGATTCACTTGTCCATATTGATCTTCTATAATTATCGAATTTTTATGGCGTATGCGCATTTTGTAATTGACTTCAAGGCAAAAAATAAAATATTAATATATATAATATAATATTTATATATTATTAGCCGATTTAACATCACGGAGAAAATTTTTTCAAATATACGGTCGTTCATCCACTTCTTAACAACAGAGATTACAAATCGGCGCCGTGGATAAGTATTATAAAAAAGAACACCTGGTACTTTCAATATTTTCAACTTTCAATAACTCTGAGTGGATTTACTTCCGAAAAATTTAGTTTTGAAAAACAAAACAAAAGTTAAATAAATTCAACACATATTGCATTGTAAATTGCCTTCAGAAATCTTTAACATTATCTATATATATATATATATATATATATATATCTATATATATATATATATGTGTTTTTGTGTGTGTGTGTGTGTGTGTGTGTGTGTGTATGTATGTATGTATGTATGTATATAATTGCAAATTTCCTTGGTTTATTGCGTGGTATTTTAGAGACATGATGTAGTTCCAGACTTGGTTCAATGGAAAATAATTTTTCAATATGTCATGGTAAATGCGATAGTAATCCAGTCGCTTCCGAGTCTAGGTATTATTTTCAGCATTTGACTGCAGACAGATGGAGAAAAAAAAGAACAAGAAAGACTGACAGAAAGAAGAGACTGAACAGAAATGATTGAGAAAGAAAGAAAGAAAGAAAGAAAGAAAGAAAGAAAGAACGACTGGAATAACAAACGATACAGAATAAAGAATTGAATTGAAAGAAAATTATTGAAAAGAAAGAAAGAAAAGAAAGAACAAAGAAGAAGGAAGGAAAGAAAGAAGGAAGGAAAGAACGAGAAAGAAAGAAAAATTTTGAAAAGAAAGAAAGAAAGAAAGGAAAGGAAATGATTGAGAAAAAAAGAAAGAAATAAATAAGAAAGAACAAAACGACTGGGGGAATAAACAAACCAATAAAGAATAGAATTGATTTGAAAGAAATTATTGAAAAAGAAAGAAAGAAAGAAAGAACGAAAGAACAGAAGGAAGGAAAGAAAGAAGGGAAGGAAAGAACGAAAGAAAGACAAGAAAAGATTGAAAAAGGAAAGAAAGAAAGAAAGGAAAGGAAATGATTGAGAAAAAAAAAAAAGACAAGAAAGAAACGAACACTGGAATAAACAAAGCGAATAAGAAATAAAGAATTGATTGAAAAGAAATGATTGAAAAAAAGAAAAGAAGAGAAGGAAAGAAAAGAAGAAGAGAAAATGATTGAAAAAGAAAGAAGAAAGGAAATGGATTGAAGAAGAGAAAGAAAGAAGAGCAAAGAAGAAAAGAGAGAAAGAAAGAGCTGACCTGAGAAAATAAATAATAAAGGGAAATAAAGAACTACATGAAAAGAATAATTGAGAAAGAAATGTTTGAGAAAGAAAGAAAGAAAAAAAAAGAAAATTGCAAAGAAAGAAATGGAGAAAGAGAAAGAAATAAAGAAGGGAAAGAAAGGTGTACAGTAGAAAAAAAAGAAACTATGAAAGATTTATAAGAAGAACTGTAAAATGTTAAGTAAGAAAGAAAGAAAGAAGAAGAAAAGACAGAAGAAAGACTGGCTAAGGAAAGAAAGAAAGAAAGAAAGAAAGACTGGGCTATGAAAGAAAGAAAGAAAAGAAGAAAGAAAGAAAGAAGAACTGGCTAAGAAAGAAAGAAGAAGAAAGACAGAATTGCT
>CM042173.1:10495499-10500499 GCA_023376005.1 Doryteuthis pealeii
AGAGAGAGATATAGATACTTGAAAACCATACAACTGTATGTAAATTATTAGTATTAGATAAGAATACTTGAAACCATACAACTAGTATTAGATGCAAATTATTAGAATTAGATAAGAATACTTGAAACCATACAACTGGGTGCAAATTATTAGTATTAGATAAGAATACTTGAAACCATACAACTGTATGTAAATTATTAGTATTAGATTAAGAATACTTGAAACCATACAACTGGGTGCAAATTATTAGAATTAGATAAGAAACTTGAAACCATACAACATGTAAATTATTAGTATTAGATAAGAATACTTGAAACCATACAACTATATGTAAATTATTAGTATTAGATAAGAATACTTGAAACCATACAACTGTATGTAAATTATTAGTATTAGATAAGAATACTTGAAACCAATACAACTGGGTGTAAATGATTATATTTAGATAAGTAATACTTAAGTATAAATTATAGATTAGATAAGAATACTTGAAACCATACAACTATATGTAAATTATTAGTATTAGATAAGAATACTTGAAACCATACAACTATATGTAAATTATAGTATTAGATAAGAATACTTGAAACCATACAACTATATGTAAATTATTAGTATTAGATAAGAATACTTGAAACCATACAACTATATGTAAATTATTAGTATTAGATAAGAATACTTGAAACATACAACTATATGTAAATTATTAGTATTAGATTACTTGAAACCATACAACTGTATGTAATTATTAGTATTAGATAAGAATACTTGAAACCATATAACTGTATGCAATTGAGTTCATTTTGTTCTATTTAACAGGTTCTACCACTCCGGTTCAGAGAGTGTTACATAATTTGTGTGGTGGTGTGGATTGTTCACGGACCCTGTAGCGAGTATTCTAAGGGGCCATTGGTTTTCAGATCCGAAAAATGGAAAACTACCAGGATGGTTATAGCTCTCTGACCCCAGAGGCGGGAATCTCGCCGCACGTCACGTGATGATTTAGTTAGTTTAGATTTTTGTTTCAACCTCAGATTGACGCAGAGTAGATGTGCTACGGCGAGGTTGATACTCACCCGCGCTGCGAATAAGAATGGGTTAAATAAATCTTGATCAAGGAAAAAAGTCTTGTGAGTTGATTAATTGCATGACTAAAAACTAGCCCTTAAAAGAATCCCTTAGAAGAGACTAGACGGAGAAGAAGAAAAGGAAACAGCTACACAACATGCCTATCTCTCTGCTGATGTTGTTAACTCCCCGCGCGGAAGAACATGGGCAAGAAAAATAAACCTTGATCAAGGAAAAAAGTCTTGTGAGTTGATTAATTGCATGACTAAAAACTAGCCCTGAAAAGAAGACCTTAGACGAGACTAGACAAGATGGCAACCAAAGAAGAAGAGGAAACAGCCACACAAGATAGCAGGAAGAAATGAAACAATAATTAAGACTCAACTCTACTCTATCTCTATCACTCGAGTCCCTCTCTCATGTATATACCCGATGTTCGATGTACGGTGTTATAAGTGTATACAACAAGAGGACCTGGGTGTAATGGCGATGCCCACAGCTCTAGAATTGGAACCTCACCATTAGATGCAGTTTAACGTCATACCCAGGACACTAAGATCAACAGCCACCACCTTCTTCAAACCAACCCCTACAACTGTAGATAAACATCATGACATATTATACTAGCTACTGGCAAAATGAGCCTAAAATTTTTGACAAAATGACTTTAGTCCCCACCCCCTACAGAAAATAATTTACCAAAAATCAGGGAATTATCGGATTTTAATGAAATCTTCAGTGTTTATGTATCAATAAATGATCTTTATAAGGCATTATTTATTTTATTTCAAAACGTTCTCATTTTTTTCAGGTCGCTTTTTTTACCCCCCTTATATTGGGGGTGTAATATTTTTTTAAAGTTGGTCTTATATTGTACTAATTACAGTATAAATAAAGAAATAAAAGACCGAAGTTATGAATAGAAACAAAAAAAATTTTTTTACGGTGGTTATTCTATGAGAAAATAAGTACCGAAAATCGAAAAATAAAATGTAAAAAAATAATAGATAATTAATTTTTTGGAGATTTCTTTTTACTCATTTCGATAATTATTTAATTGGCTATTATTCTATAAAAGAAAAAAATATACATTGATATTTTTTCTGGTTAAAAAGGGGAGGGGGTACATTTTCAATCGAGTTTTTCTTCAAAACTTATTACTTTATGTGTCTAAAATAAGGTTTGCATTAAATAGATATTTATTTCTAGAATCTAAAAATATAACATTTTAAAATTAACATCAGAATATTTTTATTTTAAATGAATTTTATATATTAATTTTTCATAGCAAAAATATTGAATTAAAGTTTTGAAATAAAATAACTGATGCATTATAAAATTGATTAATTGTTAAATCAATACTGAAAATTTCATTAAAATCGGATAATTACCTGATTTATGGTAAAATTTTTTGCAATCGCGAATGCTACAGTAAAATTGTAAACAAGCACTTAAAACCATCGAAAAAGAGGCTGAATGGCGTATCGCGTCGAAATTGACCAAAACAAATGGTTTTAAATCTTTTAAAAATAAACTGCATATGTAATGACATTTTTCTTTTTTTAATGATGGTTATTATGTTACTACTTATCGATTTAGACAAAGTTTGACCTTAAATAATAGATTTAATTATTTTTAATTCGCTTTTAAAATTCCTAGCAGAAGACAAAAGTGCCTATGCCTACATTATACATATTTACCAACCCCACCTCATGACCAGGATGCGTTACAAGGTCAATTTCTTACGCAGAGTTTAACAGGTTTGAACTCACAGTTTTCCTTCTCCTAGACTGGCTACCTAGCCAAGGTTAAGAGCCCAGTCTGCCCCGCTATTTACGCATAGCTGGATGGAGAACAGTTGGATGCATATCTTTTCCCAAGGGTGTTAGCGCTCTGTGAAATGCAAACACTTTCGTCCAGGATTTGAACTCGGGTCGACGAGTCCATTTCCTACGAGTCTAACCATTACACCACGCACCTCCATATCATAACACATTATTAGTACTAGCAACAGAAAACACCCTCCGGGCGTCGTAAAAATTAATTTTTGAAAGACATTGCCTGAGAGGGTGGGAGTTAAAAATTCAGTGTCAGAGGGTTTGTATCATAAGCAAGACAAATCCTCATATTTATTAAAGGAGTAAAAAAAAAAACAACAAAAAACAATTTGAAATGAAAACTGAGCCCCGTCCCTCTCAAATAAAATGTTGCGTGCATGTAATAATCAAACACTTATTTTGAATATTTTCCACATCAATTTTCCACAAAATCGTAGGTATTTATTTATTTGTAAACTTTTTAGTTAACTTCTTGTTACTGTAAAAAAATAAAAAAAATAGGACGAGAGTAAAAAACAATTCTTAAAATTGCTTACTCAAATTTTGGGTATATATAGCATAAGAATATTGTGACGTAGAGCTGTGGCGTAGTTTTTGTTACAGACAGAAATACAGACAATCTCCAATATTAATAGATGAAAAAGAAAAAAGAAAATGTACATATATACCTATCTACGTCAGCCAGGTGTCCTCCTTGGTCTTTACAGTATTTTTCGGCTTGTGGTTGGCTGAGGCGGTAAATGGAATTAAACTGAAAACAGCTTTCTTGATGAAGTTCCCATCCATCTTCACAGTTTCCTGTAAGAGTTTTAAAGATTATAACAATGACTACGTCACAATACCCTCAGGAATTGCGTAAGTTTATCAATGAGTATTTAATTTATATTCAGAATCGAGGTTTTAGCACTCTGTCGCGAGTTACTAAATGTCTGGCGCACATGTAGTTTCCTGTAAGAGATTTAAAGATTATTCAATGACTACGTCAGAATACCCTCAGGAATTGCGTAAGTTTATCAATGAGTATTTAATTTATATTCAGAATCGAGGTTTTAGCACTCTGTCGCGAGTTACTAAATGTCTAGCGCACATGTAGTTTCCTGTAATAGTTTTAAAGATTATTCAATGACTACGTCACAATACCCTCAGGAATTGCGTAAGTTTATCAATGAGTATTTAGTTTATATTCAGAATCGAGGTTTTAGCACTCTGTTGCGAGTTACTAAATGTCTGGCGCACGTGTAGTTTCCTGTAATAGTTTTAAAGATTATTCAATGACTACGTCACAATACCCTCAGGAATTGCGTAAGTTTATCAATGGGTATTTAATTTATATTCAGAATCGAGGTTTTAGTACTCTGTTGCGAGTTACTAAATGTCTAGCGCACATGTAGTTTCCTGTACGAGTTTTAAAGATTATTCAATGACTTGTAGAAATTATCATAGCTGAGTACTGCTCATAAGAATTTGAACAAACAGACTTACGTCATGACATCCCCGGGAATTGTGTACGTTTATTAATGAGTATTTAATCAATATTCAAAATCATTAATATATAGAAGGAATCTTATTTATTAACAACTAGCGAATATATGCACTCTACTGGTGCAAAAGGGCCGGGTTAGCACAGTCGGTAGAGCGTTCGGCTAGAAACCACAAGGTTCCTAGTTCGATACCGGTCTCCGCCAACTCAGCGTATGAGTAGCACAGGGATCTGTGCGGTAAAGTAAGGAGCTGATGATAGGTGTGGCGCTCCACCTCAGATTCTAAAACAATCTCCTTGGTCTAGCGCTATTGAAAAGGGGATAGACTCCCTCACTGACTGGCTGATAGCGACTTTAGGCCGCCCGTCGACTTTACTTTACAGGTGCAATTATTTAAGTTTTAATGTAATAAAATATCTGCACGGTTTCCTGTAATAGTTTTAAAGATTATTCAAATTGAATTCTTAACAAATTGACCTTGTGTCACATCCTGCTCGCGTTGAGTGGTTGGGATATACATATACGATGTCATATAAGTAATTCACTCGACGTCTCTGCGAAAGATACTGTTTCTAAAATTCTGATATATCTGACAATTTGTAGAATTACGTTT
>CM042173.1:10502999-10520499 GCA_023376005.1 Doryteuthis pealeii
TATCTATCTATCTATCTATATTAGTTTGTTCATATCTATTTATCTATCTATATCACTTTGTTCATATCTATCTATATCAGTTTGACCATATCTATCTATCTATTTAAATCAGGTAGATATGGGGATAGACATTATATATATATATATATATAATAATATATGTGTGTGTGTGTGTGTGTGTGTGTATATGTGTATATATATATGTGTGTGTGTGTGTGTGTGTGTGTGTGGATATTTCCCTCGTACCCACTTGTACAAGGTCAGACACAAAGGCCCTATTTACGTGGGACCACCTACAAGCCGAGACTCATGGGTGGCAGGTGAAAAAATTGCGTCGATCCCGTCGGAATTCCCCTCAAGGGGCGCGCCTCAGGCGCATGGCATAAACCCAGCCCTGCCCCTTTGAATCGGGGGGGGGGGGGCAGGTATTGCCTGGGGGGATAGCCCCTGGGATCGAAGCTATTAATTTAACACGACCGGTCCAGTGGCCGAAGCACACCGGACCCCGTCCCGTAAGACGGGTTGGTGTGTGTGTGTGTGTGTGTGTGTGTGTGTGTGTGTGGTAGATATATAAGGAACACAGGAAGAAAACTCAGACAAACGTATGTATGAGATATATTTCGCTAAGCATTAAGCTCAGCATCATCAGTCGTTTATTGGTTATTAAGGCATCATACAAGAGTTTTATAGAAGGGAAAGTGGACGGGAGAGGGGTGGTTAGGGGAAGAGGTCAAGTGGGTGGGATAGCGTTTGTGAGGAAAGATTTTGATTGGTCAGCAGGAAATCATTGGAAAGGGAGGGAAAGGAAATCAAAAGAGAAGAGAGTAAGAGAGGATATGCAGAGTAAGGTGGAAAAATACATTGTAAGAGAAACAAGTTCGAAGAGAAAGTGGATCAGCCTTCTTGGAGAGAAATTTGATCCAAAGAAGCAGAAAGGGGGTAATAAAAGGGGAGTGGGTAGGTAGGGGTGGGTTTTGGCGAAGTTGGTCACTAGGTGTGAGGAAAAGGGGTCAGAAGAGGGTGTTTGGTTAGTGTAGGGTGTAGGGGAAGTGGTTAGATGAAGGGGAAAGAGAAAGCAAGGTATGTGGAGAAATGAGTTGACAATCTTAGGTTTGGATAAGGAGAGAAATTTTGATACATAGGAAAAAAGTGGGGGGGGGGTGGTGAAAGAGGAAGGTAGAGGCGGTGGGGTTGGGTCAGTAAGGGAGGAGAAAGTCAAATTCTTGGGTGAAATTTGTTTCTTTCACAATGTATTTTTCCACTTTAACTGTAGTTAAATCTACCTCTTTAAAATACATATAGAGAGGAGGAAAATGACAGGCAGAATGTGATTTAAGAGACGGGTGAGTTTTTGACTTAACTGAAAATTACGACTAATTAGAACCAAATAAAATGGAATTTTTTTCAAACATTAGTCAATGCAAAAACTAAGGAATATTTTGGGATGTATTTTGTGTCATTAAACTAAATAGGAAAAAAGCCTTTAGCAAACAAGCTTTGATTCACTCAACTTTAGTATCATCATCATCATCATCATCATCATCATCATAATTTCACGCAATCAGCACGGATATCCATGACAATCTCTTGTCAACCTTCTCTATCATTCATTGTCGCAGATAAGTCCTCTGCACAGCATCCAGTATCCGCGCAATTGTTGGCGAAATTCCTCTTCTCCTGTCTGAAATCCTGTCACATGAAATTTTTAGTGACAGCAATAAGATATATATAATATATATATATATTATATATATATATATATATATAATATATATATATATATATGTTCCCCATCCCCCAGGAGTTGAACACTTTGGGGGGATTTTCGCTGACGACCGCCAACTAAAGCGTAAACGCAACGCTCTCCTATAAAAGGGAGAGAATACTTTATGGTGGCCTTACAGATGTGTGTATTAAAACAGTTAAAAGGATTGAGTTCATGGATTAGACCACCGAAGTTCATATCCCGAGTACTTTCGGCACTTCGAAGTGCCATCATCAGGCGTGATGTGTTCCAGTTTTATTTCAAAGTATATTAATGGATTGGGTGGCTGGAGGTAGGAGAATTGATAAGAATTGATGTATATATATATATATATATATATAATATATATTATATATGGAAGTAAAATATAGAATTAAATCTAAGACTGTATCTTAATACATTTGATGGGGCCACCTGTTGGCCCTGGGTGGCGACCCGTGATGCTTAAGGATAGAGCCCAGGTGGATGAGCAGTTCATGACATGCAATACTCCACTTTGGCCCTATCTTGGGCTAGACGGGCGGTCGGAGAGGCCCCCTCCGATCAATCGGCTGGTCACGTCAGGCCCTAGCACCTATATGATTTTCCCAACTCTATTGCCCTTATGGCAAGCCCCAACCCTTTTTATCATATGGATGCTAGAAGGCGGTGGCTACGGGTCTATATGTCCTGGGAATGACGTTAAACTCTATCTGATGGTGAGGTTCCAGTTTTGGAGGTTTAGGGAATGTGGAGCACCCCTTCATCACCATTGCTCCCTGGTCCACTCTGACCTGGAGTGGTAGTACCTGTTAGGGTCCCATCTATGGGTTAAATAGAAAAATGTATTTATAAAAAAATTGTATTATCCATTAAGAATTGATTTATTTCAAAACTCTATCGGCATTAAATGACCCACTGTGGTTGATATGCCGTAAAAAAAACAACAAAAAAAAACACAAAAAAAAAACAAAACAATTAATACATTTGAATAAATAAATTTTTATTTGAATTCATTTCTATTTCATCTTTGAAATCACTTTGAGTTAATTGGGAATATACTACTCCTTAAATTGTCCCACCCCCACCCCTCGTTTTCAGCTTCCCAGAATCTTTTTTTTTTTTACAAACGGTAAGTGACTTGCACTCAGATTCTTTATATTCCGTATTACTGGTTTTACATAGAAAAATGTGTGTTTTTTCCGGAATTTATATTATAGTACACATGTGCGAATCTACTAATTTGAGCATATAAGTTTACATACGTTTTCATACAAGGTGTGGTGTTATCCCCCTCCCAACAACAACAACAACAACAACAACACTCACTTAGAATTGCCATTACTCCTCCTCTTCCCACTTCTTTCTAGTTGTGACCCAGCAAGTTGTTTATTTTTCTCCCCCGCCTATCCATTGCATAACACCTCCTCCTACTCCTCCTCCTCTTCTCCCTCCTCCTTTTCCTCACGCTTCCGGTTCGGCACATTTCCTAATCGTCGATCTTGTTGGCGAAATTTCTCCTGTCTGATGAGTGTGGCATTTTATGCCACATGAAATTTTCAGTAACAGCAATAAGAGTAATTGTCTCTTTAACTTTATATATATATATATATATATATATATATATATATATATATATATATATTTAGTTAAATTTAGTAATGTAGTTCTAACAATATTTTAGTGACCGACCCAATCTTTGTCTACAATTGCAGATCGATTCAAATCTATTATTTAAAAATTTTTTTTTCTATCAGGGAACCTAATTATACTTAACTTTTCTTGCAGACAAAGGTAGCATGGATCATTTAGATCTGCACACATTTGACTTTCTTAGGATATCCCATTCAATAATTTGTATCACACCTCTTTCCTTCAAATCCCAAACATATCCCGATAAAGTTGTTGCGTTTCTAAGCTTAATATTTGTAAATGAATGTCTATGGTTTGCAAATCTAGTTTTGAATTCCGACTTTGTGCATCCCACGTAAAATTTAATTATATTTGGCTTTTGGGTAGATATTACTAAGGCCTGGTAAATAACGCTTTTAATCAAGCATCTTCCCTTCGTGGGGCACATTGTAGGGCTTCGACAATTGCATTGTTTCTGTTTATCCTGACTATTATTTCTATTTTGTGTGTGGTTATTTATTATTTTATTATTGTGTTTCTTAATAATCCTTTCTATATTATCTGTTCAAGAGAAACTAATCTTTAAACTATTCTTGTTAAAATCTTTATGTAATATTTGGTTGTCTGGAAAGTGATTGTTAAACTAAATTTAAAAACATTCCACCTATTTTAGTTTTTACTTGTAAATTGAACGGAGGGTTGTACCAGATTATTCTTCTATTTCTTGTTCTAATGTTTTATAAACAAATCCTTAAATTTTAAGGAATACACATAAGAATTAAGAAAAATGTATCTGTATATAGGAAAAATAAATAGTTTAAAATAGGAAGTTACTTTTCAATCACCCTATATATATATATATATATATATATATATATATATATATATATGTGTGGGTGTGGGTGTGTGGAATTGAACAAAAGGCAGGTCTCCTGTTTAACAGTTTTATTGGTGATCATTTCAAGCTTTCTGGCCAACTTTTTTTTACATTTGGATGGAATTCGTGGATTAGTCCACCGAACCTTGAAAAGATCATCAATAAAATAGTAAAACAGAAAACCTGCCTTTTGTTTAATTCCACATGTATAAATGATAGAATGCTGCACAAATACACACACACACACACACACACACAACATATATATATATATATATATATATATATATATATATGTGTGTGTGTGTGTGTGTGTGTGTGTGTGGAGAAAGGTAGTCAAACACGAGATGTTTTACAAATTGGATATTTATTGTAGGTAGTGATGTCGACGTTATTACGTTTCGGTTTGTTAGACCTTCTTCAGGACGTTGGATTGAGTTATTGCTTCAACGGTGAACATTTTCATACTGGTGAATTAGGAGGTCGGGAATAGGGGAGGGCTAGTCAATTGTTGGTGTTAGCAGGAGTGTTTAAGTTGGTAGTAGGAGTTCTATCTATTTTTTATTTTTATTTATTTTTCACCAGATGGGGTGTGTAGCTAGTAAGATTGTATTAATGGTGCCACAGGTGTTAGGTGTTGAGAGAGGTCGTAGGTGGGTCATATGCACTGGATTTAGTATATATATATATATATATATTATATATATATATATATATATAAGAGATTTATCCAAACTTGGTAGTAAGGGATGATTCTATATGTGATTTCTAAGATACACTGTATTAATATTGTATGATTCAGTATGTAGGCCCAATTTTGGTCGAAATAAATTTATTATTGAATTACGGTGTTGAGTTCTTCCTTCCTTTCTATAATATATATATATATATATATATATATATATATATATGCAAAATGCAAACTGGCTTGATCAGAAATTTAACTCGGCTCGCCGAGTCTAATTTCTTCGACGATAACCATTACGCAAACACGTGTCTCCATTAGTCAGTAAAAAGAAAAGGTAATTAAAAAATGAAACTTACTCGTCTATCACCGGATAGCGTCCCTCATTCCAATAATGAAGTGACAGCGGTTTTCCATCCACCCATCTCCACTGGTAGTCCTCCTCATCTTCAGATTCTGCCTGAATAGATCGTTAAAGCACTATTTTAACATCGAAATGTTATTATGATTTTTCCGACTGTTGTCCTCATCTTTATCATAATATATAGAAATTAAAAAAAACAAAGTCTTGTTTGTTACATTGGCAGGACATGTACAGAGTGTGAGAAAACACACTCTGTACCTGTCCTGCCCATTATGCAACGTATTCCAAAAGAGATGAATTTATTTTTATGTTGACGTCGACGGTTAAACGTTTCGGTTTATGTTAAACCTTCCTCGGGACAATATAATAGGAAATAGAAATGTTGGTTATTTCCTATAACTCCAACATAAAAAGGGGAACAACTCTGAATGAATTTTATCTGCTAATTAATCTACCCATTATTTTCCCATTAAACTAACCCTAAACCCTAAACCAACCTTAACCCTAAACCCTAACCCTAACCCGTCTTCTTTTTTTCCTAGTAGATCAATAAATAAATAAATAATTTATAAAATTCATTCAGAGTGGTTCCCCTTTTTTAGGTTGGAGTTATAGGAAATAACCGACATTTTTGTTCAGATACAGTTAGTAAAAAAAAATTCTGTTTTAAAGGGAATAGGCGGAGATCACTAAGTCATGCTTGAAATGTCGTGTATTCTGGGATTTGTTTGGAGTTAAATATGGAAATATAATTATATTGTCCTGACGAAGGTTTAACATAAACCGAAACGTTTAAACGTTGACGTCAACATCAAAATAAATTCATCTTTTTTTTTTTGTTGAATACTTTGTTTTTCTAATTTCTATATATTATCATGATATATAAATAATAATAATAATAATAATAATAATAATAATAATAATAATAATAATATCTTTTCAGCTAGTATATTAGGTCTGAGACCTGTCAGCTGTTCCTTATAAATATTCATTTTAAATCCACAGAATATTTAATATCATTCCACAGATTATCCAACTTTGCCTTGAAGGAGTTTAGAGATGGGGCATTCACTACTGATGAAGGTAGTTTATTCCATGTATTCACCACCCTGTAGCTAAAAACACAACCTTTCGGCCGTTGTACCCTCCAGCCTTCTTCAGGTGTCCTTTGTTGTTCCGAGCATACCAATGAGTGAACTCGGGAAATCATTTTAAATACTTTGACTGTTTGCTATGCTCGGATAGTGAAGGGACATCTGAAGAAGGCCGGATGGTACAACGGTCGAAACGTTGTGCTTTTTTTTATATATCATGATAATATATAGAAATGAGAAAAACAAAGTGTTTAAAAAAAAGATGAATTTACTTTGATATTGACGAAACGTTGTGTTTTTATGTTGGCAACCTTCCGTCTATTTAAGACGATGGCGTAGTGTCCATTTTTTTCTTTTTTGTTTACCTTTGTTGTTTACCTACAGCTACGTGAGTGGCTGAACAGACCGATCTTTGAATGGCAGTCTCTGGCACAGTGATTGCAAACAAAAGGTGATGATTTCTGTAGGTGTTGGCTGTGTTTTTATATATCATGATAAAGATGAGGATGACAGTCCGAAAAATAACAAAATCAGAAATACCCCCAAAGGAAATTTCTTTCATTTTAGACACACATAAAAGTTTTAAAAACGTCGTCGGGTGGCCTAAAGTCGGTATCAGCCAATTAGCGAGGGAGTCTATCCCCTTTTCACTAGCGCTAGACGAAGGAGATTGTTTTGCGTCTGAGGTGGAGCTACCATCAGCTCCTTACTTTACAGCACTTATCCCTGAGCTACTCAGACGCTGAGTTGGCGAGGGCCGGTATCGAACTAGGAACCTTGTGGTTTCTAGCCGAACCTAGCCGCTCTATTAGCAAAGAACTAATTACAAATTAGGATTTCAAATCAAAGAAAAGAAAATTCTCAGAAATTTCCGATTTTTTTGGCATATCTAAGAATTTCCTTTTTAGAAAATTATAAATTTTCGATATAACTAAGACAGATTTGACAACAATAATCAAGGAAAATAATCACTTCCTATGTGTGTCTAAGCCATTTAAGTTTCATTAAAATTTGTGGTAATAATTAGATAACTAGCAGGACCTTGGATATACCACAGTAGGATAGTTTAATTACAATGTTTGATATGTTACTTCTTATTTATAAGTTATATTATGAAGTTATGTTGCATACGGCCAAAATCGAGTTGTAGTAGTAGTTATTAGTAGTAGTAGTTGTTGTTAGTTCAGAAACAACATACGCAAATCGTATAGTCACAAAGGGGTTGTTTATTCCTTTCTAGGCTTGTGGGTTCTTTTTCAGAGAGAGAGAGGGAGAGAGAGAGAGGGTAAGGTCAAATTAAGGAACGTTGACAGCAATAATCAAGGAAAATAATCACTTCCTATGTGTGTCTAAGCCACTTAAGTTTCATTAAAATTCGTGGTAATAATTAAATAATTTTATTTTGTAAATTGATATCCTAAACTTGGATTAATTATTTGCTAATGACTTTTCACTTCAACTAAGAAAACTTTGACAGCAATAATTAAGGGAAATAATCACTTCCTATGTGTGTTTAAGCCATTGAAGTTTCCTTAAAATTTGAGGCAATTATAAAAACTGGTTTAGTTTTCTCACTATTAATTTGTTTTTATTTTGTTCAATACTGCAAAAGATCTTTCTAAAAGCAAGTAAATGTATAAACAACATCCTAAATATTAAAAATTTCAATCATAAGCGGATTCATCCTTAATAAGAATTCTTTGTTTTCACCTGAGTCTCATCAGAGGATTACCACAACAAGAAGAATTACTATAGAGAAAGGGAGTTGTCAATACTCTCTCAAGTATTGATAAGTGACCAGATAATAGTTTTAAAAAAGGGAGTTGTCAATACTCTTCCAAGTATTGACAACTGGTAAGATAATAGTTTAAAAAGGGAGTTGTCAATACTCTTTCAAGTATTGACAACTGGTCAGATAATAGTTTAAAAAAGGGAGTTGTTAATACGCTACCAAGTATTGACAACTTGCCAGATAATAGTTTAAAAAAGGGAGTTGTTAATACTCTACCAAGTATTGACAACTTGCCAGATAATAGTTTAAAAAAGGGAGTTGTTAATACTCTACCAAGTATTGATAACTGGCCAGATAATAGTTTAAAAAAAGGGAGTTGTCAATACTCTTTTAAGTATTGACAACAGGTCAGATACTAGTTTACAATGGTGAGTTTTGAATACTCTCCCAAGTATTGACAACTGGTGATATAATAGTTTAAAAAAAGGAGTTGTCAATACTCACCCAAGTATTGACAACTGGCTTGATAATAGTTTTAAAAAAGTGAGTTGTCAATACTCTCCAGAGTATTGACAACTCCCTTTTTTTAGACTATTATCTATTGACAACTGGCCAGATAATAGATTAAAAAAAGGAGTTGTCAATACTCTCCCAAGTATTGATAACTGACCAGATAATAGTTTTAAAAAAGGGAGTTCTCAATACTCTCCCAAGTATTGACAACTGGTCAGATAATAGTTTTTAAAAAGTGAGTTTTCAATACTCTTTCAGGTATTGAGAACTAGCCAGATAATAGTTAAAAAAGGGAGTTGTCAATATTCACCCAAGTATTGACAACTGGTCAGATAATAGATTAAAAAGGGAGTTGTCAATACTTGGGAGAGATAACTGACCAGGTAATAGTTTAAAAAAAGGAGTTGTCAATGCTCTACCAAGTATTGACAACAGGTCAGATAATAGTTTACAATGGTGAGTTTTCAATACTCTCCCAAGTATTGACAACTGGCCTGATAATAGTTGTAAAAAAAGGGAGTTGTCAATACTCTTCAGAGTATTGACAACTCCCTTTTTAAAAGTATTATCTATTGACAACTGGCCAGATAATATTTTACAATGAGGAGTCACCAATACTCTACAAAGTATTGTTAACTGGCCAGATAATAGTTTAAAATAGGTAGTTACTTTTCAATCACTCTATCACTGATATTGAGCACTATGGACTGAACTCGATTAAACAAAAAATTAAAGAAAGAAAGGAAATGATAAGCAAATTACTTGGCAAATGGAAATGTTAAAGAATAAAAAAAAAAAACGTTAAGTAAATTTCTTACTTACATCATTGACATATTGGAGTCCAATCCATAAAGATTGTTTATTCAAGAGGGCAACATCATTCACATAGAATTGGGTTCTGGAGTTTCCAACAGTTACCAATTGGCTGTCTTCTTCTTCGCACTCAAGTCTACAAGAGTCAAAACAATATCAAAGATTTTAGATAAACCCGAAACCTTGCGATTCCTTGGCCAATGGCCTACCGACTGGATATATATATATATATATATATAATATATATATATATATATATATAATAAATATAAAAAAATTCTGTAATTTTTTCTATTATTGTTATTTTATTTTGTATTTAAAATAATAATAGATAGAATACATGTATACATGGATAAATTCTTGCCGAAACACGTGTCAGTAAAATAAAATAAAATAAATCCTATTTTATCCATTCAACATTTTCTTTCCTTTATTTTTTTTTCAACATACCGTCGGAGTCGCTTCCATTTTCAACTTACACACACACACACACACACACACACACACACACACACACACACACACACACACATATATATATATATATATATATATATATAAGTTAGTCTGGTAGTGGGATAGGTGGGGAGTCGTTTTGCACGTGAAGAAATGGGAAAAAATTAAAATAAAGTAGAAATAACCAAAATAAAGGTAATTTCTGTAATTTTGTACAGGTGTGGACTAGGTTAAAGTTGCACAATACCCCAAGTTTGAGCTTCCAATTCCAGAAATTGGCCGAGTTATGTCGATTTTTAAACTTTAAAAATTTTGAGGTGGCCGAGGACAATGGCGACATCTTTTATCTATTTTTGTCTATAAAATGAGTTCTAGTGCTTTCCTACTCCTAAATATTGGTTTATATGTATAAAATTCAAAACATCGGTATATATATACATACATACCGACTGGGATATATATATATATTATATATATATATATATATATATATATATATTAAATAGTCGGATCTTAGCCCTGAAGAGCACTAAGCGAAACTTTTGATAGGTATATCTGATACATTAGGTTATCTTTATATATATATATATATATATATATATATAATATAGCCGAAATGTACATACAGAGATTGATTTTCTCGATTTGTTTAGCCTTAAATTTAATAGGTAATCCCGCCTAATTAATTAATTATTAATTAATTAACTTTCATAAATTAGGTTCGACTTCATTTAAACACATATTCTCCCAAATATATATATATATATATATATATATATATATATAAAGAGAGAGAGAGAGAGAGAGAGAGAGAGAGAGAGAGAGAGAGAGAGAGAGTTTGAAAATACTCACTTTGCGTTAAACCAGTCCAATTCTTCGGTAACATATTTATAACAGGTTCCGTTGAAATATTCCCAACTTCGGTCATTATCACATTTAAAGGGCAAATCTAAATTGAGAAGAAACAAACAAACAAATTATTACCAAGAAAAAAATGATGCAGTAATACTATTATAATGGAGATTGTGTGTTTTTTTGTCTGTAACCGAAACTAAATCACTACTCAAGCCACAATTCCCTTAGTAATTGATGTCACATTCACCATGAATTTATCCTTATTTTAACCTCAATTATTAATAAAATTGTCTTACATTATTTAAACTGTTAACCATATCTACATACTAATAACATGCAATTGTATTTATATATACAACAAAATAGCGGTTCACAGTGTGAATGGGAAGGCTAATTTGCATATTGATCTTTAAAAAAATTGATTTTAATAAATATATGCTTAGTATTATTGATTTCTAATTCTTTGGTTTTATCTTAATGAATATGAGCAATAATCTCGGGAATAAATCTTAACAGAAATCTATTAACATAAAGAAAATAACTGTAATTTTATTCTTTACTTCCTATTTTAACTAAATAGTTAAATTAGGGAAATTTACCACTGAAGACGGGAGTAAGGGAAAATGGTGGAACAGTTAGTTCAAAGTTGTTCTATTTCCGATTATACCCCCTCTGTTCCAAATATTTTTATCTGAATTCTTATTCAGTTTCATTAGCCTTTCTAATTTAACATGATATTTTATTAATTAAATACTTGCACTCGGAGGGTGCATATATTTGCTAGTACTATGAAAAATAATATATTGTCATTTAAAAAATGATTTCTACGGGCAAGATTTGACACAAGGTCACAAGTCTGGCGCACCCAACGAGGATTACGGCCAAGTCACACTAAAAGCATCGGTTTCCACTATATCACCGAAGTTAAACTACCGTGGCCTGTTCAGTCCTTAACTGGGTATATATATATATATATATAATATATATATATATATATAATATATATGAAAAAAATAGATGGAAATTAATCCGACAGTATGAAATTAACATTATGAAAAAACATATGATGTTTGTTATGTAATTGCTGACAGTACTGTTTCGACCAAATCGATAAGTTGGTCTTCATCAAAGAGCGACATAGATGGGAAGAGAAGATATCCGTTAAAAAAAGACTGTTTACAGAAACGAACGCTGAGTTCAACCGCTGAAGTTTTTGAAAAATGCATGTTGTTTAAAAAAAAAAAAATAAAATAAATTTTATTTTTAATTTTTAAAAAATCAGAAGCATTATAGTTTATAGAAAAATTTTTTTAAATTTTTAAAAAAATTTTTTAAAAAATTAAAAAAATTTTTTTTAAAAATTAAAAATAAAATTTATTTTATTTTTTTTTTTTAAACAGAACATGCATTTTTCAAAAACTTCAGCGGTTGAACTCAGCGTTCGTTTCTGTAAACAGTCTTTTTTTTAACGGATATCTTCTCTTCCCATCTATGTCGTTCTTTGATGAAGACCAACTTATCGATTTGGTCGAAACAGTACTGTCAGCTATTACATAACAAACATCATATGTTTTTCATAATGTTAAATTTCATATATATATATATATATATATATATATATATATATATATATTATATATACTAGCAAATATATGCACCCTCTGGGTGCAAGTATTTAACTTTAAATGTAATAAGATATTAGATTAAATCAGAAAGGCTAATGAAACTAATTAAGAATTCAGATAAAAAGATTTAAAACGGAGGGGGTATAATCGGAAAATAGAACAACTGGAACTTACTCTTTCATCACTTCCGTTTTTCAATGCTAAATTTTCCTAATTTAACTATTTAGTTAAAATAGGAAGTAAAGAATAAAATTACAGTTATTTCTTCTTGTTAATGAATTTCTTAAATAGTAATAGAATCATGGAAAATGTGACGTAAATAACTAAGGAAATTGTAACTTGAGTAGTAATATAGTTTTGGTTACAGACAGAAAAACACACAATCTCCATTATAATAATATATATATATATATATATATATATATATATATATATATATATATATATATATATATAGCATGTTGTTGATTGCAGCCAGGAGATTACTACTGTCCACGGTCTTGAAGAAGGGAGTACACACAATCCCGAAAATTCACCACTACTACTAAATAAAGGGAACTAAAAAAAAAAAAAACAACCGATTTTTCTGATATTTATTCCAGATGAATATATTATGGTAACTAAATTATTATAATATAGCACTTTAATGCTTTACACTAATGCCCAAACCTGGTATATGTACTTCCGAAAAACGGATACAGATATAAAAATATATCTCAAATATATATATATATATATATATATATATTATATATATATATATATATAATGTTGTTATGTGTCCAATGGGAGAAAATTTAATATTTTTAAAAAAGAATGTCCGCAAAATGGATTATGTTTTTACACATTTTTTAAAATTTTTATCTTACATTTGCGACACGTGTTTCAGATCTTCTGATATCTTCTTCAGGCATTGATTAATCATATGAATATGAATTTGTACATGCATGTATATATATATATATAATATATATATATATATATATAAGTATCTAACTCCTCCCACCGAACAGGAAAGGAGGAGTTAGATACTTATGTATATATAAACATGCATGTACAAATTCATATTCATATGATTAATCAATGCCCGAAGAAGATATCAGAAGATCTGAAACACGTGTCGCAAATGTAAGATAAAAATAATTATTTTTTCTAAAAACATAATCCATTTTGCGGACCTTCTTTTTTAAAATATATATATATATATATATACGTGTGTGTGTGTGTGTGTGTGTGTGTGTGCATGCGCGTGCGTGTGTGTGTGAGTGTGTGTGTGTGTGTTTGTGTGTGTGATTAAAAGTTGTGGAATTGAAGGGGATAAACACAAATGATTTAATTCAATCAATATTTGGCCTCAGCGTATTAACGAAGCTCATCAGAATATATTATATATATATATATATATATATATATATATATATATAGGGTCTATTCTGTCCTACTATTTACCCTTAGCTAGGAAAGAAGACGTGGATTCATTGCTTTTTTCTAGGTCATTACCTGATTTCCTGTGACGATAACCATTACTCTCTCTCTCCCCCCTCTCTCTCTCTATCTATATATTATATATATATATATATATATATATATATATATATATATAGGCCTGAATAACATATCTACACGGGAAATGGAAAATCCTGTACGAGACTGCATTTCACTCCGTGTTAATATCATTGGGAGAGGTGATTGTAGTTATCGTCGAAGGAAATAGACACGGTGCAGCGATTTCTAATCCTGGACAAGGCTGTTTGCATTTCACATAGCGCTAATACCCTTGGGAACCTGTGCTCTCTCTCGCCACTCTTGCTGGGAGTATAGGTTCCAGGTTTCGCTGCCATGCAAAAGAATGCTGATAGGAGTGGTAGTACCTGTTAGGGTCCCATCTATAGGTCAAATAGAACAAATGTGTTTAAAACTAATTGAGTTCCCATCAAGAATGAATAAAACAAAATCATATTCGGCATAAAATGACCCAATGGGTTGACATGCCGTAAAACCCAACCAACCAGAATGCTGATAACACATGCCCTATACACTTGCACCTTTATACGGACAGCGAGTTTGTTGTTGTCCCACTCTCTCGCTGTGAGCTTCCCAAACGTTGAGGCAACTTGTGTTCGCTACTGATGTTGTATTGTCCTCGCTCGGAAGACGAAGCTTCCGGCAAAAAGACAAAGAGAAATATAACAAAATTCAAAAAATATAAAAAAAGGGGAAAACGGAAGCGAGGCTTTCCGGTCAAAGAAGCAGGGAGAAGATAAAGAAATATATAACAAAGGTCCGTTATCAGATCAAAAGATAAAGATGCGTAGGAGTATCTATCAATATAAAGGCCTGAGGGTTCGAGCCGAGGTCAGACAGAGACCCCAGCCAGCAGCCAAGAGGACACTTTCACGTCTCCCGTCAGCAAACACCCCTCGGGCACTCATTGTGAACACACTGCACTCTTCGCCAGCCACCGGCATTTTCATTGTGAAGCTCTACGCCTTTACCACCCACACACCGAAGAAAATAAAGAAGGGTCCTATCTTTGTATATACGTATCTGTTGTTTATTGAAGTCCAGTAGTAGTCGGCTATACAACACTGAGACAGCGTCGTCTCCGGTGGCTGGGCCATGTCCGCCGGATGGATGATGGGCAAATCCTAAAGGAAGTCCTCTGTACAGAACTTTCATCTGGCAAGAGACCGATTGGTCATCCCCCAACTTCGATTTAAGGATGTCTGCAAGTATGATCTCAAGTCCTTTAACATCAACCCTAGCAACTAGGAAAATTTGACTTAGGACCGCCTTTGGCGGCGGCAGACTCTCTGTTGCGGGCAAATCCTAAAGGAAATCCTCTGTACAGAACTTTCATCTGGCAAGAGACAGATTGGTTATCCCCTAAGGATGTCTGCAAGTATGATCACAAGTCCTTTAACATCGACCCTAGCAACTGGGGAAATTTGACTTAGGGTCGCCTTTGGTGGCGGCAGACTCTCTGTTGCGGGCTATTCATGTCTGAAGTCACCCTGGCGCAACACCAGGAAGCAAAGAGAAAGCATCAGTAACAGTGCACCGGCACACCATCAAAATATTCAGGACCGGCTTTCACATGCGACATTTGTGATCGAAACAGTTTTTCAAACATTGGACTTCACAGTCACAGAGGGCGCTGCGCTAAAACTTAACCTCAAGGCACGAGAAATCTATGGTCTTCTGAGACATGGGAGCTGAATGTATATATAAGAATACACACAGACACAGAAACACGCGCACACACACACACACACATACACACGAATATATATGTGTGGGGGTGGGGGTGTCTGCATTTGTGTGTGTGTATTTTTTATATATACATTCAGCGCTCATATTTCAACACACTCACACATATACACACATGAATATATATATATATATATGCGCGCGCGTGTGTGTGTGTATTTGTGTATGTCTGTGTGCATTTTTTATATATACATTCAGCTCTCATGTTTCAACACACACACATACACACATGAATACACACACACACACACACACACACACACACACACACACATATATATATATATATATATTAATATATGTGTGTGTGTGTGTGTGTGTGTGTTTTATATATACATTCAGCTCTCATGTTTCAACATAGGAATGTATCCAAATACCAAAATACTTCGATATTAATATCACACACACACACACACACACACACACACACACACATATATATATATATATATATATATATATATATATACAAAGAGAGAGGAGGAGAGGGTGAAGCAGAGACAGACAGACATACAGAGATAATTACACAGAAATTAAAATCCCATCAGACAAAAACCACATACTGTAACTAATAGTTTCACGCTTTCAAGATCGTGTCACAAAGCGATATTACATTTACAAATGAATTATATTTTGGTATCAAATAACCCATAAGGAATTGATATGCCGTCAAACAGATAAACCAAACCAAACCAAACCAAATATTAGCCCGCCCTGTCGGTTAGAATACAGCGACTGCTCCTCTGCAGAGAGGTAAGACTCCCCCAATGGGGCCACCTGTTGGCCGTGGGTGGCGACCCGTGATATTTAAGGATTGAACCCAGGCGTTTTAGCAGTCCATGACTTGGCAACACTCCACTTTGGACCTTACTTAGGCTAGACGGTTGGTCGGAGCGGCACCCTCTGATCAATCGGCTGGTCACGTCAAGCCCTAGCACCTGTATGATTGCTCCAACCCTATTGCCCTTATGGCAACCCCAACCCATTTTATCATATGGGTGCTAGAAGGCGGTGACCCAGGGTCTTCATGTCCTCGGAATGACGTTAAACTCTAACTGATGGTGAGCTTCCATTTCTGGAGCTTTGGGGAATGTGAAGCACCTCTTCATCACCATTGCTCCCAGGTCCACTCTGACCCGGAGTGGTAGTACCTGTTAGGGTCCCATCTATGGGTTAAATAGTAAAATCTGTTTGTAAAAAAACTGAGAATCCATTAAGAATGAATTCATTTCAAAACTTTGCCGGCATTAAATGACCCACTGAGGTTGATATGCCGTAAAACAAACCAAACCAAATCAAACCAACAAATATTAGCAGTTATGATTACAATCAAACATTTACAAAAGAATTACATTTTGGCATCAAATAACCCATAAGGAGTTGATATGCCGTTAAAGAACGGACTCGGGAACCTTCTCGACTCGGCAATTGGACACTTGGCCTAGTGGATAAAGTAGTTAGGTTAAGACAGTTCTAAGTGACAGTTATCTCTGGATTCCAGGTTCAATCCTGAGTAGAGGCAGTAACATAGAAAAATAATTAACACAACTCCTACTCCAGCTATGGTTAGCGGAATGAGAACAGGATACCCCCGTGGACTAAATAAAGGGTTAGGTTGATGATGGCTCCCGATTACGACAAGAAAGTTCCCGAGTTCGAAAAGCAGGTTCCCGAGTACGAGAAGGTTCCCGAATCCGACAAGAAATACCTGAAGAAGGCCGGAGGGCATATCGGCCGAAACGTTGTACAAATAACAATGAAGATGGGGACAATATTCCGAATAACGCAGATAATACCAATCATCAAGCCTCATCTCAAACATTCAGAGAAAAAGGCAAGA
>CM042173.1:10530499-10546189 GCA_023376005.1 Doryteuthis pealeii
TTGTTCTATTTGACCTATAGATGGGACCCTAACAGGTACTACCACTCCTATCAGCATTCTTTTGCATGGCAGTGAAACCTGGAACCTATACTCCCAGCAAGAGTGGCGGCTAAATAGCTTCTACTTTCGCTGCCTCAGACGTATACTGGGCATCACCTGGAAGAACAGGACCACTAACACCGCATTCCTAGAGAGAGAGAGCACAGGTTCCCAAGGGTATTAGCGCTATGTGAAATGCAAACAGCCTTGTCCAGGATTAGAAATCGCTGCACCGTGTCTATTTCCTTCGACGATAACTACAATCACCTCTCCCAATGATATTAACACGAAGTGAAATGCAGTCTCGTACAGGATTTTCCATTTCCCGTGTAGATATGTCATTCAGGCCTATATATATATAATATAATATATATATATATAGAGAGAGAGAGAGAGAGAGAGACAGAGAGACAGAGAGAGAGAGAGAGAGAGAGAGGAGAGAGAGTAATGGTTATCGTCACAGGAAATAGACAAATCAGGTATTTGCCTTCGCGCTAATGACCTAGAAAAAAGCATGAATCCACGTCTTTCCTAGCTAAGGGTAAATAGTAGGACAGAATAGACCCCTATATATATATATATATATATATATATATATATATATATATATATATTCTGATGAAGTTTCGTTAATACACTGAGGCCAAATATTGATTGAATTAAATCATTTGTGTTTTATCCCCTTCAATTCCACAACTTTTAATCACACACACACACATACACACACTCATACACACACACACACTCACACACACACACACGCACGCGCATGCACACACACACACATACGTGTATATATATATATATATTATAAAAAAGAAGGTCCGCAAAATGGATTATGTTTTTAGAAAAAATAATTATTTTTATCTTACATTTGCGACACGTGTTTCAGATCTTCTGATATCTTCTTCAGGCATTGATTAATCATATGAATATGAATTTGTACATGCATGTTTATATATACATAAGTATCTAACTCCTCCTTTCCTGTTCGGTGGGAGGAGTTAGATACTTATGTATATATATATATATACATGCATGTACAAATTCATATTCATATGATTAATCAATGCCTGAAGAAGATATCAGAAGATCTGAAACACGTGTCGCGATAAAAATGTTAAAAAATGTCTAAAAACAAATCCATTTTGCGGACATTCTTTTTTATAAAATATTTAATTTTCTCCCATTGGAAACATAACAACATTTTATATATAATATATATATATATATATATATATATATTATATATATATATATATATATTTGAGATATATTTTTGTATCTGTATCCGTTTTTCGGAAGTACATATACCAGGTTTGGGCATTAGTGTGAAGCATTAATGTGCTATATTATAATAATGTAGTTACCATAATATATTCATCTGGGAATAAATATCAGAAAAATCGGTTGTTTTTTTTTTTAGTTCCCTTTATTTAGTAGTAGTGGTGAATTTTCGGGATTGTGATGTACTCCCTTCTTCAAGACCGTGGACAGTAGTAATCTTCTGTCTGCAATCAACAACATACATATATATATATATATATATATATATATATATATATATATATATATATATATAGCTCATTATAATGGAGATTGTGTGTTTTTCTGTCTGTAACCGAAACTATATTACTACTCAAGTTACAATTTCCTTAGTTATTTACGTCACATTTTCCATGATTCTATTTCTATTTAAGAAATTCATTAACAAGAAGAAATAACTGTAATTTTATTCTTTACTTCCTATTTTAACTAAATAGTTAAATTAGGAAAATTTAGCATTGAAAAACGGAAGTGATGAAAGAGTAAGTTTCAGTTGTTCTATTTTCCGATTATACCCACTCCGTTTTAAATCTTTTTATCTGAATTCTTAATTAGTTTCATTAGCCTTTCTGATTTAATCTAATATTTTATTACATTTAAACTTAAATACTTGCACCCAGAGGGTGCATATATTTTGCTAGTATATATATATATATATATATATATATATATATATATATATATATATATATGTGAAAATAAAATGGAAATTAATCCGACAGTATGAATAAGATATAATGAAAAAACAAACGATGTTTACAACAGAAATAGGCTCATCAGAAGAGAAAGTGTGCAAACCGTTTCGGGGCCAAACCGTTTCGGGGCTCATCAGAAGAGAAAGTGTGCAAACCGTTTCGGGGCCAAACCCCGAAACGGTTTGCACACTTTCTCTTCTGATGAGCCTATTTCTGTTGTAAACATCGTTTGTTTTTTCATTATATCTTATTCATATATATATATATATATATATATATATATATATATATATATATATACCCAGTTAAGGACTGAACAGGCTCACGGTAGTTTAACTTCGGTGATATAGTGGAAACCGATGCTTTTAGTGTGACTTTTAGCGGTAATCTTCATTGGGTGCGCCAGACTCGTGACCTTGTGTCAAATCTTGCCAGTAGAAATCATTTTTTTAAATGACAATATATTATTTTTCATAGTACTAGCAAATATATGCACCCTCCGGGTGCAAGTATTTAAGTTTTAATATAATAAAATATCATGTTAAATTAGAAAGGCTAATGAAACTGAATAAGAATTCAGATAAAAATATTTGGAACAGAGGGGGTATAATCGGAAAATAGAACAACTTTGAAACTAACTGTTCCACCATTTTCCCTTACTCCCGTCTTTCAGTGGAAATTTCCCTAATTTAACTATTTAGTTAAAATAGGAAGTAAAGAATAAAATTACAGTTATTTCTTTATGTTAATAGATTTCTGTTAAGATTTATTCCCGAGATTATTGCTCATATTCATTAAGATAAACCAAAGAATTAGAAATCAATAATACTAAGCATATATTTATTAAAATCAATTTTTTAAAGATCAATATGCAAATTAGCCTTCCCATTCACACTGTGAACCGCTATTTTGTTGTATATATAAATACAATTGCATGTTATTAGTATGTAGATATGGTTAACAGTTTAAATAATGTAAGACAATTTTATTAATAATTGAGGTTAAAATAAGGATAAATTCATGGTGAATGTGACATCAATTACTAAGGGAATTGTGGCTTGAGTAGTGATTTAGTTTCGATTACAGACAGAAAAACACACAATCTCCATTATAATAAGATTACTGCATCATTTTTTTCTTGGTAATAATTTGTTTGTTTGTTTCTTCTCTATTTAGATTTGCCCTTTAAATGTGATAATGACCGAAGTTGGGAATATTTCAACGGAACCTGTTATAAATATGTTACCGAAGAATTGGACTGGTTTAACGCAAAGTGAGTATTTTCAAACTCTCTCTCTCTCTCTCTCTCTCTCTCTCTCTCTCTCTCTCTCTCTCTCTCTCCTTTATATATATATATATATATATATATATATATATATATTTGGAGAATATGTGTTTAAATGAAGTCGAACCTAATTTATGAAAGTTAATTAATTAATAATTAATTAATTAGGCGGGATTACCTATTAAATTTAAGGCTAAACAAATCGAGAAAAATCAATCTCTGTATGTACATTTCGGCCTATATTATATATATATATATATATATATATATATATATAATATATAAGATAAACCTAATGTATCAGATATACCTATCAAAAGTTTCGCTTAGTGCTCTTCAGGGCTAAGATCCGACTATTTAATATATATATATATATATATATATATATATATATATATATATATATCCCAGTCGGTATGTATGTATATATATACCGATGTTTTGAATTTTATACATATAAACCAATATTTAGGAGTAGGAAAGCACTAGAACTCATTTTATAGACAAAAATAGATAAAAAGATGTCGCCATTGTCCTCGGCCACCTCAAATTTTTAAAGTTTAAAATCGACATAACTCGGCCAATTTCTGGAATTGGAAGCTCAAACTTGGGGTATTGTGCAACTTTAACCTAGTCCACACCTGTACAAAATTACAGAAATTACCTTTATTTTGGTTATTTCTACTTTATTTTAATTTTTTCCCATTTCTTCACGTGCAAAACGACTCCCCCACCTATCCCACTACCAGACTAACTTATATATATATATATATATATTATATATATATATGTGTGTGTGTGTGTGTGTGTGTGTGTGTAAGTTGAAAATGGAAGCGACTCCGACGGTATGTTGAAAAGAAAAATAAAGGAAAGAAAATGTTGAATGGATAAAATAGGATTTATTTTATTTTATTTTACTGACACGTGTTTCGGCCAAGAATTTATCCATGTATACATGTATTCTATCTATTATTATTTTAAATACAAAATAAAATAACAATAATAGAAAAAAACTACAGAATTTTTTATATTTTATTATATATATATATATATATATATATATATATATATATATATATATATATATGTATTTCTATATATATATATATATATATCCCAGTCGGTAGGCCATTGGCCAAGGAATCGCAAGGTTTCGGGTTTATCTAAAATCTTTGATATTGTTTTGACTCTTGTAGACTTGAGTGCGAAGAAGAAGACAGCCAATTGGTAACTGTTGGAAACTCCAGAACCCAATTCTATGTGAATGATGTTGCCCTCTTGAATAAACAATCTTTATGGATTGGACTCCAATATGTCAATGATGTAAGTAAGAAATTTACTTAACGTTTTGTTTATTCTTTAACATTTTCATTTGCCAAGTAATGTGCTTATCATTTCCTTTCTTTCTTTAATTTTTTGTTTAATCGAGTTCAGTCCATAGTGCTCAATATCAGTGATAGAGTGATTGAAAAGTAACTCCCTATTTTAAACTATTATCTGGCCAGTTAACAATATTTTGTAGAGTATTGGTGACTCCTCATTGTAAACTATTATCTGGCCAGTTGTCAATAGATAATACTTTTAAAAAGGGAGTTGTCAATACTCTGAAGAGTATTGACAACTCCCTTTTTTTACAACTATTATCTGACCTGTTGTCAATACTTGGTAGAGTATTGGCAACTCACTTTTTTAAAACTATTATCTGGTCAGTTATCAATACTTGGGAGAGTATTGACAACTCCCTTTTTAATCTATTATCTGACCAGTTGTCAATACTTGGTAGAGTATTGACAACTCCCTTTTTTAAAACTATTATCTGACCAGTTGTCAATACTTGGGAGAATATTGACAACTCCCTTTTTTTAAATTACTATCTGGTCAGTTATCAATACTTGGGTGAGTATTGACAACTCCCTTTTTTAAACTATTATCTGGCTAGTTCTCAATACCTGAAAGAGTATTGAAAACTCACTTTTTAAAAACTATTATCTGACCAGTTGTCAATACTTGGGAGAGTATTGAGAACTCCCTTTTTTAAAACTATTATCTGGTCAGTTATCAATACTTGGGAGAGTATTGACAACTCCCTTTTTTAATCTATTATCTGACCAGTTGTCAATAGATAATAGTCTAAAAAAGGGAGTTGGCAATACTCTGGAGAGTATTGACAACTCCCTTTTTTTAAAACTATTATCAGGCCAGTTGTCAATACTTGCGTGAGTATTGACAACTCCATTTTTAAAACTATTATCAGGCCAGTTGTCAATACTTGGGTGAGTATTGACAACTCCTTTTTTTAAACTATTATATCACCAGTTGTCAATACTTGGGAGAGTATTCAAAACTCACCATTGTAAACTAGTATCTGACCTGTTGTCAATACTTAAAAGAGTATTGACAACTCCCTTTTTTTAAAACTATTATCTGGCCAGTTATCAATACTTGGTAGAGTATTAACAACTCCCTTTTTTAAACTATTATCTGGCAAGTTGTCAATACTTGGGAGAGTATTGACAACTCCCTTTTTAAAAACTATTATCTGATCAGTTGTCAATACTTGGTAGAGTATTGACAATTCCCTTTTTAAACTATTATCTGACCAGTTGTCAATACTTGAAAGAGTATTGACAACTCCCTTTTTAAACTATTATCTTTCCAGTTGTCAATACTTGGAAGAGTATTGACAACTCCCTTTTTTAAAACTATTATCTGGTCACTTATCAATACTTGAGAGAGTATTGACAACTCCCTTTCTCTATAGTAATTCTTCTTCTTGTGGTAATCCTCTGATGAGACTCGGGGGAAAACAAAGAATTCTTGTTACGGATGAATCCGCTTATGATTGAAATTTTTAATATTTAGGATGTTGTTTATACATGTGCTTGCTTTTAAAAAGATCTTTTGCAGTATTGAACAAAATAAAAACAAATTAATAGTGAGAAAACTAAACCAGTTTTTATAATTGCCTCAAATTTTAAGGAAACTTCAATGGCTTAAACACACATAGGAAGTGATTATTTCCCTTAATTATTGCTGTCAAAGTTTTCTTAGTTGTAGTGAAAAGTCATTAGCAAATAATTAATCCAAGTTTAGGATATCAATTTACAAAATAAAATTATTTAATTATTACCACGAATTTTAATGAAACTTAAAGGGCTTAGACACACATAGGAAGTGATTATTTTCCTTGATCATTGTTGTCAAATCTGTCTTAGTTATATCGAAAATTCATAATTTTCTAAAAAGGAAATTCTTAGAAATGCCAAAAAAATCGGAAATTTCTTAGAATTTTCTTTTCTTTGATTTGAAATCCTAATTTGTAATTAGTTCTTTGCTAATAGAGCGGCTAGGTTCGGCTAGAAACCACAAGATTCCTAGCTCGATACCGGCCCTCGCCAACTCAGCGTCTGAGTAGCTCAGGGATAAGTGCTGTAAAGTAAGGAGCTGATGGTAGATGTAGCGCTCCACCTCAGACGCAAAACAATCTCCTTCGTCTAGCGCTAGTGAAAAGGGGATAGACTCCCTCGCTGATTGGCTGATACCGACTTTAGGCCACCCGACGACTTTTTTTTTACTTTTATGTGTGTCTAAAAATGAAAGAAATTTCCTTTGGGGGTATTTCTGATTTTGTTATTTTTCGGACTGTCGTCCTCATCTTTATCATGATATATAAAAACACAGCCAACACCTACAGAAATCACTGTACCAGAGACTGCCATTCAAAGATCGGTCTGTTCAGCCACACACGTAGCTGTAGGTAAACAATAAAGGTAAAAAAAAAAAAATAAAAAAAAAGAATGGACACTACGCCATCATCTTAAATAGACGGAAGGTTGCCAACATAAAAAACACAACGTTTCGTCAATATCAAAGTAAATTCATCTTTTTTTGAAACACTTTGTTTTTCTCATTTCTATATATTATCATGATATATAAAAAAAAACACAACGTTTCGACCGTTGTACCACCCGGCCTTCTTCAGATGTCCCTTCACTATCCGAGCATAGCAAACAGTCAAAGTATTTAAAATGATTTCCCAAGTTCAATCATTGTTATGCTCGGAACAACAAAGGACACCTGAAGAAGGCTGGAGGGTACAACGGCCGAAAGGTTGTGTTTTAGCTACAGAGTGGTGAATACATGGAATAAACTACCTTCATCAGTAGTGAATGCCCCATCTCTAAACTCCTTCAAGGCAAAGTTGGATAATCTGTGGAATGATTATAAATATTCTGTGGATTTAAAATGAATATTTATAAAGGACAGCTGACAGGTCTCAGACCTAATATACTAGCTGAAAAGATATTATTATTATTATTATTATTATTATTATTATTATTATTATTATTATTATTATTATTTATATATATATCATGATAATATATAGAAATTAGAAAAACAAAGTATTCAACAAAAAAAAAAGATGAATTTATTTTGATGTTGACGTCAACGTTTAAACGTTTCGGTTTATGTTAAACCTTCGTCAGGACAATATAATTATATTTCCATATTTAACTCCAAACAAATCCTAGAATACACGACATTTCAAGCATGACTTAGTGATCTCCGCCTATTCCCTTTAAAACAGAAATTTTTTTACTAACTGTATCTGAACAAAAATGTCGGTTATTTCCTATAACTCCAACCTAAAAAAGGGGAACCACTCGGAATGAATTTTATAAATTATTTATTTATCTATTGATCTACTAGGAAAAAAAGAAGACGGGTTAGGGTTAGGGTTTAGGGTTAAGGTTGGAGTTAGGGTTTAGGGTTAGTTTAATGGGAAAATAATGGGTAGATTAATTAGCAGATAAAATTCATTCAGAGTGGTTCCCCTTTTTAGGTTGGAGTTATAGGAAATAACCAAGATTTCTATTTCCTATTATATTGTCCCGAGTAACGTTTAACATAAACCGAAACGTTTAACCGTCGACGTCAACATAAAAATAAATTCATCTCTTTTGGAATATGTTGCATAATTGGTAGGACAGGTACAGAGTGTGTTTTCTCACACTCTGTACCTGTCCTGCCAATGTAACAAACAACACTTTGTTTTTCTAATTTCTATATATTATGATAAAGATGAGGACAACAGTCGGAAAAATCATAATAACATTTCGATGTTAAAATAGTGCTTTAACGATCTATTCAGGCAGAATCTGAAGATGAGGAGGACTACCAGTGGAGATGGGTGGATGGAAAACCGCTGTCACTTCATTATTGGAATGAGGGACGCTATCCGGTGATAGACGAGTAAGTTTCACTTTTTTAATTACCTTTTTTTTACTGACTAATGGAGACACGTGTTTGCGTAATGGTTATCGTCGAAGAAATTAGACTCGGCGAGACGAGTTAAATTTCTGAACAAGCCAGTTTGCATTTTGCATACAAGTATATATATATATATATATATAATTATATATATATATATATATATATATAAAGTAATTCGCAGACGCGCGTTTCGGGGTTTCACCCCTCATCAGTACAGCTAGACTTATTTTTCAGCAGCTACCTCTGGTCGGGATCGAGACCCGAACGAACTTTCGCTCGTCAAGTCTGTTACCGATGGGTCCACAAGCAGCTGCCTAGAATAGAAGGCAGAATAATCGCTATATTTCCTAAACCGGAAATAAACTCACCAGAGGTCTCTAACTTGTAAACAAAAAGGAAGGAAGAACTCAACACCGTAATCCAATAATAAATCTATTTCGACCAAAATTGGGGCCTACATAGTGAATCATACAATATTAATACAGTGTATCTTAGAAATCACATATAGAATCATCCCTTACTACCAAGTTTTTGGATAAATCTCTTTTATATATATATATATATATATATATATATATATATGTATGTATATATATATATATATATATATATATATATATATATATATATATATACTAAATCCAGTGCATATGACCCACCTACAACCTCTCTGAACACCTAACACCTGTGGCACCATTAATACAATCTTACTAGCTACACACCCCATCTGGTGAAAAATCAATAAAAATAAAAATAAAAAATAGATAGAACTCCTACTACCAACTTAAACACTCCTGCTAACACCAACAATTGACTAGCCCTCCCCTATTCCCGACCTCCTAATTCACCAGTATGAAAATGTTCACCGTTGAAGCAAGAACTCAATCCAACGTCCTGAAGAAGGTCTAACAGACCGAGACGTAATAACGTCGACATCACTACCTACAATAAACATCCAATTTGTAAAACATCCCGTGTTTGACTACCTTTCTCCACACACACACACACACACACATATATATATACATATATATATATATATATATATATATATTATATGTGTGTGTGTGTGTGTGTGTGTGTGTGTGTGTGTGTGTGTATTTGTGCAGCATTCTATCATTTATACATGTGGAATTAAACAAAAGGCAGGTTTTCTGTTTTACTATTTTATTGATGATCTTTTCAAGCTTCGGTGGACTAATCCACGAATTCCATCCAAATGTAAAAAAAAGTTGGCCAGAAAGCTTGAAATGATCACCAATAAAACTGTTAAACAGGAGACCTGCCTTTTGTTTAATTCCACACACCCACACCCACACAATATATATATATATATATATATATATTATATATATATATATATATATATATATATATATATTAATATAGGGTGATTGAAAAGTAACTTCCTATTTTAAACTATTTATATTTTTCCTATATACAGATACATTTTTCTTAATTCTTTATTGTGTATTCCTTAAAATTTAAGGATTTGTTTATAAAACATTAGAACAAGAAATAGAAGAATAATCTGGTACAACCCTCCGTTCAATTTACAAGTAAAAACTAAAATAGGTGGAATGTTTTTAAATTTAGTTAACAATCACTTTCCAGACAACCAAATATTACATAAAGATTTTAACAAGAATAGTTTAAAGATTAGTTTCTCTTGAACAGATAATATAGAAAGGATTATTAAGAAACACAATAATAAAATAATAAATAACCACACACAAAATAGAAATAATAGTCAGGATAAACAGAAACAATGCAATTGTCGAAGCCCTACAATGTGCCCCACGAAGGGAAGATGCTTGATTAAAAGCGTTATTTACCAGGCCTTAGTAATATCTACCCAAAAGCCAAATATAATTAAATTTTACGTGGGATGCACAAAGTCGGAATTCAAAACTAGATTTGCAAACCATAGACATTCATTTACAAATATTAAGCTTAGAAACGCAACAACTTTATCGAGATATGTTTGGGATTTGAAGGAAAGAGGTGTGATACAAATTATTGAATGGGATATCCTAAGAAAGTCAAATGTGTGCAGATCTAAATGATCCATGCTACCTTTGTCTACAAGAAAAGTTAAGTATAATTAGGTTCCCTGATAGAAAAAAAAACTTTTAAATAATAGATTTGAATCGATCTGCCATTTTAGACAAAGATTGGGTCGGTCACTAAAATATTGTTAGAACTACATTACTAAATTTAACTAAATAAATATTTTATATATATATATATATATATATATATATATATATATATATATATATATAAAGGTAAAGAGACAATTACTCTTATTGCTGTTACTGAAAATTTCATGTGGCATAAAATGCCACACTCATCAGACAGGAGAAATTTCGCCAACAAGATCGACGATTAGGAAATGTGCCGAACCGGAAGCGTGAGGAAAAGGAGGAAGGAGAAGAGGAGGAGGAGAAGGAGGAGGTGTTATGCAATGGATAGGCGGGGGAGAAAAATAAACAACTTGCTGGGTCACAAGTAGAAAGAAGTGGGAAGAGGAGGAGTAATGGCAGCTCTAAGTGAGTGTTGTTGTTGTTGTTGTTGTTGGGAGGGGGATAACACCACACCTTGTATGAAAACGTATGTAAACTTATATGCTCAAATTAGTAGATTCGCACATGTGTACTATAATATAAATTCCGGAAAAAACACACATTTTTCTATGTAAAACCAGTAATACGGAATATAAAGAATCTGAGTGCAAGTCACTTACCGTTTGTAAAAAAAAAAAAAAAGATTCTGGGAAGCTGAAAACGAGGGGTGGGGTGGGACAATTTAAGGGGTAGTATATTCCCCAATTATCTCAAAGTGATTTCAAAGATGAAATAGAAATGAATTCAAATAAAAATTTATTTATTCAAATGTATTAATTGTTTTTTTTTTGTTTTTTTTGTTTTTTGTTTTTTTTTAATTTTTTTACGGCATATCAACCTCAGTGGGTCATTTAATGCCGATAGAGTTTTGAAATAAATCAATTCTTAATGGATGATACAATTTTTTTATAAATACATTTTTCTATTTAACCCATAGATGGGACCCTAACAGGTACTACCACTCCAGGTCAGAGTGGACCAGGGAGCAATGGTGATGAAGGGGTGCTCCACATTCCCCAAACCTCCAAAACTGGAACCTCACCATCAGATAGAGTTTAACGTCATTCCCAGGACATATAGACCCGCAGCCACCGCCTTCTAGCATCCATATGATAAAAAGGGTTGGGGCTTGCCATAAGGGCAATAGGGTTGGGAAAATCATATAGGTGCTAGGGCTTGACGTGACCAGCCGATTGATCGGGGGGGGGGCCTCTCCGACCGCCCGTCTAGCCCAATGTAGGACCAAAGTGGAGTATTGCATGTCATGAACTGCTCATCCACCTGGGCTCTATCCTTAAGCATCACGGGTCGCCACCCACGGCCAACAGGTGGCCCCATCAAATGTATTAAGATACAGTCTTTAGATTTAATTCCATATTTTACTTCCATATATATATATATATATATATATATATATATATATATATATATCAATTCTATCAATTCTCCCTCCAGCCTCCACATCCATTAATATACTTTGAAATAAAACTGGAACACATCACCCCTGATGATGGCACTTCGAAGTGCCGAAAGTACTCGGGATATGAACTTCGGTGGTCTAATCCACGAACTCAATCCTTTTAACTGTTTTAATACACACATCTGTATGTATGTAAGGCCGCCATAGAGTATTCTCTCCCTTTTATTGGAGAGCGTTGCGTTTACGCTTTAGTTGGCGGTCGTCAGCGAAAATCCCCCCAAAGTGTTCAACTCCTAGGGAATGGGGAACTATATATATATATATATATATATATATATATATATATATATATATAATATATATATATAAAAGTAAAGAAACGATTTACTCTTATTGCTGTCACTAAAAATTTCATGTGACAGGATTTCAGACACGAGAAGAGGAATTTCGCCAACAGTTGCGCGGATACTGGATGCTGTGCAGAGGACTTATCTGCGACAATGAATGATAGAGAAGGTTGACAAGAGATTGTCATGGATATCCGTGCTGATTGCGTGAAATGATGATGATGATGATGATGATGATACTAAAGTTGAGTGAATCAAAGCTTGCTGGCTAAAGGCTTTTTTCCTATTTAGTTTAATGACACAAAATACATCCCAAAATATTCCTTGGTTTTTGGATTGAGTAATGTTTGAAAAAAATTCAATTTTATTTGGGTCTAACTGGTCGTAATTTTCAATTAAGTAAAAAAAACTCACCCGTCTCTTAATTCACATTCTGCCTATCATTTTCCTCCTCTCTATATGTATTTTAAAGAGGTAGATTTAACTACAGTTAAAGTGGAAAAATACATTGTGAAAGAAACAAATTTCACCCAAGAATTTGACTTTCTCCTCCCTTACTGACCCAACCCCACCGCCTCTACCTTCCTCTTTCACCCCCCACTTTTTTTCCTATGTATCAAAATTTCTCTCCTTATCCCAACCTAAGATTGTCAACTCATTTCTCCACATACCTTGCTTTCTCTTTCCCCTTCATCTAACCACTTCCCCTACCCCCTACACTAACCAAACACCTTCTTCTGACCCCTTTTCCTCACACCTAGTGACCAACTTCGCCAAAACCCACCCCACCTACCCACTCCCCTTTTATTACCCCCTTTCTGCTTCTTTGGATCAAATTTCTCTCCAAGAAGGCTGATCCATTTTCTCTTCGAACTTGTTTCTTTACAATGTATTTTTCCACCTTACTCTGCATATCCTCTCTTACTCTCTTCTCTTTTGATTTTCCTTTCCCTCCCTTTCCAATGATTTCCTGCTGACCAATCAAAATCTTTCCTCACAAACGCTATCCCACCCACTTGACCTCTTCCCCTAACCACCCCTCTCCCGTCCACTTTCCCTTCTATAAAACCCTTGTATGATGCCTTAATAACCAATAAACGACTGATGATGCTGAGCTTAATGCTTAGCGAAATATATCTCATACATACGTTTGTCTGAGTTTTCTTCCTGTGTTCCTCATATATCTACCACACACACACACACACACAAACACACCAACCCGTCTTACGGGACGGGGGTCCGGTGTGCTTCGGCCACTGGACCGGTCGTGTTAAATTAATAGCTTCGATCCCAGGGGGCTATCCCCCAGGCAATACCTGCGCCCTCGATTTAAAGGGACAGGGCTAGGTTTATTGCCCAGCGCATGAGGCGCCCCCCTTGAGGGGAAATGCCGACGGGATCGACGCATTTTTTTCACCTGCCACCCATGAGTCTCGGCTTGTGGGTGGTCCCACGTAAATTGAGCCTTTGTGTCTGACCTTGTACAAAGTGGGGTGCGAGGATATAATGTCTATCTATATCTACCTGATTTAAATAGATAGATAGATATGGTCAAACTGATATAGATAGATATGAACAAAGTGATATAGATAGATAAATAGATATGAACAAACTAATATAGATAGATATGAACAAAACGATATAGATAGATATAGATAGATATATATGATATAGATAGTAGATAGATAGATAGATATTAAACTGATATAGATATGAACTGATGTATATATACTATATATATATATAGATAGATAGATAGATAGATAGATAGATATGAACAAACTGATATAGATTGACTATAAAACTAATCAGCCTGTTAGAAATCTGCCTGCTTTGTAACATGTGAGGACGTATATATTAGTGGGCCGTGATTAGACATATAATAAATTATACTAAGAATATGAGTTCGAATAACATTGATGAATTAATTAAGTCGCCACTGAATATGTATATGTGTATTATAATCAGTTCCAATTAATTTCAATGTGATTTTTATTCCATAGGACTGTGAGCAATGATTCGTGTACTTACGTGGACCCTTTTATAAAAACCACTAATATCTGGTTACCTGGACGCTGCTATGAAATGAAGCCATTTATTTGTCAGAAAAAGCCAGGTGAGTAATTGTCGCTTGAGTTACCTGTGTTTCCTATTGGTTTGTGCCATATTTGGTTTTGTGTTTTACACACAAGTAGCGTTAAAAGTATATTAAAAATGATGGTAATTTTCACCTTTAGTTGCCTAAATTCCTAGCATATATAAAATTGTGCGTGCACATTATCTGAAATGAACTTAATTGTTATTAAAAACACATTTTATGATATTTTTGTGTTAAAGCATGCAGTTGTATTGTTTTCGAAAAAGTTTCTAAGATTTGTGTATTTCGCACGGAGACTTTCAAAATAGCTACCGGTTTGTTTCAAAGTGAAAGTAGAGACTCGGACATTGCTTAGAAAATATTTTTCATTTTTAACCTTGTATATAGTACGCACTAGGAATTTTGACTTTAAATTTTTGGAAGTGCGGATTATACTGGAGGATTTACGGTACTATATATATATATACATATATTATATATATATATATATATATATCGAAAGAGAGAGAGAGAGAGAGAGAGAGAGAGAGATTTTAATAATAATTTTTTTTAAAAAACAACGTCATTTGAGTATTGTAGATTTTATTCAGCCGGTTTACGTGTTAAAACATATTTAGAAAACTAAGGAGGATTACTAAGGGATTTAAACCACCTCCCAATAAAAATCCATTAAGTACAAAAAGAAAACACATCTGCCTTAACCGGCAATATAACAATTATTATAAATCTCCCGAGTTCAATATCACTTACAATACCAATTCTAACTGGTAAGTCAGTTATATTTTTAAAACTTTAGTCCAGTTCGACCACCTACATTCACAGTTATTCATGCTTCAAAAAACCCAGTAAACGCAACGCTCTCCTATTTAAGAGATGGAGCACTCTATGGTGGCCTTTACATGCATACAGATGTGTGTATTAAAACACTTAAAATACCCTTCGCATTCTTTTGGTGAGGAATGCCAAGCGGTTAAGCCGTCCGACTGATGCTGAATCGATCTGAGTTCTATCTCAGCTGTTAGGTAGCTCACAAAATGTCTGCCCACAACAGAAGAAGACCTTGATAAGTTATCTCTCTCT
>CM042173.1:10546289-10566289 GCA_023376005.1 Doryteuthis pealeii
CCTGTCACATTTGAGCATAATATTTACTGGAAAACTATTTTTTTCGGTTTTTTATTGTTGAACTCTCACTGGCAATTTTTAAAAGACTTTTTTTCCCGCTGTCAAAAACCACACCCTAAATTCTAATTTATATACTAATTGAAAGATTTCTTTCTAGAAGGGCTTTTAAAAAAACTATGTTCGAATCCAACTTTATTTCCTTTCTTTTTCTTTTTCTTTCCTTTCTTTCTTTCTTTTTTCTTTCTTTCTTTCTTTTTTTGTTGTTGTTGTTGTTAATCGGCTTCTTTTCAGTGTCAGACGTAAATAAACCAAAAATAAACCAATTACAAAATAAAAAAATTGAAAAAAAATGAAGCCAATTATTTCAACCGTATTTATTTTGCATCCCTGCAGTTTGAAAATCAGAAACAGCCATAATCTCCCAGCCCCTCTCTCATCTCTTTCCCTATCTTTCCATCTTCTCATTTCTCTCTCTCCTCTTTCTCTATCTCTCTTTCTTTCTGTCATCTTGTTTCTTTCTCTCTCCCTTCTGTCCTCCCTCCCCTCCAACACTCATTCTCTCTTTCTCTCTCAGTCTCTCAGGCTACTCTCTCCCCCTCTCTCTCCCTCTCTCTGTTTTCCTCGTTCTCTATCCTTTCTCCCTCTATCTCTCTCACATTCTCTTTCTCTTTTCTCTTCTCCTTCTTGTGTCACACTTTTCTCTTTTCTCTTCCCTCTATCTGCACTATTTTCTCTCTCTCTCTCTCTTTTTTTCTCTCTCTCTCATTCTCATTCTATATATATTATATACTATATAAATAATATATATATATCACACATACACCTCTCTCTTCTCTCTGTCCCTCCTTCTCTGTCGCCTTCTTTTCGTCCTGTCTCTCGTTCTCTTCTGCAACACACCCCAACACTCTCCATCTCTCTCATCTCTTCTGTCTTCTGTCTCTTCCCTCCTCGCCCGCTTCTCACTCATTCTACTCTCTCGTCTCTCCTCTCGTCTTCTCTCTCATCTCTCTTCTCTTCTCTCTCTCGTCTTCCCCTCTTTTCTCTCTCATTCTATCTCTGATCCCTTCTTTTCTCTCTCTCTCTCTCTTTCACTCTCTTTTCTCTTTCTATCACTCGTCACCCTTTTCTCTTTATTCCCTCTTTTCTCTCTATTCTATCTCTCATCCCCCCTCTCTCTCTTATGTGGGTAGGCGACACAATTCTCTCCGTTGCAGTTGAAACAAGATTTCTTAAAAAAACAGAAATAATTTCAATTATAACCACTGTTTCACAGTTTTCGTTTTTCACGATTGCATTTCAAAACATTTGGCTGGATGAAACTAGTTTGCTTTTTTAATGAATCAGTTTGAAGGGGACTTTTTTTTGTTAGCTCCTCTAGGATATTTTAGTTTAATGTTTATAAATCCTTTCGATGGCTCCTACACTTCTGGAATAATTTAAAAAACTTATGTAATGTCTAAGCTATAATATTTTCGATGATCCTAGCTTTTTGAAGGTTACAATGCAAGGTCGCTAGTATGGGGCATTCAGCGAGGTTCGAACTTTTTTTATACATTTCATATGCTAAATTTTTTACAACCCATTATAAGAAGATCTATTTGTATTATTTGTATAATTATTACTCCTGTCCCATAATAAGTTGCAACATTTATATATAATTTTATAGATTATTTGTAAAAATATTATGGGACAGAAGTATTGTATTTTACTACTCTGTCCCAAAATAATTGCTACATTTATATATACTTTTCATAAAATGAAATTCATGATGATCTAGCTTTTATGAAATGTTTTTGAGGTTATACAATGCTCTACATATTATATCTTAAATGTCCAGCTCTTCAAAAAGTTTTTAAAAGTTTATGCAATGCTCTAGCATATGGTATCTTTTTGATGATCCTAGCTCTTCAAAAAAGTTTTTAAGTTTATGTAATGCTCTACATACGGTATTTTTTGATGATCCTAGCTCATCTGAAATTTTTAAAAGCTTATGTAATGCTCATACATTGGTATCTTATGATGATCCTAGCTCAAACTGAAAGTTTTAAAGCTTATGCAAATGCTCTACATATGGTATCTTTTGATGATCCTAGCTCATCTGAAATTTTTAAAAGCTTATGTAATGCTCTACATATGGTATCTTTGATGCATCCTAGCTCAAACTGAATGTTTTTAAGCTTAATGCAATGCTCTACATATGGTATCTTTTGATGATCCTAGCTCATTGAAATTTTTAAAAAGCTTATGTAATACTCTACATATGGTATCTTTTGAATGATCCTACTCAAGCTGAATGTTTTTAAAGCTTATGCAATGCTCTAACATATGGTATTTTTGTTGATCTGCTCTTCTGAATGTTTTTAAAACTTTGCAATGCTCTACATATGGTATCTTTGTTGATCCTAGCTCTTCTGAATGTTTTTAAAACTTATGCAATGCTCTACATATGGTATTCTTTGTTGATCCGAGATCTTCTGAATGCTTTTGAAGCTTATGCAATACTCTACATATAATATCTTTCGATGATCCTAGCTTTTATAAAAAGTTTGTGAATCTTATGCAATACTCTACTCCTATATCTTTCGGTGATCCTAGCTTTTATGAAAGTTTGTGAATCTTATGCAATACTCTACAATATATTTTCGGTGATCTAGTTTTATGAAAGTTTGGTGAATCTTATGCAAACTCTACATCCTATATCTTTCGGTGATCCTAGCTTTTAAAAAAGTTTTTTTGAATCTTATGCAATACTCTACATATTATAATTTTCGGTGCATCCTGTTTTCTGAATGTTTTTGAATCTTATGCATCTCTACATACTATATCTTTCGGCTGATCTAGCTTTTGATGTTTTTTGAATCTTATGCAATACTCTACATACTAATCTTTCGGTGATCCATAGCTTTTCTGAAGTTTTGAATCTAATGCAATACTCTACATACTATATCTTTTCGGTGATCCTAGCTTTTCTGAATGTTTTTGAATTTATGCAATTACTCTACATATTATATCTTTCGGTATCCTAGCTTTCATAAAGTTTTTGAAGCTTATGTAATATTCTACATATGGTATTATTTCATTCCTTCAAGATCTTTGAATGTTTTTTAAAACTTTGTTAATGCTCGACATATTATCTTTGATCGTTCTAGCTTGTATGATCAAAACAAATCATAGAAAAACACTTTACAAGACATCAGCTGTACGGCCACTTGCCCCCTAAAAAATCATCGAGAGAAACGAACAAGACACATTGGACACTGCTGGAGAAGCGTGGACGAACTTATGTGACATTCTCTCGTGGAAACCAGTACATGGCACGTCAGTGTGGACCGTCCAGCAAATACCTATATTGACCAGTTCTAGACGGACACGGGATGCTGCGCAGAGAACCTCCGAGGGCAATGGAATCGTCTGTTTTTACTATAAATATTGTCTGGCGAAAACCCCGAGAAAGAAACAGTGAGATCGCACGTGACTTGTTAATTCAACCTAGCAATTGCTAATTTACTCTGTTCACCTTGTATCTTTACTTAGTAAACTTTTTCCCAAATTCTTATACTCGCTGTGTTTCTTCCTATTATTTTCTCTGTTAATGCTGATATCTACATATATATATATATATATATATATTTATGTGTGTGTGTGTGGTGTGTGTGTTGTGTGTGGTAATATCTATATATATATATATATATATATATATATTCGCGGACCATCACGTGGTTGTAATGGTTAACAAGCTAGATCCGCAGACCATTGTTAGTGATTTTGATTCTCATTGGGTGCCCATACTTCTGGCCTTGTGCCACATCTAAGCTTAGTAAATAACTATATATATTATATTCCTTCAGAGGTGCTTCAACCAATGGAAAAGTTAAAAGCAGGGATAGTCTCTATACGCTAAGCCTGTCGACAAGATGATATTCTTAAAGTGTTTTTTTTTTAAAACTCTTCATGATTCAGCAGCGCTACTGACTGACCAGATAGCGACTCCAAATCCGTAATCCCTGAGTGTTTTTTTCAAATGTGGCCGCCAGCCGAGTCCTAGTTCTCGCACCCACGGAACCAGCAGTGAGCCTCACCGCTGTAACTCTCATAAAACATACGCGTCTTAAAAGCGATCAAATACGATAAGAAGAAGTGTTCACTGACAAGCACAAGTGGAGAGAGAGAGAGAGAGAGAGAGAGAGAGAGAGAGAGAGATAGAGAGAGAGAGAGAGAGAGAGTTCCACACGATGAGTGGTTGGTTGGTTGGTTGGTTGGTTGCTTGTGTTATATACAGTTACTGGACCCGGAACACGGAAAATTTGTATATATATATATTTACCAATTCCCCGCACGAGCAGGATGTGACACAAGGTCGATTTGTTAAGCGGAGTTTAACAAGTTTGAATTCAGAGTTTTCTTTTTCCTAGACGGTTGCCTAACCAAGGTTAAAGAGCCCAGTCTGCCCTACTATTTACCCATAACTGGAGGGAGAGTAGAATTCATACCTTTCCCAAGGGTATTAGCGCTAAGTGAAATGCAATTACCACGTCCAGGATTTGAACTCGGGGCGACGAGCCCATTTCCTATGACTTTAACCATTACACCACGTGCTTCAAAATGTGTATATATAAGTAAGTAAAGTCATCGTGGTGGCCTAAAGTCGGTATCAGCCAATCAACAAGGGAGTCTATCCCCTTTTCACAAGCGCTAGACCAAGGAGATGGTTTTGGCGTCTGAGGTGGAGCGCCACACCTACCATCAGCTTCTTACTTTACCGTACAGATCCCTGTGCTACTCATACGCGGAGTTGGCGAGGACCGGTATCGAACTAAGAACCTTGCGGTTTCTAGCCGAACGCTCTACCGACTGAGATATCCGGTCACTATTTTTATTCTTTTATTGTGTGTAGACTACATACATCGGAGCCCTCAGGAGTTCTGACTGCCAGCGATTTCGATCTCGATCTCTCCAACCCAGATTTCTAAGGGCTTTTTTATAATTGTTCAACTCACAGAGCACGCCTCTTTGATCGTGACACCTACGCAGTTTTCTGTAGACACACCTCCTCGCCCACGCAGCCTGTTTTCTTTGATTATGGGCTAGCCTACACATTTTCTGTGCCTACGCAGTGTAAATGTACACCTGCATTTTTTGGGTGCCAAAGGTCAGTTCAATGCATTCCAGGCCATATCCTGTTTTTGTTTTCAGGCCCATCTTTGACACCAATGCATTTCCTGCGTGCAGCACCTGGTTCCCAGTTAGAACTATATAATATATTACAGGTTGGTTGGTTGGTTGTTTTTTTTACCAGTGATCTGTTAAAATTTTATGCTTGGTCAGCATATTTGGATAAATACATTTTTTGGTTGGTTGGCTGGTTGGTTGGATTTTTACGACAAATCTCATTTCATTGGTTCATTTTATGCTATTTAACAATTTTATTTTTGATCTTTTCGAGTTTTCTGGCCAACTTTTTAATATTTGGGTGAAATTCGTGGATTAGTCTACCAAAGTCAGGTTCCGAGTAATTTCACCCAAATATTAAAAAGTTGGCCAGAAAACTCGAAAAGATCAAAATAAAATTGTTAAACAGGAGATGTCTTTTGTTTAATTCTACATGTATAAATGAAAAATGCTGCCCAAATACACACATATCCGCACTGACAGCGCGGCATGATGATGATGATGATGATATAGTTATTTATTAAGCTTCTTAGATATGGCACAAGGTCAGAAGATAGAATCAAACTCACTATCAATGGTCTGCTAATCTAGCTCGCTAACCATTATGACTTATCTGCTAAAATAACTGGACAAAAAGTTTCCAAATTGGGTTAATTGATTTGCATATTTTGCTTTAAAATTATTTAAAGAAAAGAAAAAAAATATTGAAAAATGAATAACTATTTTTTGTTCCGTTCATGATGGGTACTCAATATTTTTTAAATTTAATTTTTCTTTAAACACATTTTTTAATAAATCATTTTAAAACTCATATTTTACAGATTTTTTTTAATAACTCATTTTGTTCTATTTACCATAGATTTTACCCTAACAGGTACTACCACTCCGGGTCAGAGTGGACCTGGAGTAATTTTGATGAGGGGTACTACACATTCCAGAACTGGAACTTCCCCATTAGATAGAGTTTAAGGTCATACACAGGGCAATAAGACCTTTAGCCACAGTCTTTTAGCACATATATGATAAAAAGAGTTGAGACTTACCATAAAGGCAATAGGGTTAAGACAATCATATAGGAGCTATGGCTTGATGTGACCGCCGATTAATCAGGGGGCGCCCTCCAGACGCCCATCTAGCCTAAGGGCCAAAGTAGAGAGGAGAGAGAGAGAGAGAGAAGAGAGAGAGAGAGAGAGAGAGAAAGAAGCAAAAGAGACAAAGAGATAGATAGATAGATAGATAGATATCCTTGTTAAGTATTTGACCGGCATCCTTGGTTCTAGATGTAGTAAGTAAGTAAGTAAGCAAGCCAATAAGAATCCGGTGTTATAGTATTCTTTGTAAGTCCGACGTCCAAGATAATCCAAATAGCAATGAGCCAAGGTTAAGAATCAGACCTCTATAAATACACCAACATCAGCAGCAGCACTGCCAGTGATGGACAATAGGAATCCTCGGTGGTCACGCGGTAGTCAACGAGTCTATATTTAGGAGTAGGTATCTACCACACGCCTTATATCCAACAAAAATCCAACAATCCTAAGTCTAAATAAGGATCGAAGTGGAGAGTTGCAGGTCTTGGACTGCTCAGCCACCAGGGTTCCATCCATATTCATCACGGGTCGCCACCACGACCAACAGGTGGCACTATTGGAGGGGAAGTTGAGGTCTTACCCCTCTACGGAGGTGCAGTGGTTGTATTCTAAAGCTTCGTCCGACAGCGGTGAGCTAAAGTGATAAAGAGATTGTACTTACATGGCCGTGTTATCCACTGGGGTACCGTCAGTCCACACCCACTTCATCCGTCGTTTTCTGTCGTTAAGTCCCAGCCACCATTCACTTGAGCGAAGTGGATCTGTCGCTTGGACTTTGGCCAGCTCTTCAATAATCCAGAGCTGCAAACAAGAAGGATAGAAAAAAAATAAACTTGGAGAAAAATTAAGTTACAAAACTAGGATATTCCACACACCCCAGAGCTCCAGAACAGATCCAGTTTTGGTTATTATTTTGATTATTATTAAGTTGTTATAAAACAAACGATCATAAGTCTCAGATACAAATGAAATTCTTATGAACAGTAAAATAAGCCAAGGTTAACATGCCGTAAAAACCAACCAACCAACCAACAATTTCAAAAGATGTTGACGCAAAATTTCATAAAGAACAGAAATTTGAAATAATATTCATAGGCCAACTTTCACAACCCAACCAACCAACCAACAATTTCATTCTTGCAAAGATGTTGACCAAGCATAAAATTTCAATAGAAGATCACACCAAGAAATTTGAACAATATTCAATAAAGGCCAATTAAAAACTGGGATATTTACTTTTTTTTATTATGAACAGCAAAATAAGCTACAGGTTAACATGCCGTAAAACCAACCAACCAACCAACCAACACCAACATTTCATTCTTGCAAGATGTTGACCAAGCTAAAATTTCAATAGAAGATCACACCAAGAAATTTGAAACAATATTCAATAAAGGCCAATGAGTTAAAAACTGGGGATATTTACTTTTTTTTATTATGACAGCAAAATAAGCTACAGGTTAACATGCCGTAAAAACCAACCAACCAACCAACCAACAATTTTCATTCTTGCAAAGATGTTGACCAACCATAAAATTTCAATAGAAGATCACACCAAGAAATTTGAAACAATATTCAATAAAGGCCAATGAGTTAAAAACTGGGATATTTACTTTTTTTATTATGAACAGCAAAATAAGCTACAGGTTAACATGCCGTAAAAACCAACCAACCAACCAACCAACAATTTCATTCTTGCAAAGATGTTGACCAAGCATAAAATTTCAATAGAAGATCACACCAAGAAATTTGAAACAATATTCAATAAAGGCCAATGAGTTAAAAACTGGGGATATTTACTTTTTTTAATTAACAGCAAAATAAGCTACAGGTTAACATGCCGTAAAACCAACAACCAACCAACCAACCAACAATTTCATTCTTGCAAAGATGTTGACCAAGCATAAAATTTCAATAGAAGATCACACCAAGAAATTTGAAACAATATTCAATAAAGGCCAATGAGTTAAAAACTGGGATATTTACTTTTTTTATTATTATGAACAGCAAAATAAGCTACAGGTTAACATGCCGTAAAAACCAACCAACCAACCAATTCATTCTTGCAAAGATGTTGACCAACCATAAAATTTCAATAGAAGATCACACCAAGAAATTTGAAACAATATTCAATAAAGGCCAATGAGTTAAAAACTGGGATATTTACTTTTTTTTATTATGAACAGCAAAATAAGCTACAGGTTAACATGCCGTAAAAAACCAACCAACCAACCAACCAACAATTTCATTCTTGCAAAGATGTTGACCAACATAAAATTTCAATAGAAGATCACACCAAGAAATGTGAAACAAATATTCAATAAAGGCCAATGAGTTAAAAACTGGGGATATTTACTTTTTTTATTATGAACAGCAAAATAAGCTACAGGTTAACATGCCGTAAAAACCAACCAACCAACCAACCAACAATTTCATTCTTGCAAAGATGTTGACCAAGCATAAAATTTCAATAGAAGATCACACCAAGAAATTTGAAACAATATTCAATAAAGGCCAATGAGTTAAAAACTGGGGATATTACTTTTTTTATTATGAACAGCAAAATAAGCTACAGGTTAACATGCCGTAAAAACCAACCAACCAACCAACCAACAATTTCATTCTTGCAAAGATGTTGACCAAGCATAAAATTTCAATAGAAGATCACACCAAGAAATTTGAAACAATATTCAATAAAGGCCAATGAGTTAAAAACTGGGGATATTTACTTTTTTTTAATTATGAACAGCAAAATAAGCTACAGGTTAACATGCCGTAAAACCAACCAACCACCAACCAACAATTTCATTCTTGCAAAGATGTTGACCAACCATAAAATTTCAATAGAAGATCACACCAAGAAATTGAAACAATATTCAATAAAGGCCAATGAGTTAAAAACTGGGGATATTTACTTTATTTTATTATGAACAACAAAATAAGCTACAGGTTAACATGCCGTAAAAACCAACCAACCAACCAACAATTTCATTCTTGCAAAGATGTTGACCAAGCATAAAATTTCAATAGAAGATCACACCAAGAAATTTGAAACAATATTCAATAAGGCCAATGAGTTAAAAACTGGGGATATTTACTTTTTTTTTTATTATGAACAGCAAAATAAGCTACAGGTTAACATGCCGTAAAAACCAACCAACCAACCAACCAACAATTTCATTCTTGCAAAGATGTTGACCAAGCATAAAATTTCAATAGAAGATCACACCAAGAAATTTGAAACAATATTCAATAAAGGCCAATGAGTTAAAACTGGGGATATTTACTTTTTTTATTATGAACAGCAAAATAAGCTACAGGTTAACATGCCGTAAAAACCAACCAACCAACCAACAACAATTTCATTCTTGCAAAGATGTTGACCAAGCATAAATTTCAATAGAAGATCACACAAGAAATTTGAAACAATATTCAATAAAGGCCAATGAGTTAAAAACTGGGATATTTACTTTATTTTATTATGAACAACAAAATAAGCTAAGGGTTACATTGCCGTAAAAACCAACCAACGCAACCAACACACTTTCATTCTTGGTTGGTTGGGTTGGTTGGTTTTACGGCATGTTAACCTGTAGCTTATTTGTTGTTCATAATAAAAAAGTAAATATCCCCAGTTTTTAACTCATTGGCCTTTATTGAATATTGTTTCAAATTTCTTGGTGTGATCTTCTATTGAAATTTTATGCTTGGTCAACATCTTTGCAAGAATGAAATTGTTGGTTGGTTGGTTGGTTGGTTTTTACGGCATGTTAACCTGTAGCTTATTTTGCTGTTCATAATTAAAAAAAGTAAATATCCCCAGTTTTTAACTCATTGGCCTTTATTGAATATTGTTTCAAATTTCTTGGTGTGATCTTCTATTGAAATTTTATGCTTGGTCAACATCTTTGCAAGAATGAAATTGTTGGTTGGTTGGTTGGTTGGTTTTACGGCATGTTAACCTGTAGCTTATTTTTGTTCATAATAAAAAAAGTAAATATCCCCAGTTTTTAACTCATTGGCCTTTATTGAATATTGTTTCAATTTCTTGGTGTGATCTTCTATTGAAATTTTATGGTTGGTCAACATCTTTGCAAGAATGAAATTGTTGGTTGGTTGGTTGGTTTTTTTACGGCATGTTAACCTGTAGCTTATTTTGCTGTTCATAATAAAAAAAAGTAAATATCCCCAGTTTTTAACTCATTGGCCTTTATTGAATATTGTTTCAAATTTCTTGGTGTGATCTTCTATTGAAATTTTATGCTTGGTCAACATCTTTGCAAGAATGAAATTGTTGGTTGGTTGGTTGGTTTTTACGGCATGTTAACCTGTAGCTTATTTTGTGTTCATAATAAAAAAAGTAAATATCCCCAGTTTTTAACTCATTGGCCTTTATTGAATATTGTTTCAAATTTCTTGGTGTGATCTTCTATTGAAATTTTATGCTTGGTCAACATCTTTGCAAGAATGAAATTGTTGGTTGGTTGGTTGGTTGGTTTTTACGGCATGTTAACCTGTAGCTTATTTTGCTGTTCATAATAAAAAAAAGTAAATATCCCAGTTTTTAACTCATTGGCCTTTATTGAATATTGTTTCAAATTTCTTGGTGTGATCTTCTATTGAAATTTTATGCTTGGTCAACATCTTTGCAAAATGAAATTGTTGGTTGGTTGGTTGGTTGGTTTTTACGGCATGTTAACCTGTAGCTTATTTTGCTGTTCATAATAAAAAAAAGTAAATATCCCCAGTTTTTAACTCATTGGCCTTTATTGAATATTGTTTCAAATTTCTTGGTGTGATCTTCTATTGAAATTTTATGGTTGCTCAACATCTTTGCAAGAATGAAATTGTTGGTTGGTTGGTTGGTTTTTTTACGGCATGTTAACCTGTAGCTTATTTTGCTGTCCATAATAAAAAAGTAATATCCCCAGTTTTTAACTCATTGGCCTTTATTGAATATTGTTTCAAATTTCTTGGTGTGATCTTCTATTGAAATTTTATGCTTGGTCAACATCTTTGCAAGAATGAAATTGTTGGTTGGTTGGTTGGTTGGTTGGTTGGTTTTTTTACGGCATGTTAACCTGTAGCTTATTTTGCTGTTCATAATAAAAAAAAAGTAAATATCCCCAGTTTTTAACTCATTGGCCTTTATTGAATATTGTTTCAAATTTCTTGGTGTGATCTTCTATTGAAATTTTATGCTTGGTCAACATCTTTGCAAGAATGAAATTGTTGGTTGGTTGGTTGGTTGGTTTTTACGGCATGTTAACCTGTAGCTTATTTTGCTGTTCATAATTAAAAAAAGTAAATATCTCAGTTTTTAACTCATTGGCCTTTATTGAATATTGTTTCAAATTTCTTGGTGTGATCTTCTATTGAAATTTTATGCTTGGTCAACATCTTTGCAAGAATGAAATTGTTGGTTGGTTGGTTGGTTGGTTTTTACGGCATGTTAACCTGTAGCTTATTTTGCTGTCCATAATAAAAAAAGTAATATCCCCAGTTTTTAACTCATTGGCCTTTATTGAATATTGTTTCAAATTTCTTGGTGTGATCTTCTATTGAAATTTTATGCTTGTCAACATCTTTGCAAGAATGAAATTGTTGGGTTGGTTGGTTGGTTGGTTGGTTTTACGGCATGTTAACCTGTAGCTTATTTTGCTGTTCATAATAATAAAAAGTAAATATCCCCAGTTTTTAACTTGTTGGCCTTTATTGAATATTGTTTCAATTTCTTGGTGTGATCTTCTATTGAAATTTTATGGTTGGTCAACATCTTTGCAAGAATGAAATTGTTGGTTGGTTGGTTGGCTGGTTGGTTTTTACGGCATGTTAACCTGTAGCTTATTTTGCTGTTCATAATAAAAAAAGTAAATATCCCCAGTTTTTAACTCATTGGCCTTTATTGAATATTGTTTCAAATTTCTTGGTGTGATCTTCTATTGAAATTTTATGCTTGGTCAACATCTTTACAAGAATGAAATTGTTGGCTGGTTGGTTGGTTGGTTGGTTTTACGGCATGTTAACCCTTGGCTTATTTTACTGTTCATAAGAATTTTCATTTGTATCTGAGACTTATGATCGTTTGTTTTATAACAACTTAATAATAATCAAAATAATAACCAAAACTGGATCTGTTCTGGAGCTCTGGGGTGTGTGGAATATCCTAGTTTTGTAACTTAATTTTTCTCCAAGTTTATTTTTTTTCTATCCTTCTTGTTTGCAGCTCTGGATTATTGAAGAGTGGCCAAAGTCCAAGCGACAGATCCACTTCGGTCAAGTGAATGGTGGCTGGGACTTAACGACAGAAACGACGGATGAAGTGGGTGTGGACTGACGGTACCCCAGTGGATAACACGGCCATGTAAGTACAATCTCTTTATCACTTTAGCTCACCGCTGTCGGACGAAGCTTTAGAATACAACCACTGCACCTCCGTAGAGGGGTAAGACCTCAACTTCCCCTCCAATAGTGCCACCTGTTGGTCGTGGCTGGCGACCCGTGATGAATATGGATGGAACCCTGGTGGCTGAGCAGTCCAAGACCTGCAACTCTCCACTTCGATCCTTATTTAGACTTAGGATTGTTGGATTTTTGTTGGATATAAGGCGTGTGGTAGATACCTACTCCTAAATATAGACTCGTTGACTACCGCGTGACCACCGAGGATTCCTATTGTCCAATCACTGGCAGTGCTGCTGCTGATGTTGGTGTATTTATAGAGGTCTGATTCTTAACCTTGGCTCATTGCTATTTGGATTATCTTGGACGTCGGACTTACAAAGAATACTATAACACCGGATTCTTATTGGCTTGCTTACTTACTTACTTACTACATCTAGAACCAAGGATGCCGGTCAAATACTTAACAAGGATATCTATCTATCTATCTATCTATCTCTTTGTCTCTTTTGCTTTCCTCTCTCTCTCCTCTCTCTCTCTCTCTCTCTCTCTACTTTGGCCCTTAGGCTAGATGGGCGTCTGGAGGGGCGCCCCCTGATTAATCGGCTGGTCACATCAAGCCATAGCTCCTATATGATTGTCTTAACCCTATTGCCTTTATGGTAAGTCTCAACTCTTTTTATCATATATGTGCTAAAAGACTGTGGCTAAAGGTCTTATTGCCCTGTGTATGACCTTAAACTCTATCTAATGGGAAGTTCCAGTTCTGGAATGTGTAGTACCCCTTCATCAAAATTACTCCCAGGTCCACTCTAACCCGGAGTGGTAGTACCTGTTAGGGTAAAATCTATGGTAAAATAGAACAAAATGAGTTTAAAAAATCTGTAAAATATGAGTTTAAAAATGATTTATTAAAAAATGTGTTTAAAGAAAAATTAAATTTAAAAAATATTGAGTACCCATCATGAACGGAACAAAAAATAGTTATTCATTTTTCAATATTTTTTTCTTTTCTTTAAATAATTTTTAAAGCAAAATATGCAAATCAATTAACCCAATTTGGAAACTTTTTGTCCAGTTATTTTAGCAGATAAGTCATAATGGTTAGCGAGCTAGATTAGCAGACCATTGATAGTGAGTTTGATTCTATCTTCTGACCTTGTGCCATATCTAAGAAGCTTAATAAATAACTATATCATCATCATCATCATGCCGCGCTGTCAGTGCGGATATGTGTGTATTTGGGCAGCATTTTTTCATTTATACATGTAGAATTAAACAAAAGACATCTCCTGTTTAACAATTTTATTTTTGATCTTTTCGAGTTTTCTGGCCAACTTTTTAATATTTGGGTGAAATTACTCGGAACCTGACTTTGGTAGACTAATCCACGAATTTCACCCAAATATTAAAAAGTTGGCCAGAAAACTCGAAAAGATCAAAAATAAAATTGTTAAATAGCATAAAATGAACCAATGAAATGAGATTTGTCGTAAAAATCCAACCAACCAGCCAACCAACCAAAAAAATGTATTTATGCAAATATGCTGATCAAGCATAAAATTTTAACAGATCACTGGTAAAAAAAAACAATCAATCAACCAACCTGTAATATATATATAGTTCTAACTGGGAACCAGGTGCTGCACGCAGGAAATGCATTGGTGTCAAAGATGGGCCTGAAAACAAAAACAGGATATGGCCTGGAATGCATTGAACTGACCTTTGGCACCCAAAAAATGCAGGTGTACATTTACACTGCGTAGGCACAGAAAATGTGTAGGTCTAGCCCATAATCAAGAAAACAGACTGCGTGGGCGAGGAGGTGTGTCTACAGAAAAACTGCGTAGGTGTCACGATCAAAGAGGCGTGACCCTGTGAGTTGAACAATTATAAAAGCCCTTAGAAATCTGGGTTGGAGAGATCGAGATCGAAATCGCTGGTAGTCAGAACTCCTGAGGGCTCCGATGTATGTAGTCTACACACAATAAAAGAATAAAAATAGTGACCGGATTATCTCAGTCGGTAGAGCGTTCGGCTAGAAACCGCAAGGTTCTTAGTTCGATACCGGTCCTCGCCAACTCCGCGTATGAGTAGCACAGGGATCTGTACGGTAAAGTAAGAAACTGATGGTAGGTGTGGCGCTCCACCTCAGACGCCAAAACCATCTCCTTGGTCTAGCGCTTGTGAAAAGGGGATAGACTCCCTTGTTGATTGGCTGATACCGACTTTAGGCCACCACGATGACTTTACTTACTTATATATACACATTTTTGAAGCACGTGGTGTAATGGTTAAAGTCATAGGAAATGGGCTCGTCGCCCCGAGTTCAAATCCTGGACGTGGTAATTGCATTTCACTTAGCGCTAATACCCTTGGGAAAGGTATGAATTCTACTCTCCCTCCAGTTATGGGTAAATAGTAGGGCAGACTGGGCTCTTTAACCTTGGTTAGGCAACCGGTCTAGGAAAAAGAAAACTCTGAATTCAAACTTGTTAAACTCCGCTTAACAAATCGACCTTGTGTCACATCCTGCTCGTGCGGAGGAATTGGTAAATATATATATATACAAATTTTCCGTGTTCCGGGTCCAGTAACTGTATATAACACAAGCAACCAACCAACCAACCAACCAACCACTTTATCTCATCGTGTGGAAACTCTCTCTCTCTCTCTCTCTCTATCTCTCTCTCTCTCTCTCTCTCTCTCTCTCTCTCTCTCCACTTGTGCTTGTCAGTGAACACTTCTTCTTATCGTATTTGATCGCTTTTAAGACGCGTATGTTTTATGAGAGTTACAGCGGTGAGGCTCACTGCTGGTTCCGTGGGTGCGAGAACTAGGACTCGGCTGGCGGCCACATTTGAAAAAACAACTCAGGGATTACGGATTTGGAGTCGCTATCTGGTCAGTCAGTAGCGCTGCTGAATCATGAAGAGTTTTAAAAAAAAAACACTTTAAGAATATCATCTTGTCGATATGGCTTAGAGTATAGAGACTATCCCCTGCTTTTAACTTTTCCATTGGTTGAAGCACCTCTGAAGGAATATATATATATGTATAGTTATTTACTAAGCTTAGATGTGGCACAAGGCCAGAAGTTTGGGTCACCCAATGAGAATCAAAATCACTAACAATGATCTGCGGATCTAGCTTGTTAACCATTACACCACGTATGGCGCCCGAATATATATATATATATATATATATATATATATATACCAGTCATACACACACACACACACACACACACATATATATATATATATATATATATATATATATATATATATATATATATTGTAGATATCAGCATTAACAGAGAAATAATAGGAAGAAACACAGCGAGTATTAAGAATTTGGGAAAAAGTTTACTAAGTAAAGATACAAGGTGAACAGAGTAATTAGCAATTGCTAGGTTGAATTAACAAGTCACGTGCGATCTCACTGTTTCTTTCTTCGGGGGTTTCGCCAGACAATATTTATAGTAAAAACAGACGATTCCATTGCCCTCGGGAGGTTCTCTGCGCAGCATCCCGTGTCCGTCTAGAACTGGTCAATATAGGTATTTGCTGGACGGTCCACACTGACGTGCCCATGTACTGGTTTCCACGAGAGAATGTCACATAAGTTCGTCCACGCTTCTCCAGCAGTGTCCAATGTGTCTTGTTCGTTTCTCTCGGATGATTTATGTGATAGGGGGCAAGTGGCCGTACAGCTGATGTCTTGTAAAGTGTTGTTTCTATGATTTGTTTTAGATCATACAAAGCTAGAACGATCAAAAGATATCATATGTCGAGCATTACATAAGTTTTAAAAACATTCATAAGATCTTGAATGAATGAAATATACCATATGTAGAATATTACATAAGCTTCAAAAACTTTTATGAAAGCTAGGATAACCGAAAGATATAATATGTAGAGTATTGCATAAGATTCAAAAACATTCAGAAAAGCTAGGATCACCGAAAGATATAGTATGTAGAGTATTGCATAAGATTCAAAAACATTCAGAAAAGCTAGGATCACCGAAAGATATAGTATGTAGAGTATTGCATAAGATTCAAAAACATTCAGAAAAGCTAGGATCACCGAAAGATATAGTATGTAGAGTATTGCATAAGATTCAAAAACATTCAGAAAAGCTAGGATCACCGAAAGATATAATATGTAGAGTATTGCATAAGATTCAAAAACTTTTATAAAAGCTAGGATCACCGAAAGATATAGGATGTAGAGTATTGCATAAGATTCACAAACTTTCATAAAAGCTAGGATCACCGAAAGATATAATATGTAGAGTATTGCATAAGATTCACAAACTTTCATAAAAGCTAGGATCACCGAAAGATATAGGATGTAGAGTATTGCATAAGATTCACAAACTTTTATAAAAGCTAGGATCATCGAAAGATATTATATGTAGAGTATTGCATAAGCTTCAAAAGCATTCAGAAGATCTCGGATCAACAAAAGATACCATATGTAGAGCATTGCATAAGTTTTAAAAACATTCAGAAGAGCTAGGATCAACAAAAGATACCATATGTAGAGCATTGCATAAGTTTTAAAAACATTCAGAAGAGCTAGGATCAACAAAAGATACCATATGTAGAGCATTGCATAAGCTTTAAAAACATTCAGTTGAGGTAGGATCATCAAAAGATACCATATGTAGAGTATTACATAAGCTTTTAAAACTTTCAGATGAGCTAGGATCATCAAAAGATACCATATGTAGAGCATTGCATAAGCTTTAAAAACATTCAGTTGAGCTAGGATCATCATAAGATACCATATGTAGAGCATTACATAAGCTTTTAAAAATTTCAGATGAGCTAGGATCATCAAAAGATACCATATGTAGAGCATTGCATAAGCTTTAAAAACTTTCAGTTGAGCTAGGATCATCATAAGATACCATATGTAGAGCATTACATAAGCTTTTAAAAATTTCAGATGAGCTAGGATCATCAAAAAATACCGTATGTAGAGCATTACATAAACTTTAAAAACTTTTTTGAAGAGCTAGGATCATCAAAAGATACCATATGTAGAGCATTGCATAAACTTTTAAAACTTTTTTGAAGAGCTTGGATCATTGAAAGATATAATATGTAGAGCATTGTATAACCTTCAAAAACATTCATAAAAGCTAGGATCATCATGAATTTCATTTATGAAAATTATATATAAATGTAGCAATTATTTTGGGACAGAGTTAGTAATAATACAAGTACTTCTGTCCCATAATATTTGTTACAAATAATCTATAAAATTTATATATAAATGTTGCAACTATTATGGGACAGGAGTAATAATTATACAAATAATACAAATAGATCTGTCTTATAATGGTTGTAAAAATTTAGCATATGAAATTATATAAAAAGTTCGAACCTCGCTGAATGCCCCATACTAGCGACCTTGCATTGTATAACCTTCAAAAAGCTAGGATCATCGAAAAATATTATATCTAGACATTACATAAGTTTTTTAAAATATCCAGAAGTGCTAGGAGCATCGAAAGATATAACATGTAGAACTTAAGATATCTAGAGGAGCTAACAAAAAGTCCCCTTCAAACTGATTTCATTAAAAAAGCAAACTATGTTTCATCCAGCCAAATGTTTTGGAAATGCAATCGTGAAAACGAAAACTGTGAAACGTGGTATAATTGAATTATTTCTGTTTTTTTAAGAAAATCTTGTTTCAACTGCAACGGGAGAGAATTGTGTCCCTACCCACAATAGAGAGAGAGAGGGGGGAGTGAGAGATAGAATGAGAGAGAAAAGAGGGAATAAAGAGAAAGAGGGTGAGAGATAGAAGAGAAAGAGAGTGGAAAGAGAGAGAGAGAGAAAGAAGGGATCAGAGATAGAATGAGAGAGAAAGAGGGAGAGAGAGAGAGAGAGAGAGAGAGAGAGAGAGAGAGAGAGAGAGAGAGAGAGAGATAGAATGAGAGTGAGAAGGGGCGAGAGGGAAGAGACAGAGACAGAGAGAGTGAGAGAGAGAGAGTGTGTGTGTGTGTGAGAGAGAGAGACAGAGAGACAGACAGAAAAGAAGGGACAGAGAAGGAGGGACAGAGAGAAAGAGAGAGTGTGTATGTGTGATATATATATATATATATATATATATATATAATATATAGAATGAGAATGAGAGAGAAGAGAAAAAAAGAGAGAGAGAGAAAAATAGTGGCAGATAGAGGGAGAAAGAGAAAAAGAGAAAAGTGTGACACATAGAAGGAGAGAGAGAAAGAGAAAGAGAATGTGAGAGAGATAGAGGGGGAGAAAGGGAGAGAACGAGGAAAACAGAGAGAGGGAGAGAGAGGGGGAGAGGTAGCCTGAGAGACTGAGAGAGAAAGAGAGATTGAGTGTGTGAGGGAGAGGGGGAGACAGAGAGGGAGAGAGAAAGAAAAAGAGTGACAGAAAGAAAGAGAGATAGAGAAAGAGAGAGAGAGAAAGTGAGAGATGGAAAGAGTAGGGGAAGAGAGAGTGAGAGAGGGGGGCTGGGGAGATTGATGCTGTTTCTTATTTTTCAACTGCAGGGATGCAAAATAAATACGGTTGAAATAATTGTGCTTCTATTTTTTTTCATTTTTTTATTTTTATTTTTTTATTTTGTGGTTTATTTTACGTCTGACACGGAAAAGATCCGATTAACAACAACAACAACAAAAAAAAAGAAAGAAAGAAAGAAAGAAAGAAAGAAAGAAAAAGAAAGGAAATAAAGTTTGGAATTCGAACATTAGTTTTTTTAAAAGCCCTTCTAGAAAGAAATCCTTTCAATTAGTATATAAATAGAATTTAGGGTGTTGGTTTTTTGACAGCCGGGAAAATAAGTCTTAAAAATTTGCCAGTGAGATTTTCAACAATAACAAAACCGAAAAAAATAGTTTTCCAGGAAATATATGCAAATGTGACAGGGTTAGTAATAAAAACAAGTACTTCTGTCCTATAACACTTGTTACAAATAGTGTATGAAATTTATATGTAAATGTAGCAATAATTTTGGGACAGAGTTACTAATAATACAAGTACTTCTGTCCTATAACACTTGTTACAAATAGTGTATGAAATTTATATGTAAATGTAGCAATAATTTTGGGACAGAGTTACTAATAATACAAGTACTTCTGTCTATAACACTTGTTACAAATAGTGTATGAAATTTATATGTAAATGTAGCAATAATTTTGGGACAGAGTTACTAATAATACAAGCACTTCTGTCCCATAATAGTTGTTACAAATAGTGTATGAAATGTATATATAAATGTAGTAATTATTTTGAGACAGAGTTAGTAATAATACAAGTACTTCTGTCCCATAATAGTTGTT
>CM042173.1:10571289-10581289 GCA_023376005.1 Doryteuthis pealeii
TGCACAACACGGAGGAAACAAATCACTCTCTGCTGACCCTCATATATCGCTCACGATATATATTATATATATATATATATATATATATATATATATATATAATATATATTACTTTCTTTGGTGTGGTAACAAGGTTCTTGGTACAAGGTGATTCTAACCGGGTCCTAATTCTCTACCAGTAGTTTGTTGTAGAGTTCAGGTTCCGTATGAGAGCTCAATGTTTAAGTATTGTAAACAGAGCAAAGTTATTTGTGAATAAAAAGGCCTTAAATACCATGGGAATCGTGGTTATGGACCATACTCACGAGTGATTTCCACGATACCCATGGTATTTAAGGCCTTTTTATTCACACACACACACACACACACACACACACATATATATATATATATATATATATATATATATATATATAACTATATAAGTTAGGTAAATAAATGAATTAAATGTAAATTTGGTTTATTGTAGTTATTTTCTATTGGTTTCTTTTTATGCTAATTTTGTATGCCCATGTGACGAATTTTGCATTTAACCCTGACAGTTATCCTGATGAGAAACCTAGGTAAATATTCTCTGACTCATTAGGCTTACTTCATTATTTATTAGCTCTACTTCTTGTATTGAGCACTTTAGTATATTTAACTTAGGCAACTCTTACAGTATTTTTTTTCTTTTGGCCATTTTTTAGTATCATCTGATTATTTTCAGGACGTGCAGATGATTTTTTTCTCCGGGCAAAAGTTTATGTTGTGTAATTACAAACTGGAAAGCCGGGATTTTTTTATACTGTCGGAGTTTAGAAATATATATATATATATATATATATATATATATATATATATATACCAACCCCAAATTGACCTTGTGTCACAAGAAGGATGTGACACAAGGTCAATTTCTTAAGCGGAGTTCAACAGGTTGGAATTCAGAGTTTTCCTCCTCTTAGACAGGTTGCCTAACCAAGATTAAAGAGCCCAGTCTGCCCTACTATTTATCCATAGCTGGAGGGATGGTAGGATTCATATCTTTACCAATGGTATTAGCGCTAAGAGAAATGCAATTACCACATCCAGGATTTGAACTCGGGATGACGAGTCCATTTTCCATGACTTTTAACAATTACACCACGCGCCTATATATATATATATATATATATATATATATATATATATTCCTGTATATATCACCTTTATATATTTTTTTATTATATTTTTTATCACCTTCCATATACCAACAAATGCCCTGAAGATAATCTAAATAGTAGATCGTAACACTGCAACGTCGGCCAATAAACTTACCACTCAACTCATTTAAACCTGTTTTTTCAATTTTCTTAATATACTACATACCGTCGGATTCACTTCCTTATATATATATATATATATATATATAATATATATATATTATATATATATATATATATATATATAATACAGGGGGTGCAAAAGTAGGTATACAGTTATAAAAAAAGGAAAACACATACATTACTCTTGGTATTTATTATACAAACAAACAAATGTTACATATACATGTAATAAGAAGCACATGTAGTAAGAAGCTGTAATCCCTCAGCTACTCAAATTGCCTTCAGAATTCACACACTCCTCTAACCGAGAACAGACACTCATGCAAACTCTGGAACAAATGTCTTCATCAACATCAATTTGTTTAGATTGTCAATTTACCTGACGTGAATAAAAGCAAACGAGTAAATGTACAGGCATTTTTATTACTTAAGATATGTCACTTTCATTTCAGTATAATACGACACTAATTTCACTGATGTGACACTACTCTTTTGTATCACCCTGTATTGTCATACAGTGAGATTTTGAAGATCACAATTAGAATCATCCCTTACAACCAGTCATTTGGATTACCTTACACACACATACACACACACACAACACACATATATATATATATAAAGGACGCGTAAAAGCATATGCATGTTGTAAAATAATTTTTTTTTCTTAAAAAGAAAAGTGAGGGTACCCTTATTAGATTTAAAATCTAAAATAAATTGATCTTTTTTTCGTCAATGCTCATCAGAGAAAAAGTACATTGATAAATGGAGTTATTGTGGTTTTGTTTTGTTTTTGTTTTGTTTGTTTGTTTGTTTGTTTTTTGTTTTGTTGTAGACGATGGAATAGTCAGAGAGAAAACGAGAAAAGGATTTTTTTTCTCAATAGGACAAAGAATTCGTAAAACTAAGAAAATTACGAACCATAAGGGGGGGTTCGAAAATTGCGAGTCCCTCCGTTGGATAAGTTTAGGCTTGAGGTGCCGAATAGGAGTAACTGATGAGACTGCTTCTGAACGCACAGGAAAGGTTGGGTGCGAGAAATAAATAAAGACTCAAGGATCTGTAGTTGTAGCTCGCTGTTTGAACTGCAGAGGACCGAAAACATGGCTGGGTGGTAGGACCGAGCGCAGATGGAGTTTCTTAATAAATGTTGTCCAATGGTGGACGGAGAATTTATGTCTGCTGCTGTGGGACAGTCCACATTGCCAGAACGGATGTTGGAGGGTATGTGCTGCTTGATTCGAGATTCCAGTCTCAAGGTAGTACGGCCAATGTAGCAAATTTCACACTTGCATGTATACTTATAAATTAAGTGGCTTTTGTGGTGGGGGGCACACACACTATATATATATATATATAAATTATAAAATTGGTACAAGAGATAACCTACTCGAGTTTCACCATAAGGATTTTCAGGGTTAAATACACTGAATTAATCGAGACACCGATTAATAGCAGTCGATCTCACGTGTATGGTCAATGCATTAAAATGTTCGTTGTGAAAGAACGCTGACTTTCGATTCAAAAAGTCTCACACCGGATGTTGATTTTTTATGGGAATCGAAAAGTAAACAATAAGTTAGAATTGATTTGTGTTAATCTATTTACTAGGATGCAACTGTCTAACAATTGTATGTGTCATAATGTTTAATATATATATATATATATATATATATATATATATATATATATATATATATATTATATATATAATATAATGTGATTAATCAGGTTTCAATTCTGGAGTGGGGAGTAGCGCTTTGTTGCCATTACTTTCAGGTAAACTATGACCCAGACTTGTAAGAATCCTATCTATGGATCACTGGGTACCAATATACGTGGCCTTGTGCCAAAACTAAGCTAGTAACAAATCTCTAGGGATCAGTTGTGGTTTTCCTCCAGATTACGTTCACTCTCAAGCAAGATCTTTGAGAAAAAGAGAGAGAGATCACACACAAGAAATTTGAAACAATATTCAATAAAGGCCAATGAGTTAAAACGTGGGATATTACTTTTTTTTAAATTATGAACAGCAAAATAAAGCCTACAGGTTAACATGCCGTAAAAACCAACCAACCAACCAACCAACAATTTCATTCTTGCAAAGAATGTTGACCAAGCATAAAATTCAATAGAAGATCACACCAAAGAAATTTGAAAAACATATTCAATAAAGCCAGATGGTATAAAACTGGGATATTTTACTTTTTAATTATGGAACAAGCAAAAAAGTACAGGTAACATGCCGTAAAAACCAACACAACCAACCAAAGGCAACAATTTCATTCTATGCAAAATGTTGACAAGCAGTACAATTTCAATAGAAGATCACACCAGAGAAATTTGAAAACTTCTTTTTATTTATTTATTTTTATTTTTACCTTATGGACAACAGATAAGCCAAGGGTTTGATAGCTTGTCCGTAAAATACCAAACCAACCAACAACCAACCCAACCTGTAATATATTGCCTGCGTGCAACGTTTCTAACTGGGAACCAGCAGCTGCAACGCAGGATGCGGGACAACCATTAAGAAACAGAGATGAAAGGAAAATCGTTTTAAAAAAAGAATACTCAGAAGAACAAAGAACAACTTCTAGAAAAGCCAAGTTCTGCAGCAGAAAACCTTGGACCATTATGACCTTTAGGCACGCGCTTTTTTGAGTCTTCGATTTAAGAAAGACATGTTTTCATTTTGTTTAAGTGTTTAAGGGCCATTGTTTTGGCCTTAAGCAGAAGCGCTCTGCTGGTGGAATCTTGATAAAGAAGTCTCGTCGACAAGGTGAATCCTTTGGGGTACTAAAATGTCCCGAGTTACTGGGAGATCGTATAAGTCCTTCGTGAGTATTGGTAAAAGATCCCGGCAAATCCTATGTGCGTCGCCAATAGTGCAGATTTGAATTATGACGCAATATGGGGGGGTAAGTATTTTACCAGTGATTGTTAGAAGAGTCAATCACGTGACCTTGCCATCTATAAATATAGCGGTGAACTAGCACACACATTATATCCAAAATACTCCAACGAGCATTTACACCGTCAATATCCGTTGTCTTATACAGAGCAATCTTTTAGATTTTTTTAAAATTATAAACTAACCCCTAACCCTACCCCTAACGCTAACTCCTAACAAACAACCGGATATTGACCGGACGTAAATGAAAAACATTCCTTTCTTAATCGACGATCAAGGGGTGCCTAAAGGTAATATGGCGAAATACTCGTCAAAGGAATTAATTACTGGGCCGTCCCGATTATAAGATCTCTGGACCATATTCGTAAAAGGGCAAAAGAGGAACTCAGACAGATTGACGCAAAGGACGAGAAAATTAGATGACAATGCAACAAGGCTTTACACCACTAGAGACGATAGAAGGAGAGATGCTAATATGTCGTCAAGATAGAAGGTGGAAGAGGTCTTCGTAGATGCCACAATCGAAGACTTTGAAGAATAGAACAAAAAAGAGCAGAGAGATTACTTGTGGTAGCCAATAACAGCAGCCATGCACATAAGACAAAAAGAAAAACACGAAAACAAGGAAAACATAAAATGGGAAGAAAAAACATTATGGATACTTCAAAACGACAAATTGGAGGTTGAGCATGAAAAGACCTGGGACATGGTTAAGAAAAGGAAAACCTCATGAGAGAAACCCAGTCGCTAATAATTGCTACACAAAACGAGCACACAAAAAAAATTTACAAAGCAAAAATTCATGACACAACAAAAAAGCAATTGTTGAGTTTGTGGTGAACAGAGATTGAGACCATAAACCCATGTATTAATGGACCAGTCGTAGCCTATCGCCTCTACAAATCATATGATAAAAGTTGGGGCTGCCATAAGGGTAATAGGTTGGGGCAAATCATATAGGTCTAGGGCTTGTGACCAGCCGAATTCGATTGTATTATATTTACGCAACCCCTCTGCACAAGCAGGATGTGACACAAGGTCAATACTTAAGCGGAGTTCAACAGGTTTGAATTCAGAGTTTTTATTCTCCTAGACCGGTTGCTTAACAAGGTTAAAGGCGCCGGTCTGTCCTACTATTTATCATAGCTGGGCAGGGAGAGTAGATTTATACCTTCCAAGGGTATTAGCGCTAAGTGAAATGCAATTACTACATCAGGATTGAACGTCGGGCGACGGAATCCATTTGATCGGATTGGGCCTCTCGACCTCCCGTTAGGCCCAAGAAAGGGCCAAAGTGGAGTTGCAGTCATAGGGACTGCTCCATCCACCTGGGTTCTATCCTTAAGCATCAGCGGGTCACCCCCCCCCCCCCACGGCCAACAGGTTGGCCCCCCATTGGGGAGTTTTTACCCCTGCTGCAGAGGTTGCAAGTTGGTGCATTCTAACGCCCCAGGCGACAGGGCGGGCAAGGGTGAATTCTATTGGTTAAGCAGTTCATCACACGCCAATGCCCACTTTAACTGTAGATAGAATTGGGGGTTGCTGAAGAGTAATACAGTTGGGAAAATAGCCTCAGCTAGACGGTGGTCGAAGGAGCCACATCTTGCCAATTGTCTGGTCACGTCAATAGCCTTAGCATCCATATGATTTTCCCAATCATTGTCCTTATTGGGCATACCCCTCAACTCTTTTTATCATTTGTGGCTAGAAAGTGAATGGCTGAGGGTCTTAGTGCATGAGTATGACAGTAAACTCTGTATCTAGTGTTGAAGTTTACAGTTTTAGGTTATTGGGAGTATGTTTAACCCCTTCATTGCCTTGCACTCCCAGGTACAATTCTATCCGGAGTGGTAGTAGCTGTTTAGGTGTCCAATGCTATGGTGTTAAATAGAAAATAATAATATAGTTGTATTATTCAGACTATTGTCCCCATTTTCACTGTTATTTTGTACAAGCGTTTCCGGCTGATGTGTTCTCCGACCTCTCTTCGGGTATTTCTTGATCGACTCTGGAACCTTCCGAACTCGGGAACCTTTTTTACGGCCTGTAACCTTCTCGGACACGCTAGAACCTTCTTGTCATAATCGGGAACCTTCTTGTGTAATCGGGAAGCCATCACGAAACCTTTGAACCTAACTCTTTATTCAGTCCACGGGTGTAGCCTGTTCTCATTCCGCTAACCATAGCTGGGGTACGGGTGTTAAGCCGTGTTCATTATCATTCTATGTTACTGCTGCCCTGACCGGGATTTGAACCTGCAGTCTAGAGATAACTTCACTTTGAACTGTCTTAACCTAACTCCTTATCCATTTGACTATGTGTCCAATTGAGATGAGGACAATAGTCCGAATAATACAAATAAAGTAATTTTCAAATTCATCTAAAAATTCAGAGAAATTGATAAAATTATATTTAAAAGATTGTATACCAACTAGAATGAATAAAACACATTTCTTTGTTATAAAAATAACCCAAGGGTTAGTTGGTTGGTTAGTTGGTTGGATATTTACGGCATGTCAACACTTGTTGGGTTATTTTATGCAGAAGACGTTTTCGGTTTTAGCCATTTTTTGTTGGATATTCAATTTTTTTCAAACTCAATTTTTTTCAACAATATTTTTGTAAACTCATTTTTTCCATCTATTTAACCCATAATGGGACTCTAACAGGTACTACCACTCCGGGTCAGGGGTGAACCTGGAAGCAATGGCAAAGAAAGGGTACTCCACACTTCTCAAAGCTGTAGCAAGATTGCATTTGGCAAGGACTACTAATGGAAGGGGGGAGGAAGAAATAAATAAATAAGAGAGATGATAGGTTTAAAAAATAGTGATGAGCAAAACAGGAATTAACGATGGTTTGACCGTAGCGCGTGACCCCGAATGGAGAATTGAGTGTCAACCGGAAGTTTCGGGTGTTGACCGGAAGTCACGTGGTGACGTGGAACGACGAAAAAAAGGACGAGTCTCTTTTTGCTTTCGGACGCGTAGAGGAATGGACGGCCCTTTGGTGCCTAGTTTGGGGTCACAGTAATCAAGTAGTGTTCTCTCTCTCTTTCTCTCTGCCTTTCCTCCTCTCCGATACAACACACGGAGACGAGCACGATAATAAAGGGTAGCAGTTGTGACTACGTATTTTCTCGCGTTGTAATTTTTATCAACAAAAAGACATTTTTAGTACGGTGAATATATCGCCGCCACCACCACCGCCCCGTTATGTTATATCGCTTTGGGTACTGTGAACGAGATATACGACAACGTTACAGATATCGTTTTTAGTGCCCGGAAAAAAGGCACAACGTTACAAAGCTTCAATTGGTATTTCTCCATTAAATGCAGTTTAACGTCATACCCAAGGGTTAACTACTGTTAAATCCAACCACCAACCAACCAACCAATAACTAACGTCGTACGAAATAATTTGGTGTAGTTTTAAAAAATTCGTTTCAGACGTCTGAACAATTCTCTTTGGAATTCTTTATGTGTCGTCTTAGAATACCAAGAGTTAAACTAAGCTTTTAAACTCGGTCATTTTTATTTTTTTTCTTTCTTTTTCTTAAATGTTTCTAGAATCTTAGAATACGTCTCGTTTCACAATTTCAAGTCACTCAACTCAAAATTATTACTTTTGACCTTAAAGCAAAAAAAGGGAAAAGAGAAAAGAAAAAGCATTTCTTTACTCGTTCTTCCTTGTCGTCCAATTTCAGAAGATAGGCGTCGTTGGCTTCGCATGCTAATTGGCCTCGGCCCATGGTCGACGCACGCTTGTCGTGATAAGGTAGCAGGAATTACTATCCGGTCGGTAGATCCAATTTTTGGGACAGAAGCGGCAAAAAACTCACTGCAACGGAAGAACAAGGAATTAGTAGCAATCCAAGAATTACTTTAAAAAAAGTTTCTAGCTTTTTGATTGTTTGTTTGTTTTGTTTTAGGCACATCAACCTCCAGCCGGGTCATTTAATGCAATAAAGTTTTGAAATAAAATTTCATATAATGGATAGATACAATTTAAAAAAAAATACATTTTTCTATTTAACCCATAGATGGGACCCTAACAGTACTACCACTCCGGGTCAGAGTGGACCAGGAACAACTGGTGATGAAGGGGTGCTCCACATTCCCCAAACCTCCAAAACTGGAACCTACCATCAGATAGAGTTTAACGTCATTCCCAGGACATGTAGACCCGCAGCCACCGCCTTCTAACACATCATCATAGATAAAAAAGGGGTGGGGCTTGCCATAAGGGCAATAGGGTTGGGAAAATCATATAGGTGCTAGGGCTTACGTGACCAGCCGATTGATCGGAGGGGGCCTCTCCGACCGCCCGTCTAGTTCAAGATAGTGCCAAAGTGGAGTATTGCATGTCATGACGCTCATTCCACCTGGGCTGTATCCTTAAGCATCACGGGTTGCCACCCACGGCAAGCAGGTAGCCCCATTGGGGGAGTCTTACCCCTCTGCAGAGGTGCAGTCGGTGCATTCTAACGCCCCAGCCGACAGGGCGGAAGAGGTTTATTGGTAATACAAATCGAAAACATTAACGCTAGACAAGACACTTAATTATTATAAACACACAAGTCTATTGTCTATTCTTGATACATGTTTTATTAGCCCATATTGATTATTTCCGCCGCAGAAGTAGACTGACAAGGGAGAGCTGGTGATCAAGTCAAACGTGAGTCAAACCCTGAATCACAAACTAAACTATATCACATGTCTGTCATGGTGCCCAAATCGCGCACCTCTAAGGGGTCAAGGTTATTACAGTCACCGGTAATTTTCCATGGGGCTCCTTGATTTCTAAAGTTAACAGTTCTTAATTTAAATATTTCTAACAATTGACTCTCATGAATCATGGGCTTGATAGAATAATAACTTTGATCAAGAAAAAAAACAAGTTTTTGTTTTAATTACAATGACAAAAATCAGCCCAGAAGAAAAGCAGCCTTAGAAGAATTAAGAAGAATGAACGGGAAGAAAACAGGAACCGAGCAACAGATATCCAGAGAAAAAGAGTAATGAAGTTAACAATAATCAAGTAATACCAACTCTCTCTCTCTCTCTCTCTCTCTCCTCTCTCTCTCTCTCTCTCTCTCTCTCTCTCTCTCTCTCTCTCTCATGTTTCCTCTCTTTATTATATACCAAAATTATACCGAAAAAATTGCATGCCTCTAAGGGGTCAAGGGTTATTTAACAGTCAGGTAAATTTCCTAGGGACTCTTGATTCTAAAGTTAATGGCACTGTGATTTAAATATTCTAGCTACAGGTATGTTCACAATTCATTTTTTTACATATTTTCTTTTGTGAATGAAACTTTTAGAAGATTTTTTGTTAACATATATTTTTGTGTTTTCATTTTTTTGGAAGATTTTTAGATTTTGTTGTAGATGTGTGCCTTTTTCTTTTGTATCCGTTTATGTTTTTCTGGGTTTATTTGGTAGAATATCTGTTTTAGATTTGTTGTTTGGTAGTATTATTTTTCGTATTTTTTTTAGGTTGCTACATTCTGTTAGTATGTGTTTGATTGGTGTAGGGTTTTGGCATGGTATGCAGTGTTTTAAAAGATTTTCTGTCCGATAAGGACCGGGATAGCTCAGTCGGTAGAGTGTTTCGGCTAGGAATCACAAGGTTCCTAGTTCGATACCGACCCTCGCTCACTCAGCGTATGAATAGACAGAGGGATCTGTGCGGTAAAGTGAGGAGTTGATGGTATGAGGTGGCGTTCCACCTCAGACCGCAAAAAACAATCTAGCTGGCTTATACCGACTTTAGACGG
>CM042173.1:10591289-10618789 GCA_023376005.1 Doryteuthis pealeii
CAGTGATGTAGTTTTGGTTACACACTGACAAACACCGAATCTCTATTGTGATATGATATTTTGAACATTCTTTTTTTTTCTTTTTTAATTCTATTAAAATTCTGAAGAAATCTAGTTCCTTATCGTCTGCGAATACGAAGGAATCGTCAACCCCCCCCCCCCAATCAGATAGAGACATTTTAAACTGGCATCCAAAAAAGCAAAGGCAACGTAACTAATTAGATTAAATCATGCCATGCCGCTGACTAATTACAAAGATAAAAACTCTCTTTTTCCAAGGGGTCAAGTTCCTCACCCCACCTCACACTGCCCCCCAAAAAAATCCCCAAATTATTTTCATAGTCATTTTTTATAAACTTATCAAATACTAGAAGCGGCTACCCAGCGTCGCCTGGGTAGAGGGTATGCAAAAAGGTTAGTCCCACAGATCCATTATTATTGAATCGTTTGGTTTGGTTTGTTTTGTTTTACGGTATATCAACCTCAGTGGGTCATTTAATGCCGATAAAGTTTTGAAATAAATCAATTCTTGGATAATACAATTTTTTTATAAATACATTTTTCTATTTAACCCATAGATGGGAACCTAACAGGTACTACCACTCCGGGTCAGAGTGGACCAGGGAGCAATGGTGATGAAGGGGTGCTCCACATTCCCCAAACCTCCAAAACTAGAACCTCACCATCAGATAGAGTTTAACGTCATTCCCAGAACATGTAGACCCGCAGCCACCGCCTTCTAGCACCCATATGATAAAAAGGGGTTGGGGCTTGCCATAAGGGCAATAGGGTTGGGAAATATTGAATCGTGAGTTGGATCCTGATAGTATGCCCCATTAAAATCCCCATGTAAAAAAAAAAAGACCTTGCGTTGATCCAGCCACTCGGAAAAGAAAAATCAATGTCTACTATTTAGAATATTAAATGCAAAAAAAATCTAAATTTAATTTTTTTTAATTATCTCCACAAATATAAATCAAACATTCATTATTTTTGCTCAAAAACCAAGCCCTGGTGATATTTAATGTGTATATATATTTACTTTGTCGTTAATTGTTTTATTTTCGAAGTTTTCTCCGGGTATACACATACACATAACTGCCCTTTATATATGTACTAGCAGCGGCTAGTGTGTGTGTGTGTGTGTGTGTGTGTGTGTGTGTGTGTGTGTGTGTGTGTGAAGAGAAAGAGAGAGAGGGTACATTGAGAGTGAGGGTTGCAATGAGAGAAAGAAAGATAGGAGTGCATTGAGAGAAAGAGAGAGAGAGAGGTGGGGAGAAAGAAAGAGTAAAAGATAGTGAATTGAGAGAGAGAGAGAGAGAGAGAGAGAGAGAGAGAAAAGAGAGAGTGCATTGAGAGAGAGAAAGATAGAGGGAAGTGAGAGAGAGAGTCTAAATGCATCACTCTCTATGAGTGGTGCATTTAGAGAGAGGGAGAGAGTATTGAGAGAGAGAGAGAGAGAGAGAGAGAGAGAGAGGAGAGAAGAAGAGCGAGGATGGGAGAGTAGAGGGGATTTTTTAAAGTTAGTCCCGCAGATCCATTATTACTAAATCGTGAGTTGGATCATCGTGGGATGCCCCATTTAAATCCCAATGTAAAAAATAAATAAATAAAAATAAAATAAAATAATAGACCTTGCATTGATCCAGCTACTCATAAATAAAAAAATCCATGCTGTTATCATATGAATTTTATTTTTTAATTATCTTCACGAATATAAATCAAATCTTTATTATTTTTGCTCAAAAACCAAGCCCTGGTGATATCTAATGTGTATATATATTTACTTTGTCATTAATTGTTTTCTTTTCATAGTTTCCACCAGACATCTTATTATAATGGAGATTGTGTGTTTTTCTGTCTGTAACCGAAACTATATTCCTACTCAAGACACAATTCTCTTAGTTATTGACATCACATTCTCCATGATTTTATTTTTATCTAAACCTCAATTATTAATAAAATTGTCTTACATTATTAATACTGTTAACTATGTCTACATACTGACAACATGCTATTATATTTATATATACAACAAAATAGCGGTTTACAGTGTGTACGGGAAGGCTAATTTGCATATTGATATTAAAAAATCGAATTTAATAAATATGTGCTTAGTATTATTGATTTCTAACTGTTTGGTTTTATTTTAATGAATATAAGCAAAAATCTCTTCAATGAATCTTAAATGAAATCCATTAACAAGATAAAATAACTGTCATTTTATTCTTTACTTCCTCTTATAACTAAATACTTAAATTAGAAAAAACAACAATGAAAGACAAGAGTGATGGAAGAGTAAGTTTCAGTTGTTCCATTTTTTATTATACTCCCTCTGTTTCAAATCTTTTATTATACTCCCTCTGTTTCAAATCTTTTTATCTGTATTCTTATTTAGTTTCATTAGCCTTTCTAATTTAATACAATATTTTATTATATTAAAACTTAAATACTTGCACCCGGAGGGTGCATATATTTGCTAGTACATATAAACATACTGCCTTTATATATGTATAGATGAAACTTTTAGGAAAATGAGAACTCTTGAACTTTCTCAACTGTGGAAACAGTGTTCAGTAAATTGTTATACTTTAAAAAATAAGACCATTAAGCGATAGAAAGATTTGAAAAATGCTTTATTGGGAATCAACTATATCATTAAGAATTTGATTGAAAGCGTTACTGTCTTTGTTGTTCTCTCACCACAAGAACCACATTTAAATTTTATTTTTCTATTATCTTAACTGAAAACTATAAAAATCCTAAGAAAATAGAAAGTTATGAATTATGTGCTGTAATATGTTTTAATATTTATTTATGTTTCCCAAGGGCCGGTTTAGCTTAGTCGGTAAAGTGTTCGGCTGGGAACCTCAAGGTTCCTCGTTCGATATCGGCTCTCGCCAACTCAGAGTATGAATAACACAATGATTTGTATGGTAAAGCGAGGAGCTGATGGTAGGTGTGGCGCTACGCCTCAGAAGCTAAAAACAATCTTCTTGGTCTAGCGTCAGGGGAAAAAAGGATAGACTCCTCCGCTGTCTGGCTGATACCGACTTTAGGCCACCTTGATGACTTTACTTTATGACTTTATTTACCCATAGCTGAAGGGAGAATAGTTGTATGCAAACCTTCTCCGATGGTATTAGCGCAAGTGAAATGCAAACAGCCGCATCCAGGATTTGAACTCATTTTGCCGTGTGCATTAGGGTAGGTTGATTTTTCACTTTTTTTAAAAATATCGAATTATCTCAAATAGTGAAAGATATGTGTTGGTATAATGAATACTGATACCAAAAATGTCTTACTTCCATCATTGTTTGAGGAAATAGCATCACGTCGTTTAAAATTAACCAAAAATCCTCGTTTTCGCAACATTTAGCCCAGAAATTGGTTAGAAAATTTATAAATTTCAATATTTAAAACAGAAAACTATTATCTGCGTTATTATTACATTTCTGAAGAAAAAAGACAAGTTTGTATATTTTTAACATTTTTGTTGTTGCTGAAACAGACACAAATTGATTACAAAACGAATCTTCCTGTTAGAATTCTGCCTGCTTGTGTGACATATGAGGCCGTATATATTAGTGGGCCGTAGTACAACAATATATATATATATATATATATATATATATATATATATATATAGAGAGAGAGAGAGAGAGAGAGAGAGAGAGAGAGAGGGGGGAGAGACAGACAGACAGACAGACAGACCATATATATGCCAAGAGATAAAGATAGTCAGAGACATTATGAGAGAGGGAGGGAGAGAGACACAGGGACACAGAGACAGAGACGGACAGGTAGACAGAGAGAGAGACATACAGACAGACAGACAGACATAGAGAGAGAGAGAGAGTGATAAAAAATTTAAACATTTTTTTTAACAGGCATACATTGATTACAAAACGAATCGGCCAGTTAGAATTCTGCCTGTTTTATGTGACATATGAGGCCGTATATATTATTAGTAAGCCGTTGGCTCTTGTAAAAATTATTTGCCACTCCCAAAATTAAATTAGGAACGTCAAGTCATCTGTACTTCTCACAGCTAAGTAATTTATCATCTCGTTCTAAGAATTTAACATACACATCTCATTAACTCCTAAATTTCTCGTGAAACTTACGTCAACCACTAATTAATTGCATTACGTGTGATATCGCTGATTTAAATTGTGATATTACAAGTAATATTTATCAAGTAAACTAATTTCTCAGGGGTGTATTAACAGGAATCTTGTGTCCTTGGCCAAAAAGAATTATTGTCTCCAAACTCCAAACCTCAAACACCATCCCACACACTGATCCATCCCATTTATAATTTTAATCAAGAATTTGTTTATGTTTTAACTCGAGTGTCAGAGTGAACAAAGGAATAATAGGAAGAAACACAACGAGTATTAAGTATAGAGAAAAGGGTTTACTAAGCAAAAATAAAGTGTGAACAGAGTAATTAGCAATTGTTGTAACTCGAGTATTAGAGTTAATAGGGGAATAATAGGAAGAAACACAACGAGTATTAAGGATAGGGAAAAAGGTTTTACTGACGCAAAAAGATACAAGGTAAAATTAGAATATGAAGGGAAACACCAACAACGAGTATTTTCTTTTTATTAAGGATAGAGAATAAAAGGTTGTTTTACTAGGAAAAAAAAAAAAATACCAACCCACAGCAGTTGAAAAACAGAGTTCAGTAAGGGGCCCCCCCCCCCCCCGAGCCAGAACAGCAATCCAACAAATTTCCCAAACACTCAACTTTTTTTTTAAAAACCCCCCCCCTTTATACAACAAAAAAAAGCTGCAGCTCGCGGGGGACTGTTAAAAAAAAAAAAACAAAAAAAAAACCGAAAAAACTCCGTTTTTTTTTTTTTTTTTTTAAAAAAAATCAAAAAAACCCCCCCCCGCATCGCATTACATTTGTATGCCGCAATATCACCTATCGGTTCCTCCCCGACACTGGTAGACCTACTTCCTCGCTATACCAGAGAAAGAATGAAAGAGAAAGAAAGAGAAGAAAGAACAAGAAAGAAAGAAAGAAAGAAAGCAAAAGAAAGAAGAAAGAAGAAAAGATAAGACAAGAAAAAGAAGAAAGAGAGAGAAGAAGAGAGAAAAAGAAAGAAAAAGAAAACAGAAAGAACAGAAAGAAAGCAAAAAGAAAAGAAGAAAGAAAGAAAGAAAAAAAAGCAAAAAAAGGAAAGAGAAAGCAAAAAGAAAAAAGAAAGCAAAAGAAAGAAGAAGCAAAAAAAAAAAGCAAAAGAAAAGAAAAAAAGAAAAAAAAGGCAAGAAAGAAAAAAGGAAAAGAAGGAAAGAAAGAAGAAAGTAGCAAAAAAAAGGAAAGCAAAAAGAAATCAAGCAGCCAAGAAAGAAAGAAGAAGAAAGCAAGAAAGAAAGGAAAGAAGGGAAAGAAGGAAGGAAGAAAGCAAAAGAAAAGAAAAGAAAAGAAAGAAGAGAAAGAAAGAAAAAGAAAGAAAGAAAGTAATGCAAGAAAGAAAGAAAGCAAAAAAGAAATCAAGCAAAAAAGAAATAAGCAAGCAAGAAAGAAAGAAAGAAAGAAAAGAAGAAGAAAGAAGAAAAGCAAAAAAGAAAGAAGCCAAAAAAAAAAGAGAAAGAAAGAAAGAAGAAAAGAAAGCACAGAAAGAAAGAAAGAAGGAAAGAAGAAAAGAAAGGAAAAAGAAAGAAAAAAAAAGAGAAAGGAGGAAAAAGAAAAAGAAAGAAAAGCAAAAAAGAAAGAAACAAAAAGAAAATCAAGCAAGCAAGAAAAGAGAAAGAAAAGAAAGAAAGAAAAGAAAAAAGAAAAAAAAGAAGAAAGAAGAAAGAAAAGAAGGAAAGAAGGAAAGAAAAGAAAGCAAGAAAGAAAGAAAAGAAAGAAAGAAAGCAAAAGAAAGAAAGAAAGAAAGAAAGAAAGTAAGCAAGGAAAGAAAAGAAAGCAAAAGAAATCAAGCAAGAAAGAAAGAAAGAAAGAAAGAAAGAAAGAAAGAAAGAACAGCAAAAAAGAAAGAAAGCAAAAAAGAAAGGAAAGAAAGAAAAGAAAGAAAGAAAGAAAGAAAAAAAAAGCAAGAAAGAAAGAAAGAAGGAAAGAAAGGGAAAAGAAAGCAAAAAGAAATCAAGAAAGAAACAAAGAAAGAAAAGACGATATGAAGAAAAATAATCAAGGAATATTTGAACAAAATTGTTAAAAACTAAAATGAAAACTGCTGTAATTTGAGTATTAGCAGCTAACAGAGAAAATAGGAAGAAACACAGCGAGTATCAAGATGGGGAGAAAGGTTTACTAACCAAAGATACAGAGTGAACATAATAATTAGCATTTGCTAGGTTGAATTACAATTAAAAATTCTAGTCAAATTAATAAGAGATTGAATTCTGAATGTTGTAACTATAAGTATCAGAGTTTAACAAGAAATTAAATAGGAAGAAGCACCAATGAGTATTAAGGATTAGAGAAAAAGGTTTACTAAGGTAAAAAATACAAGGTGAGAAGAGGAGTAGGTTAGCAATAAATAGGTTAAATAACAAGTCCCGTTGAAGAAAGGCAAGCAAGAAAAGCCAAGAAAAAAGGAAAGAAAGAAAGCAAGAGAGCAAGATAGAAGAAGAAAAAGTAATCAAGGAATATTTTAAAAAAATGTGTTAAAAGAATTATAATGAAAACTGCTGTAACTCGAGTAAAGGAAAGAAACACAGTTGGAAGTATTAAGGGATACGTGAGAAAGGTCTGTGTTTAAGACAGCACACACGAGGTGAACAGTGTGTAATTAGCAATTGCCTAGTTGAATTAAGAAAAAATTCTTGGTAAAAATTAATAAGCGATTGAATTAGAAATAAAATTCTAGTCAAAATTAATAAGCGATTGAATTTAAATAAAATCTAGTCAAATTAATATAGCGATTGAATTAATAATTAAATTCTAGTAAATAATTAATAAGGCATTGAATTAAATAAATTCTTAGTCAAGTTAAAAGATTGAATAAAAATAAAATTCTAGTAAAAATTAATTAAGCGATTTGAATTAATAAAAAATTCTAGTAAAAATAATAAGCGATTGAATTAAAATTTAAAATTCTAGTAAAAATTAAAATAAGATTGCATTCTGAGATGTTGTAACTCAACTATCAGAGTTAGACAGAGGAATAAAAACAAGAAACCAAACGAGTATTAAGTTAGGGAAAAAGGTTTACTAAGAAAGATACAGAGTAATTAGCAATTGAACAGGTGAATTAAAAAGTTCGCTGTGAGATCTCGTTGTTTCCTATCTTTCTAGGGTTTATCAAAGATCGTTAGTTATAATATATTTACTAACCCTTCCACCACGACAGGAGGTGACACAAGGCCAATTTCTTAAGAGGAGTGTTTAGAGGTCTGAATTCAGAGTTTTCCTTTTTTGTCTAGACTGGTGACCTAACCAATTAACAAAGAGCCAGTTTTGTTTCTACTATTTACCGCCCTATCTGGAATGTGAATAGTTGGGGATTCATACTACAAGAAAAGAAAGAAAGAAAAAGAAAAAGAAAGAAAAAGAAAGAAGAATTAGGTCGAAAAAGAAAGAAAAGAAAGAAAGGAAAGAGAACAAGAAAAAGAAGGGAAAGAGAGAAAGAAGAAAGAAAGAGTGAAAAGAGAAAAAAGAAAGAAAGAGAAAGAAAGAAAGAAAAGAAGAGAAAGAAGAAAGAAGAAAGAAAGAAGGAAAAAAGAGAAAGAAGAGAAAGAAAAGAAAGAAAGTCACCAAAATAGAAAGAAAAGAAAGAAAGAAAGAAAGAAGAAAATGAATGAAAGAAAAAAAGAAAGAAAGAAGGAAACATACCAATATGATTTTATAGTTTCCTACATTTATTCAGATATTTCTTCGTTATTCAGACTTAGACTTTCTTATCAAGGTGTTTTGATATCTTCATTTAAGAGAGAAGAAAATGTTCCCTAAGTCATCTCTAGTATGGTAGCCCAAACGGGATAAGAAAGGGCTAAAACCCAAACCCGCTCAAATACATCTGTTTCTCTTCTATTATCAGCTCCAACTACCCAATCAGAGTTCAGACGCCTCACTAAAATTCAATTTCGGTTCCCACACTTTATTCTTCTGGTTTAGAAGGGTGTAAAATAAGTCAAGTAGACTTACGTTATTAACCCTTTATCTTTCATTCACACCAAAAAATACGAGGTACTTTAAAAAATTATCGAGACTGGAGTTGTATTTACCAGATAGAAATGAACAATGAATGAAACGTTCAATTTCTTTTTTCAGAATAGAAGTGTGTCATAAAAGTGCCGAGATTGAAGCTGTATTTACCAAGATAGAAATGAACAATGAATGAAAACGTTAGTTTTTTTTCCGAATGCAAGGTGTGTCATAAAGTGCTGAGATTGAAGCTGTATTTTACCAAGACAGAAATGAACAATCGAATGAAACGTTCATTTTCTTTTTCAGAATTAGAAGGCGTGTCATAAAATGCCGAGATTGAAGCTGTATTTACAAGACAGAAATGAACAATGAATGAAACGTTAGTATTCTTCAAAATACGAGTTGTTGTAAAAAAAAGTATCGAGACTGGGGCTGTATTTACCAAGACAGAAATGAACAATGAATTAAAACGTTCATTTCATCAAATACGAGGTATGTTAAAAAGTATCGAGGGGGAAACTGTATTTAACGAGACAGAAACGAACAATGAATTTTCTTCCAAATAAGAGGTATTATTTTTAAGTTCAAAGTTCCGTGATGGCTCCCGATTACAACAAGAAAAGTTCCCGATTTCGAAAAGAAGGTTCCCGGTCCGACAAGAAATACCTGAAGAAGGCCGGAGGGCATATCGACCGAAGCGTTGTACAAATAACAATAAAGATGAGGACAATAGTCCGAATAACGTAGATAATATAATCATCAAGCCTCATCTCAAACATTCAGAGAATTTTTTTTAAGTATTGAAACTGAATTTATATTTACCAAGAATGAAATGAGCAAAAAAATCGCAATATGAGCCAAAGTAAAAAAAATTATACATAAGCATAAAAGTAAATATTCTAGGTAAAAGATAAGGTTTATAAGTTAAAAAAAATCACTCTGAATTGTCTAGTTGGACAAATGGCGCAACGGATATAGGGGTTGAGTTATACCAGTTTACAAGTTGACAGTCATCTGTAGGTTGCAGGTTCAATCCTTGGCTTATGGGAATTGAAAATAACATTAAGAACAACTTAATATAGCTTAAGCACTTGTCCTTGGTCAATGGTTAACGGGAATGAAAACAAGTCTACCCCGGGGATTAAATAAAGGGACTCGCGTTCGAAGTCCGTGAAGACTCAGATTTACGAAGAGAAGGATCCTGAGTTCGACAAGAAACACATGAAGAAGCGGTCGGAGCGCAGATCGACCGAAACGTTATGTATATAACAATAAAGATGAGGGTTGTCCCTCAAATCCAAACAATACAAAGTGTTCAAAGAATATCGAATATTTACCAATGCAGAAATGAGCAATGAATTAAATAACAGATTACCGAGATTTACCGAGAAATCACGAGACTTGCCGAAGAAAATCGCGAGACTTGCCGAGAAATCGCGAGACTTGCCGAGAAATCGCGAGACTTGCCGAGAAAGTTATCTACAACAGATTAAAAAAATATATATATTTTTTTTTTGGTTTTTTTTTGGCGGAACCTTTTTTACGATTCACCCCCAAATCACGAAATCCATCCGGGTCTTTTCCGGACACCGGAAATTTTAATGAGACATTAAATGGACTCCGTGACACTTTTACGAGTGCAGCATGCAGTCAGTTGTTCATCGCTGGAGAAAAGGGGGGGGGGATACGGTTCTGCTCTTTTAGGGCTTCCTGTATCTGATGTTGTTTCCATGACAATAAATAGGAGACATTACAGTCGGAGCAGCCAACTAGTCGTTGCGAATTGATAATCTTAGAGAGAGAGAGGGGGGAGAGATGTAGAGAGAAATGACATAGACAGAAACTGATAGATAGACAGATATGAACATACATAAATAGATATGAATAAAGATAGATAGATAGATAGATAGATGCCAATAGGCGAGATAGATAGATAGATAGATAGATAGATACATACATACATACATACATACGTACCAAATAAGGTCGAGATAGATGTATAGATAGATAAATACAGAGCAGATAGATAGATAGATAGATAGATAGATAGATAGATAGATGCCAAAGCCGAGATAGATAGATAGATAGATACATACATACATACAAATACATACATAGATACATACATACATACGTACCAAATAAGGTCGAGATAGATGTATAGATAGATAAATACCAGAGCAGATAGATAGATAGATAGATAGATAGATGCCAAAGCCGAGATAGATAGATAGATAGATACATACATACATACATACATATATAGATACATACATACATACGTACCAAATAAGGTCGAGATAGATGTATAGATAGATAAATACCAGAGCAGATAGATAGATAGATAGATAGATAGATAGATGCCAAAGCCGAGATAGATAGATAGATACATACATACATACATGCATACATACATACATACAACATACCAAATAAGGTCGAGATAGATAGATAGATAAATACCAGAGCCGATAGAGTTAGGTGATAGATAGATAGATAGATAGATACCAAATCTTATCGAGATAGATAGATAGATAGATAGATGGATGGATGGGTGGATGGATGGATAAGAACTGATACAGACTGAAGCAGAGATAGATATGAATAATCCGAGATATATAGCTAGCTAGATATCAAAACCGAGATAGATAGATAGATACCAAAGGAGATCGAGATAGATAGATAGATAGATAGATAGATAGATACCAAAGAGGATCGATATAGATAGATAGATAGATAGATAGATACCAAAGCTGACCGAGATAGATATAGAAGCCAAAGCAGATAGATAGATAGATAGATTGATAGATTGGGGATTGAAGCAGACTAAAGCAGATAATATGACTAAGTCGAGATTGCTAGCTAGCTAGCTAGATATATACAAATCCGGATAAATAGATAGATAGATTGATTGATTGATAGATAGATAGATAGAAAAGCCGATATAGCTAGATAGATAGATAGATAGATAGATAGATAGATAGATACCAAAGCCGACAAAGATAGATAGATAGATAGATAGATAGATAGATACCAAAGCCGACAAAGATAGATAGATAGATAGATAGATAGATAGATAGATACCAAAGCCGACAAAGATAGATAGATAGATAGATACCAAGGCCGAAAAAGATAGATAGATAGATAGAGAGATAGAGAGATAGAAAAGCCGATATAGATAGATAGAGTGTGTCAATTAGTTATCCCATTCGTACATGTGAATGCCACTGAAGAGGTAGTCTAACAGGAACTGATTTTAAGGGCCAAAATCTTTATAAACGGAACAAGTCTTGGAGAGCAGCGGTTGACAACAAGGAAGAACGAATCTGATTGGTTGCGACTGCCGAGAAAGAATTCCCGTTTGCCAAAGTCGGACAAACGTACGAATATCAACATTCCATGGTTCAGTTGCTTCTGGAACTTTAATATTAGACGGATCCTTCTGTAGAAAGAGCAAACTTTGATGGAGTTGGATGCCACTAGTCGCGTAGTAAGGGTCGGTCCCTATTAGCGCTGTCCCTCAACTTCATGCTTCGGCGATGGCTTTTCAAATTTAGAACAAGTAATTTGAGTAAGGCTTAATTATGAAACTACTTGTTGGCAGTAGTTAGATAGATATATAGAAACAGGTCGACGGAGAGAGAGAGAGAGAGAGAGAGAGAGAGAGAGAGAGAGAGAGAGAGAGATTGATAGATAGAGATATATATATAAATAGAAACAGGTTGACGTAGATAGATAGATAGATAGATAGAAAGACAAAAAAAGAAAGTAAGAAAGATAGAAAGAAAGAAAGTAAGAGACCAAGAAAGTATGAAACTGACCGAGATAGAAAGATAGAAAGAAAGAAAGAAAGAAAGAAAGAAAGAAAGAACAAAAGAAAGAAGGAAAAAGGGAAGAAAGAAACCAAGAAAGGTGGAAACTGACCGAGATAGATAGATAGATAGAAAGAAAGAAAGAAAGAAAGAAAGAAAGAAAGAAAGAAAAAGGGAAGAAAAAAAACAAGAAAGGAGGAAACTGACAGATAGATAGATAGATAGATAGATGGATAGATAGAAAGAAAGAAGGAAAGAAAAAGGGAAGAAAGAAACCAAGAAAGAGACCAAGAAAGGAGGAAACTCGCTGAGATAGATAGATAGATAGACAGAATGAAAGAAAGAAAGAAAGAAAGAAAGAAAGAAAAAAGAAAGAAAGAAAGAAAAAGGGGAAGAAAGAAACCAAGAAAGGAGGAAACTGACCGAGATAGACAGATAGAAAGAAAGAACGAAAGAAAGAAAGAAAGAAAGTAAGAGACCAAGAAAGGGGAAAACTGACCGAGATAGAAAGAAAGAAAGAAAGAAAGAAAGAAAGAACGAAAAAAAGAAAGAGACCAAGAAAGGAGGAAACTGACCGAGATAGATAGATAGAAAGAAAGAAGGAAAGAAAGAAAGAAAGAGACAAAGAAAAGGGAAAACTGACCGAGATAGAAAGAAAGAAAGAAAGAAAGATAGAAAGAAAGAAAGAAAAAGGGAAGAAAGAACCAAGAAAGGAGGAAACTGACCGAGATAGATAGATAAATAAATAGAAAGAAAGAAAGAAAGAAGGAAAGAAAGAAAAACGGAAGAAAGAAACCAAGAAAGAGACCAAGAAAGGAGGAAACTGGCTGAGATAGATAGATAGATAGATAGATAGATAGAACGAAAGAAAGAACGAAAGCAAGAAAGAAAGAACGAAAGCAAGAGAGAAAGAAAGAAAGAAAGAGACCAAGAAAGGAGGGAACAGGCCGAGATAGATAGATAGATAGATAGATAGAACGAAAGAAAGAAAGAACAAAAGAAAGAAAAAGGACAGAAAGAAAGAAAGAAAGAAAGAAAGAAAGAAAGAAAGAAAGAGATCAAGAAAGGAGGAAACTGGCCGAAATTGATAGATAGATAGATAGATAGATAGAAAGAAAGAAAGAACGAAAGAAAGAAAGGTGTAGGAGGTTGATATCGCTTCATATCATTAAGTCAATATCGTTTTCTCGCGGCGAGGTACCATATGCTTTTATATGTTGATAAAAAAGCCGCTGCTGCTGTTGTTGTTGCTGCTGCTGCTGTCGCTGCCTGCTGCTGCTGCTGCCGCCGACACCGCGGCTGCTGCTGTTGTTGTTGTTGATGATGATGATGATGATGGTCATGATGATGATGATGATGATGCATGCATCCATCTATGCAAACATATGAGAAATTGGGGGAATTTGAAACAGTAGATTGTACTGCTTATCTCAAGTTATCCAGTGTTTCCCGTGTCTCGCCGGTTATTGGTTATTGTGTTTAATATCAACTCTTCTGGGTTATTTAATGCCTAATCTTGCTTTTGTTTTTTGTACATATGATTTGTAAGTGAATAGGTTGTAGGTGAATATTTTTGTTTGCTTTGGTTTTATAAACCGATAGAAATAATTTTCATTTACTTCATGTGTATTGTCGGGAAAAATTCTAAGAGGCGCTTATCCCGACGCAGGGGGGAGGGGCCAGTAGCGAGCTTTAGTGGGGTAGCCACCAGACCAGGTAAATAAAGTGGTTGCGAAATTTAGTGGACTTTGCAGCTAACCACTTCAAAAACGCGACCCACCGTTACTCGTTCTGGGTCAATTAGTTGGGGGGAAAGAAGTAATGTGGAATTGCACGTATAAACAACTCGCTTTCAGCTTGTTCTGTACACCCGCCTCGCCCAGATTGCAGCTGGACTTTTAAGGCCTTGGTATAAACCACAACGAGGGGGTGTCAGCTTCAAGAGAGGGAAATGGGACAACCCAGTCGGCGACCACCTCACCAACTCGCTATCAGGTTATAGAAAGATGGGGAGGAGAAAAATAATTCTCACAGTATTAATAAACGGTTCGTCTAGATCAGGGGTCACCAAACTACGGCCCGCGGGCCGGATCTGGCCCGCGAAGGCATTTTAACAGGCGCGCCGACGGTACTTGAATTTGTTTGTTAAACAAGAGACGTTCTGATAAATATCATGTTAAGCTTACTAAATCCTCGGACTTGACCACGGAATCAACCCATCGAACGAAATTGACTGATAAACATTTGAAAGCAATTCTCTTGATTGAATGTAGCAATTCCAAACCAAACATTGACGATATCTTGAAAGGTAAACTTCAGTTTCAAATATCTCTAAACCTTCTGCTAATGTTGCGTTCTTTGATAATGTTTTGAAAATAAATATGTTGGTTAAATTTGTTTTTGTGCATCTTACGCCACTCATCCATGAATATAACATGTTTTACATCTTTTTCTCAGAGCCTTCGTTCTGGCTAGCAAGTATTGAACACAATAATAATGTGGCCCGCGCCCGTTATTTTTTTTTAATTATTATTATCCAACCCGCGCTTGTTATTTTTTCAATTATCCGGCCTACCGTAAAGTGAAGAAGTAGCTCAAAGAGCAGTCAACAGAATTTTACGAGGCAGGGATACATGCTCTCATTTGGAGGTGGAACATTGCAATTTAGAGAAACGATGACTATGTAGAAAAGTAGGGATGTGATCCACAGAGCACCAGTTTCATTTTGATGTACGGTTCATGTTCCTGTGTTGCTAATTATACTTGTCCTAAACCAAGTGGCATTACTTTTTTACTCACCCTTACACACACACACACACACACACACACACACACACACGCATATATATATTATATATATATATATATATATATATATATATATGTGAAATAGGAAGCGTGTGGTGTAATGGTTAAAGTCATGGGAAATGGACTCGTCGCCACGAGTTCAAATCCTGGATGTGTTAATTGCATTTCACTTTGCGCTAATACCCTTGGGAAAGGTATGAATTCTACTCTCTCTCCAGCTATGGGTAAATAGTAGGGCAGATTGGGCTCTTTAACCTTGGTTAGGCAACCGGTCTAGGAGAAGGAAAACCCTGAATTCAAACCTGTTGAACTCCGCTTAAGAAATTGACCTTGCGTCACATCCTGCTCGTGCGGAGGGGTCGGTATATCTATATATATATTGGGCACTTCTACTAGTACATTTTAATATATTAAGCACAAAAAGGAATATAAAACTCAATTTTTACAGCAATAGGTTAAATACAACAAATTTGTCAGGCGAATTATTCAAAATAATAACTAGCATGATGCCCGTTCCTGTATTGGTAATTATACTTGTCCTAAACAAAATGGCATTACTCTTTGACTCACCCTCGTAAAACGTTTTAAAGCCGACATGTATATTTACCAACCCCTCCGCACGAGCAGGATGCGACACAAGGTCAATTTCTTAAGCGGGTTCAGCAGGTTTGAATTCAGAATTTTCCATCTCCTAGACCGGTTGCCTAACCAATGTTAAAGAGCCCAGTCTGCCCTACTATTTACCCATAGCTGGAGGGAGAGTAGGATTCATACCTTTCCCAAGGATATTAGCGCTAAATGAAATGCAATTAGCACGTCCAGGATTTGAACTCGGGGCGACGAGTCCATTTCCCATGACTTTAACCATTACACCACGCACTTCCTTTCGTTTTAAAGCCGACATAGGGCGTAATGAATTACATAGCATACCGTAAGCCAACTAAAGTAATACATTTTTAGAGTGAAGCTAGCACAACTAAGTCATTAGATTCTGAGAAATGCATAAAAGTATCTAAAATTGTGCGAATAATTTCATCGTTGACTGTGTATATTCATAGCGGTGGGGCTGAAAACACATTAAATATTTGGCCATACCTATATTTTTTTTCTATATTGGGCCAAAGTTCACAGAAAACCCCTGATTACGAGAGACATCAATAGATTGAAATATAGGTGGAGGGAGAAGAATAGCAACAGTTTGATTTTTATTGTTTTGTTTTACGACAGGGCCGGTTTATCTCAGTCGGTAGAGTGTCTGCCTGGGAACCGCAAGATTCCTGCATAACCAACAAATTTGAAAACACTTGTTTGAACATATCTGTGTATATATATATACCAACACCTTCGCACGAGTGACTTTTTGACTCACCCTCGTAAAACGTTTTGAAACCGACATAGGGCGTGAGGAATTTCATGGCATACTGTTGGCCAACTAAGGCAACACGTCTTTAAATTGAAGCTAGTACAACTCTTGCGTGATTCCTTAAAATAGAATAACAAAATGGCCACATCAAAGACAATTTTGGCGCCAAAACATCAAAGTTTAAAAAATGAATGACGTCATTTGATTTAAGTAAACATTTTGAATATTAATATGGCGCCCAGACTGTTTGGCAATAGACACTTTATAGACAATAGTTTTCTCATCTTTTGTCCAATATACTCTCTCTCTCTCTCTCTCTCTCTCTCTCTCTATCTATCTATCTATCTCCCCTCTATCTCTCTCCCACTCTCTCTCTCTCTCTCTCTCTCTCTCTCTCTCTCTCTCTCTCTCTTGGATTATTTCTGTATATAAGGTGTCCTACAATACACCACCTAAATTATAGACTGGGCGAGGTCACGTGGTTTATTCCTCCGCCAATCAACAGCCATAATACGTGGCTAGTTGACTACTTAATCACTGATACTGAACAGACGTCCATTTGCATTCATTGACGAAGGAACTTACAACCAAAGGATTCTTTACCAAGGATTTCTGCTGGATAACCGCTCTTGCTTGAAGCCAATCTTTCTCCACATACTGTCGGATTAACCTCCTCACATTTCTCCCATATATATATATATATAATATATATATATATACATATATATAAGTTGAAATTTTAAATGAATCCGATAATATGTTGAAAGGATAAATAAATTAAGAAAAAAATGTTGAATGGATAAAATTGATTTCATTTGAGTTACCAACACCCATTTCGACCAGTGGTTTGTTCATGTACACATGTATTCTATTTATTATCATCTTAAATATAGAATATAATAATAATAATAACAATAATAATAATAATAGAAAATCATAAAATATTTAAGCATACAAAGAAAAACGGCCTTCATCAGGGTAGAATGTTTGATATTTGAAGTTATATATATATATATATATATATATATATATATATATATATATATATATATATATATATATTCAAACAAATTTAATTACATTAAACAGAATCCTTATTATTTTCAACTTTTTATTCTTTATTTCAAGCTTTCTATTGGTGTATTGTAGCACACCTTATATCCCAAAATAATGGAAGTGCGTGGTGTAATGGTTAAAGTCATGGGTAATGGACTCGACGCCCCGAGTAAAATCCTGTAATTGCATTTCACTTAGCGCTAATACCCTTGGGAAAGATATGAATCCTACTCTCCTCCAGCTATGGGTAAAAGGGTAGACTGGGCTCTTTAACCTTGGTTAGGTAAATAGGAAAGGCAAACTCTGAATTCAAACCTGTTGAACTCCGCTTAAGAAATTGACCTTGTGTCGCACTAGGTTGGGTAAACAAATAATGAAGTAGATGGTGCAAGCAAACATTGCAAATATGAAGGCTCTAAACACACAGAAAAAAAGATGCACCCTTAATTTTTTTTCCTTCTATTCACACCTTCGGTCTTTTGTATTTTTATTTATACTGTAAGTAGTTTCAAAAGTATATAACCCCACCGATATTTTGGTTGATCCGAACATTGTATACTTGCATTATTATGTTTTTTTATACGATGCAGAGCTATTTTTCTTATTAAAAAAGACGTAACAAAATAAAAATAAGGGTGCTTTGGGGGGTGTCGGTGGAACTGATTAACTGCCTTACAGTTTTATTTCAATGGGGAAATTCATTTTATATGAGAGGAAATTTATAGGCGGAACAAATTAAACTCATGTGTGTATGTGTGTGTGTGTGTGGAGAAAAGTAGACAAACACGGGATGTTATGGAAACTTGATGTTTTGTCGACGGTGCAATATTAGACCATCTTCAGGACTTGGATATAGTTCTTACTCCAATGATGGAAATTCTCAAAATGCTGAAAACGGAAGGTCGTCAGTCACTAACCACCCCCAACTACACCCCCCTACTGACGACCTTCCGTTTCAGCATTTTGAGAATTTCCATCATTGGAGTAAGAACTATATCCAAGTCTTGAAGATGGTCTAATAAGAGACCGAAACGTTGCACCGTCGACAATAAACATCAAGTTTCCATAACATCCCGTGTTTGTCTACTTTTCTCCACATACTGTCGGATTAACCTCCTCACATATATATATATATATATATATATATATATATATAAAGTTAAACCTAATGAGTCAGATATGCCTACTAACAGTTTTGCTTAGTAGCTCATCAGGGCAAGAGTCAGATTCTTTCCCTGATGAGCTACTAAGCGAAACTGTTAGTAGGTATATCTGACTCATTAGGTTTAACTTTATTATTTGCTCTACTTAGGTATTGAGCACTTTTTACATTTTAGCTTTATATAATCCTAGCGGTTATATATATATATATATATATATATATATATATATATATATTCTTTTGGCCAAGTGTTATAGTATTAACCGATTATTTTCGGTTGGTACGACCCTCTTGGTCTTTTCTTTTTTTCATTTTATCCCCAGGTGAAGTCTGGTAGTATATTTTTACAATTAAACTATTTGCCGGGTTTTTCTTACCACAAGGGTTTACCGATAAGTTTGGTATATTATATATACATATATATGTGTGTGTGGAGAGATAGAGATAGATATATATATATATAGATAGATAGATAGATAAATTGATAGATAGAGAGTGAGAGAGAGAGAGAGGGGAGGAATGAAAACATATATGGTGAGAAATAAATATATTCAGAGACATTATAAGAGAGGAAGAGGGATGAAGAGAGACACAGAGAGAGAGAGAGGGGGGGGAGAGGGAGATGGGTTTAGTACGAAACATAACAAGATAGAGAGACACCGAAAAAGTATATTGGGGGGGGAGGGGCTGGAACGGATTAATGGCATTTCAGTTTTATTTCAATGGGTAAAATTAATTTGATGGAGGAGGAAATTGAGTTATGAGCGGAACGAATTAAACTCGTAAGTCAAGGTACAACTATATATATATATATGTTATTATTCTCTCAATAACGCCCCCTTACCTATTATGGTAGAGGCGTGTAGTATCGCTTGACAAGCTTAATTTCGCTGGGATGGTCAGCTGTGTACTGTGGCCGAGGCGATAAAAGTGTTTCACTGTGTCTGCTGAAGTCCCGGTTTCGATTTCTGTCGGAGGGAAATCGTTAGTAATATACCGCTGATGAGACTTAATAAAGTCGAAACAGTCTGTACGGTATTCTACACATCGAGCCATCCTTTACTGGGATTACACTTGTCAAGTTCATTTTCTATAAGAAAAAGTATCGAATTTTATGCGATACACGCGTTGTAAGTGCCTTCAAGTAAAAAATTTAATATATATATATATATATATATATATAAAATTTTAAATCCAAATTTTAAAAAAAGGTAAAGTCATTGGTGGTGTTCACAATTAAAACATAAACAAATCAATTATGGAAGACCAAAACAATCAATGGATATGCGAGACTAACTTTTCTTATACCCCCTCTACCCAGGCAACGCCGGGTAGACGCTTCTAGTACATATATAAAGGGTAGTTGTTGTATATGTATGTATGTCCGGAGGAAACTACGAAAATAAAACTATTAACTACAAAGTAAATATATACACATTAAATATCAGCGGTTCTTGCTTTTTGAGCAAAGATTATGAAGATTTGATTTACATTTGAAGATTCTTTCTTTCTTTTGGAAGTCCATCGCAGACGACGATGACGTCACTCCATATCTTCATTTGTGAACCCTATGGTGGCTCATTAGTCCAATTCTGGAATTGCAGATGCGGTCACACATATTGCAGGGTAAATTCCCATCTGCATTTGGTTGTTCATGACGACGAAGACGTCGCCGCTCTACAGATCTGTTTATCTCATTATTGAACTGCTTTGCTCCTGTGCGACAGGCGTCTCGCCAATCCTGTCTGTTAAAGATATTTAAAAATTAAAATATATAATGAAATAGCATTGAAATTCCACTTAAAAATGTCCAGCCTTTGTAAATCTCAAAAGTAAATAAATCTATACACCATGATTCTCCCCTATACCCAGGCTTCACTGGGTAGCTGCTTCTAGTACATATATAAAGGGTAGTTGTGTGTATGTATGTATGTCCAGAGGAAATTAAAGTATGCATAGAAATAGCATTGAAATTCTGCTTTAAAATGTCCAGCATTTGTAAATCTCAAAAGTAAATAAATCTATACACCATGATTCTCCCCTATACCCAGGCTTCACTGGTAGCTGCTTCTAGTACATATATAAAGGGTAGTTGGTGTGTATGTATGTATGTCCGGAGGAAATTAAAGTATACATAGAAATAGCATTGAAATTCTGCTTTAAAATGTCCAGCATTTGTAAATCTCAAAAGTAAACAAATCTATACACCATGATTCTCCCCACTACCCAGGCGTCGCTGGTAGCCGCTTCTAGTACATATATAAAGGGAAGTTGGTGTGTATGTATGTATGTCCGGAGGAAATTAAAAAATACAATGAAATAGCATTGAAATTCTACTTTAAAAATGTCCAGCATTTGTCAATCTCAAAAGTAAACAAATCAATACACCATGTCGCCGGGAAGTCGCTTCTAGTAAACAAATAAACGGTAATGTATTTAGTTTGTTTGTTAGTTCTTTTTTGAAAATAGAAAAATTAGACCTTAGGAAATATTGAAGTCAGTTAGTCTACTGTTGGTTTGAAGAACAGCAACTAGCTAAGCACAACTGAAGCAGTATCAAAGACAGTTGGTATTTATAGAAATCAAGAATGATCCATTCATGCATTTGGGTGATTCCATTCCTTCAGTTCTGATTGGCTGCTTGGTTTCAATGATATTGTGGAGTTTAATTAATACCCTGTCATTCTGCAGTAGAATTGCAACAAGTCGGGTTTGTATTAAGTTACAACCGCTTGTTGCGCGTCTTACCAATTCGACGGTAATTGGAACTTAATTTGGTTATTCTTCAGGAAAACCATAATGTAAACAATACATTAAAAATAGCAACAACCTACTTTGAGTACGCAGACGTATATTTTATTATTTTATTGCAATTAAATTCTTGCGATTTTGCTAGTTTCTTAAAAATGAAATTTAAAAACAATAAAAAGAACTTCAAAGAGAAACATTTTAATCGTTGCAATATGTTTTTAAATATTTTTCAAAATGGCCGCCGGAGGATCCTAACTGAAATAAAAGCGGGTTTTACTCTTTTAAATTAAAACGCTCTACCGACTGAGCTATATATATATATATATATATATATATATATATATATATATATATATAGTGTGCCATAAATTTAAGGTGAAATTGTTACCATTGGTTTCCAAGCAGCATGTTAGCCACTTTTGTTCAAGACAGCGCGCCTGTTAAGAAATAGTGAATGTTAATTCATTTATATATGTGTGTATTCTTTTGTTTGTGAGCCGAATCCTCGTATTTCTCCGTGTTATAGAGAAAATAGTGCGGAAGCACTTAATTTGCAACTGAATGATAATTGAGGGTGGCCATATTTAATAATAATCTCTAAATTGGCAAACTTGGTGACTTGTTAGGCTCATAAAAAAAAAAAAAAAATTTTAAAAAACCCTGTTGGATAGGGCTTTATAATACACCTGTGGGGATTATTTTCGTATTTGCCTGGGGAGTTGTCTGCCCGTTTAGTGTCGCTGGTTCCCGCTAGGGGCCTCGTGTATTTAAGCGGCTGTTTTGAATTTCTCTTCCTCTTTGCCTGCTGCTCGACCTACGAGACACCATGAGGTAGTCTTATGACTACCCCTTTCTTGTTAGGGACTTTGCCCCCCCCCCTTACATTACTGTAAGTGATTTCCCAGCATGGACTATTCTTAGTTTCATGTCTGTTGCTTTTATGTTCATATTACTATTGTTTACGTATGTATGTTTCATGTAAACTTCTATGTAATTTATGTATCCTTTGTGTATTCATGTGCCGTATATAAAATGTTTTGTCCCTCAACCTGTGTCGGAGTTTGTTTGCGTTTCAACGAGTTATGACTTTGTCATAACCTTTGAATCTTACACACCGACTGCAACTCTGCAGTGTATCTGGCCAAGGGCAGATCACCCTGTTTAGATTAGAAATAGGGGCAGATCACTCTATTCTACTTATAAACCAGTGTAGAAGTTTGGCTTCTATATTTAACTTACAAGAATGAAAATGAGAAAAACATTTTCTCACCTCATCTACAAATATGACAAAGAGAAATCAACGATAACAACTACACATCAACTGCCTTATTATATATATATATATATATATATATATATATATATATATATATGAGTATAGATAAAAGGATATAAAAACAACACAATATGCTGTTAAAGTGAAAAGATTTTATATCATATTCATAGCTGGAGTATAAACAAGGTCTGAAGATGATTTTTATAAATCGAAATATTGTTCAATATTAGCTATGAATATGTTATAAAATGTTTTCACTTTAACAGCATATTGTGTTGTTTTCATATCCTTTTATCTATACTCATACCGTCGGATTCATTTCCTTTCTCTTAACTTATATATATATATATATATATATATATATATATATATATATATAATATATATATATGTGTGTGTTGTGTGTGTGTGTGTGTGTGTGTGTGTGTGTGTGTTGTTGTTGTTGGTGGTGGTTGGTGGTGGTGGTGGCGCGTGGTGTAAGTTGGAGGCGCGTGGTGTAATGGTTAGAGTCGTAGGAAATGTACTCGGCGAGCCGAGTTCAAATCCTGGACGGAGCTGTTTGCATTTCACACAGTGCTAATACTTTTGGGAAAGGTATGCATTCAAATACTCTCCCTCTATCTATGGGCAAATAGTAGCGCAGACTGGGATATCAAGATTTCCCAGAAAAATTGTATATAAAGCCCCGTGAATTTTCTGTAAAGTTAGGGGTCCGATGAAACTCATAAGTATACACAGATACCTGTGTGTAGAAATAGATATATAACCGCAAAATGGCCGACTTTTAAGCCTTTTTCTTTACCAAAAATTCCGGGACATTTGATTTTTATTTAGATTAAGAATATATATTTACCTTGCTACTCGGATATAGACAGGATTCTGCACCAGGTTGTAATAAAGTGCCCGCATCCGAATGAGATGTGTCAAAATAATTTAGTTTCGTCGGCATTCCCTTTTAGGGACGTGTCAAGTATTAAGCAATGTGCCTGACCCTAACCCTCTTAGCCTCGGATATGGTTGATGCCTAGGAACGGGGTGAGAGCGACTTCCTGGAACTAAGCTCATTTAATTAATCCTTACACAGCAGATTTAGATTAAGAATAAACCACTTTTATGACTGCTGTCGTCAGTCGAACGCCATATCAAGTTCTCTTTCTCCCCCTCCTCTCTCTCTCTCTCTCTCTCTCTCTATATATATATATATATATATATATATATATATATATAATCTTGATTATTGTCGAAAATCTTAATGTAATTAATATCGAAAATATTTGGTTACTTCCGTGTACATTTATAAAGAAATATAAATGATTTATATATATATACATATATATATATATAGTGTGCACAACACACACACACACACACACACACACACACACATATATATATATATATATATATATATATATATATATACAGAGTTTCCATAAAGTCTGTGTGCAATTTTAAATTTTGCAAGTGCATACGGACTTTGTGGACCACTCTCTGTATATATATATTTGTGTGAGTGTGAGTGTGTGTGTGTGTGTGAGTGTGTGTGTGTGTGTAGAGTAAAATATCATTAAAATACTGATGAAGGGTACTCCACACTCCCTAGAGTTCCGGAATCGGAACCTCACATGCAGTTAATGTCACATCCAGGACACTAAGACCCTCAGCCACCACCTTCTAGGACATATATGATAAAAAGGATTGGGGTTTGCCATAGCAATTGGGACTGGAAAATCATATAGATGCTAGGGCTTGACGTGACCAGCCGACTGATCGGGAGGGGGATATCTCCGACCGCTCCTCTAGCCTAAGTAATGGCCAAATTGGAGTGTTGCATGTCATGGACTGCTCAGCCACCAGGAATCCCTCATTAAGAATCATGGGTCGCCAGCCACGACCAACAGGTGGCGGGGGAGTCTTATCCCTCTGCAGAGATGCAGTAGGTGTATTTTACAGCCCCAGCCAACAGAGCGGTAAACACTTTTGGAACAACATTATTAAAGGCACTATGCAAGCTCAGGGGGTAATCTTGCAAAAGGCAGATGTAATGAAACTATTTGAGCTTGCAACTTCAAACCGTGTTGTATACTGAATCATACAGTACTCAGTATACTAGCACATTCAACTACTGTATGCGCCAGACGTAGAGTAACTCGCAACAGTGTGCTACAACATCGAGGTAGACGGTTCGCGTAATGGTTCCGTAATCTTCGCAGTCTCAGGGTATTTGCCTCTCATCAAACTTATGATGGCGTGACACAAGGACATTTTTATGTAGGCCCACCCACAATCCGAAGCTCATGGGTGGTAGGCACAAAAATGCATTGATCCCGTCAGCATTCCCCGTCGAGGGGGGCGTCAGGTGCTGGGCAATAAACCCAGCCCTGCCCCTTTAAATCAAGGGGGCAGGTATTGCCTGGGGGGATAGGCCCCTGGGATCAACGCTGTTAATTTTACTTAGCTGCCGAAGCACTCTGAAGCAGGCTCCGTAATCACTCCGATGTTCTAAAACAGCATTGTTCAAATAATCCTGGACCAGCACATTCACTCTCTACAAAAGGTAAGCTAGGCTATTCCACAATAAACTGAACCCTTTATTTAATCTATTAGGGTAGATTGTTCTCATTCTGTTGACCATAACCGACGAGGACAACCGTCCGAAAAATCTAAATAATATAATGGAGATTATGTACCTGTCTTTCTCTCTGTTTGTCTGTCTGTTTGTAACCGATACTAGGTCACAATTCTCTTAGTTATTTACGTCATTTTCTCCATATTGTTTTATATTAGGGCCGGTTTAACTCAATCGGTAGAGCATCCGCTGTGAACCTCAAGGTTCCGGGTTCGATACCAGACATCACCAACTGAGTGCACAAGTAGCACAGCTTTGGATTAAGTGGGGAGCTGATGGTAGATGTGACGCAAAAACAATACCCCCAATCTAGCACTAGTGAAAAATAAATAGAGTCCCGCTGACCGTCTGATGCCGAACACTCCGCCGATTTGACTTTAAATTGTTAGTGTTACGATTCTAGTCGCTATTTTAGGCGTTTTGGTCTCTTATGAGTAAATCCAATGGTAGAAAAGGGTGTAGTCTCAGTAGTAGAAAGACTTGTATTCTTTGAAATCCTTGTTAGAACAAGAGTGTACTCCTTTTAGCAGAGAATCCAGTTGTAGTGTTCCTTCTGGTAGTAAATCCAGTTAGCAACTGATTTCAGTACAAAACCAAAAGTTTATCAAGTAATCTGTTTTTCTTTTTTTTAATAAACATATTTAACCATAAAGTTTTAAACTACTTTTAATTTAATCTAAAAATCACTTAATGAATCAATATCCTCATGAAAATATTTGTGTATGTGCTTTATATTTTTATTTGGTTGTTATGGTGGCTGGTGGTTTCAGCTAATGTTTATTTCAATTTCAGTTGTGTTTTGACTATTTGCATTTTAAGAAGCTTACTAAAGAGCAGTTTCAAAAATAAGTGCTTAGTGAAAATGTTGAACCATCAGCATCAGTTTTATATGAGGGTGTTAAGATTCCCGTTGCCATTTTAGGTGTTTAGGTCTCCTATTGGTAAATCCAGTGGTAGAAAAGGGTGTAGTCTCACCAGTAGAAAGACTGTTGTATTCTTTGAAATCCTAGGTAGAACAACAGTGTAGCTCATTGTAGAAGAGAATCCGTGATGGCTCCCAATTACGACAAGGTTCCTGAGTTCGAAAAAAAGGTTCCCGAGTTCGAGAAGGGTCTCGAGTCCGACAAGAAATACCTGAAGAAGGCCGGGGGCACATCGGCCAAAACGTTGTACAGATGACAATAAAGATGAGGACAATAGTCCGAATAATTCAAATAATACTTATTATCAAGCCTCATCTCAAATATTTAGGGAAATAGAATCCAGTTGTATTCCTTGAAATCCTAGGTAGAGCAAGAGTGTACCTCATTGTAGAAGAGAATCCAGTTGTATTCCTTAAAATGCTAGGCAGAATAACAGTGTATTTCTTTGTATAACAGAATCCGTGACGGCTCCCAGTTACAACAAGAAGGTTCCCGATTATGACAAGAAGGTTCCTGAGTTCGAAAAGAAGGTTCCCGCGTTCGAGAAGGGTCTCGAGTACGTCAAGAAATACCTGAAGAAGGCCGGAGGCACATCGACCGAAACGTTGTACAGATGACAATAAAGATGAGGCAATAGTCAGAATAATCCAAATAATACTAATTATCAAGTCCCATCTCAAAAATTCAGAGAAAGAGAATCCAGTTGTAGTCCTTGATATCCTAGGTAAAACAAGGGTGTACTCCTTGTAGCAGTGTATCCAGTTGCAGTCATTGAAATCCCTGATAGAACAAGGGTGTACTCCTTGTAGCAGAGAATCTGTGATGGCTCCCAATTACGACAAGAAGGTTCCCGATTACGACAAGTAGGTTCCTGAGTTCGAAAAGAAGGTTCCCGAGTTCGAAAAGAAGGTATCTCCTTGTTGAGGAAAATCCAGTTGTATTTCCTTAAAATCCTAAGATAGAATAAGAGTGTAGCTCCTTGTAGAAGAGAATCAGTGATGGCTCCCAATTACGATAAAAAGGTTCCCGATTACGACAAGAAGGTTCCCGAGTTCGAAAAGAAGGGTCCCGAGTTCGAAAAGAAGGTATCTCCTTGTTGAGGAAAATCCAGTTGTATTCCTTAAAATCCTAGGTAGAACAAGAGTGTAACAGTGAATCCAATTGTAGTGTTCCTTCAATTAGAAAATCCCCTTAACAATTGATGCTAGGACAGTTGAAAAAGATTTTAAATGCTCAAATGCTTTTCTGGGCTTGTTTTTGATTGACCCATTTTACTGGAAGTTCCTGCTGTGCAGCTATTTGGGAAGTCTATGAATAAAAGTGGTGATTTTTCCTACGTCTTATGCCACCAGATAGTCCAACAATTAGCCTTATTCTCATTTTTATAACATGCAATTGCACTTATTTATTGCAAAATGTTCTCTCCTGTCATGTAACATAAACACTCCATAAATAATGTTATTTTGGATGCTGGAAGATGTCAATTGGTGCACAGGGGTTAATATCTGGTTTTAGATAAGAGGAATAAAAATTAATAATCATGCGTAAAGACCAGTGCACCAAAAAACCGCGAAATAAACCAAGGGTAGGTAAAAAAAAGTAGGGATTAT
>CM042173.1:10623789-10628789 GCA_023376005.1 Doryteuthis pealeii
TCTGTCGATGGAGCTTTCGCCAAAGAATCCCAAGGTTCCGGGTTCGATACCGGTCCTCGCCTACTCGGTGAATGAGTAGCACAACTTGGGTAATCTGATCTGTGCAGTAAAGTGGGAAGCTGACGGTACATCTGACGCTCCACCTCAACAAAAACAATCTTCCTCGCTGTCCGGCTGATACCGACAATAGGTCACTCCACAGACTTTACTGTTCTTCGGTAAGAACGGCTTTGGCATTAAATAACCCATGAAGGTTTATATGCCATTAAACAAAAAAACTGAAATCTTGCTTATTTGGGACAAAGTACCGTTTATTTGGGCCAGTTAAAGTGTTGGGTAATCTGATCCATGTGCTAAAATGAGGAGCTAACGATAGGTGTGACGCTCCACCTCAGCAAAACAATCTCACTGGTCTAGCGCTAGCGAAAAGGGGTTAGACTCCCTCGCTGTCCGGCTAATGCCGACGATTGGCCATTCCCCGATTTGACGATTATTGACAGAAAATATATGAAACATGAGCTTCTGTGCCCCCCCCCCCCAAGCAGTTTTGACCCCAGTCGGGGAGGTGAGAATCAGAGGTAATACGCGCCAGTTCTGACGGCAATTAATTGCAAATAAACAAATAAAGAGAAGTACTCTGCAATTAGAATTTAGAGCACTCTTGAACTTTCACGGCCGTTTCACTTTCGTTTTTGTTGTTGTTGGGGTTTTTTTTTGGGGGGGGGGTTACCGGTCTTCAATAAATTGTTAAAGAACTGAAAAAAGACAGTAGAACATGAGGGTGAAAGTGATACCAATTGTAGTTGGTGCACTAGGAACAGTCCCAAAGAGTTTAGAAAACAGGCTGGATGAATTGGAAATCAGAATAAGAATCGAGACCATCCAGGTTTTGATAAGATAAGCTAGAATACTTAGAAGACTCCAGTGAAAAACCATCAGCTAACGCTAGAGTTAAAAACTCGCAAGGAGTGACATAATAATAATACTACTACTAATAATAATAATAATAATAATAATAATAATAATAATAATAATAATAATGACAAACTACATCAAAGGACAAACTACATCAAAGCAAAAATTGATAAGACCCAACAAAATAGTAAATGTAGACTTTGCGGTAATAGAGATGAGACAGTTAACCATATACTCTGCGAATGTAGCAAACTAGCACAACGAGAATACAAAACTAGACACGGCTGGGTTGGGAAGGTGATCCACTGGGAATTATGCAAAACATTTAATTTTGACCATGCAAAAAAATGGTATATGCATAAACCAGAATCTGTTCTTGAGAACGAAACGCATAAAATTCTCTGGTACTTTGAAATAAAAACGGATCACCTTATCCCAACAAGAATACCAGATCTAGTGTTGATAAACAAAAAAGAAAGAACTTGTCAACTGGTGGATTTTGCAGTGCCAGCAGATCACAGGGTGAAGTTAAAGGAAAATGAAAAAAATGGACAAATATCTGGACCTTGCCAGAGAACTGAAAAAGTTATGGAATATGAAAGTGAAAAGTGATACCAATTGTAGTTGGTGCACTGAACAGTCCCAAAAGGATTAGAAAAGGGCTTGGAAAGTTTGGATATCAGAGGAAGGATTGAAACCATTTCAGAACACTTGCACTGCTGCAATCTGCCAGAATCCTCAGAAGAGTCCTGGAGGACTGAGGAGACTTGCTGTCACTCAGACTCCAGTGAAAGACCATCAGCTAACACTGATGTGAAAACTCAAAAAGAGTAAATAATAATAATAATAATAAACCGGAATCTGTTCTTGAGAATGGAACGCATAAAATTCTCTGGGACTTAAGATTAAGACGGATCACCTTATCCCAGCCAGAAGACCAGACCTAGTATTGATTAACAAAAAAAAAAAAAGAGAGAACTTGTCAACTGGTAAAAATTGTAGTTCCAGCAGATCACAGGGTGAAGATTAAGGAACACGAAAAGATAGACAAATACCTGGACCTTGCTAGAGAATTGAAAAAGTTATGGAATATGAATGTGAAAGTGATACTAATTGTGGTTGGTGCACTTAGAACGGTTCCAAAAAGCTCGGGAAACAGACTGGAGGAACTGGAAATCAGAGGAAGAAATGAGACAATACAAATAACAGCATTGTTGAAATCGGCTTGAATACTCAGAAGAGTCCTGGAGATCTGAGGAGACATGCTGTCACTCAGCCTCCAGTGAACCACCAGCTATGACAGATGTGAAAAACTAATAATAATAATAATAATAATAAATGGTATATGCACAAACCAGAATCTGTCCTGGAGAATGAGACGCACAAAATTGTCTGGGACTTTGATGTATAGACGGATCACCTAATCCAAGCCTGGAGACCAGACCTAGTTTTGATTGACAAGGAGAGGAAGACTTGTCATCTCGTGGGTTTTGCCGTCCCGACCGATCACAGAGTGAAAATAAAAGAGAGTGAAAAGATCGACAAATACTTGGACCTTGCCAGAAAACTGAGAAAACTGTGGAACATGAGGGTGAAGGTCGTACCAATTGTAATTGGGGCCTTTGGAACAATCCCCAGGGGGCTGGAAAAGAGTCTTGATGAATTGGAAATCAGTGGAAGCATCGAGGCCATCTAGACTACAGCATTATTGAGATCGGCTTGGGAATACTCAGAGAGTCCTGAAGACCGGAAGCGACTTGTTGTCACTCAGCCTACAGTGAACCACCGGCTACGGCAGGTGTGAAAAACTCGAATGGAGTGAAATAATAATAATAATAAAATAAAATAATAATTAATAATAAATAAAAAAGACTGGAGGACCTGGAAATTAGAGGAAGAATTGGACCATCAAGACTACTGCATGCTGCAAATCGGCTAGAATACTCAGAAGTGTCCTGGAGATCTGAGGAGGACTTGTTGTCACCCAGACTTCAGTGAAATACCAACAGCTAAACGCTGATGTGAAAAACTCAAAAACGAATAATAATAATGGCATATGAGGCTATGATGTTTTGTTTTTTTGTTCGATTTCACTTGAGAAAAAAATGTTTAATGCGCCAAGCACGCGGTATTAATGGTGGATCGGCCCGGTGATTGACTTATTATAACAAAAACTTTTATTTTTTTTTTTTATCATAAATAATCATTCTAACCGCCACTTTAATATCATAAAAATAATTCACTGATTACATATAAACGTCATTTATTGTATTTTCCGAGCTACATTTCCAATGTAGTGACATTGTTTCATTGTTTAAAAAAAAAAATAAAAAATGCTGTGGCCCCAGGCAGTAAGTAAAAACCACATAGCCTTGAAACAATACCTTTGGCAGTCGTGAGCTAAACGGATAAGGGCACTTGCTGTTATGAGAGCAGAACAAATTGATATGGGAAAAAAAAGGAGAAAAACCAAAAAAGAAACAGAAAAGATCTTTGATTCCAAAATTAGCTAAAAAGACCAAAATCTGACGATGGTGTAAAAAAAGGACATTGATGTATGTAGTCATTTAGTGAGCTTAGCTTATATAGGCACAGGTCGGAGGTATGGGGCACCCAGTGAGAATCAAACTCGCTAATAATGTGGTAGATTAATAAGTAAGTCACGGCGGCAGGAATTGACATTTAGTTGGCACGATTTAGTTTGGCACAAGGTGAGTGTATTGAGCACCCAAGAAAAGTAAATATATGCCTGCAAAACCTTGCTGGATATATACTAGTATCTCCCCCACTAAATCATGAACATAATATATTATATATATATATATATTATATATAATATATCATATATCACATACATATAATATATATAACACATAATATGATACATAGGTTCACACATACACATATCATATACTTATACTTACATGCACATACATAACATACATATATACATATAAATACATATATATATTACTATACTAGTAATACATACTATATATATCATAAAACATATAATATCTACATACATTACATATTGCACTACAAATAATCTATATACTACATGATAGACATATAATTAATCTTATATAATTGCTATATACAGACCACACGGTAACAAAGAGACACACACAAACGTTATATTCACACATATATATACATATACAAATATAAATATTACATTTAAACACATATACATATTACGCATATATATTATCATTATATATATACATGTATACCACACACACATATATATATACATATGCATATGTGCATATACATTTATGCACATGTACATACATATATGCATTATATATAGACATTTAATATATACATATATATATACATGTATATAGACACACACACACACGTATATATATATATATATATAATATATTATATATATAAATATAGGTAGATTGATAGATAGATAGATATACATTTGCATATTTGCATATATATTATTTACACATATACATACATATATGCAATATACTATTATAGAGACAAGACACATATATATATATATATATATATATATATATATAATATATATAATATATTATTACGTGTGTTGTCTATATAGATATTATAGATATGTGTGGTGTGTGCTGTGTGGTTGTGTATATATAATATATATATATATATATATATATATATAATTGATGTCTATTTTACCAAATCAAGTCAAGAGAATGTCTGATAAATCCTGGATTTTCTTTTACACTTTAAGATTTTGCAAAGATTAAATAAAACTAGAAATGTCTTTTCTTAAAATTCCCCACGTTTTTTTTCTAGTTTTAGAGGAAAAGGGCGTTTCCGTTTATTGATAACCTTTTCCTAAGAAAAAAAAAAATCTCCGATGATTTTAGTAATGAATAAATGAATAGATGTGTTTTTAACGTCTTTGTCTGTCTGGTCTGGTCTGTCTCTCTTCTCTCTCTCATCTATATATTATATTATATGTGTGTGTGTGTGTGTGTGTGTGTGTGGGTGTGTGTGTGAAGAAAAGGAAGTGAATCCGGACGGTATGTAGTATATTAAAGAAATTTGAAAAAACACAGGTTTTAAATAAGTTGAGTGGTAAG
>CM042173.1:10630110-10635110 GCA_023376005.1 Doryteuthis pealeii
TAAAAAGTTTATATCGGTTGACCTCTTCTCTTTCTCTCTCTTCCTCCTCTCCTCTCTCTCTTCTCTCTCTCTCTCTCTCTCTTATACACATTATATATATAAAAGAGGAGAGAGAGACAGACAGACAGAGAGGCAGAGAGAGAACAGAGAGCCAAGCCTAACTCATAAATAAGTATACCATAGCAATTACTTAGGTTTGTACATATTTACTGTATCTAGTATATTTTGATTGGAGAGAGAAAGTATGTGTGTGTGTATGTGTGTGTGTGTTGGAGGAAGAGGAGAGAAAGAACGTAGAGAGATATGTGGTTGAGAGTATGAGAGAAGAAAGAGTATGAGTGTGTGTAAGAGAGAGAGAGAGAGAGAAGAGAGGTGAGTGAGTGAGTGAGTGTGAGGAAAGAGACAGAGGAGAGAGAGAGAGAGAGAGAAAGAAGGTAAGAGAGTATGGTGTGAGAGTATGAGAGAGAGAACCTATTTATGAGTGAGAGAGAGAAAGATTATGTGTGTATGTAGAGAGAGAGAGAGTGAGTGTGTGTAGAGAGAGAGACACACACACACACACACAAACATACACACACACAAACACAGAGAGAGAGAGACAGAGACAGAGAGCGAGAGAGAAAGAAGGTAAGAGAGAGTATGTGTGCGAGTGTATGGGTGAGGGAACCTATGTATGAGTGAGAGAGAGAGAGAGAGTATGTGTGCATGGAGAAGAGAGTGAGTAGAGTGAGTGAGTGTGAGAAAATAGACAGAGAGAGAGAGAGAGAGAGAGAGAGAGAAAGCGAGAGAGAAGAATGTAAGAGAGAGTATGTGTGTGAGAGTATGGGAGAGAACCTATGTATGAGTGAGAGAGAGAAAGAGTATGTGTGCATGTGAGAGAGAGAGAGTGAGTGATGAATGTGAGAGAAAGAGAGAGAGAGAGAGAGAAAGAGAGAGAGACAGAGACACACAGAGAGAGAGAGAGGGGGGAGAGTATCACCCATAAATAAGTAACCATAACAATTACTTAGGTTTGTACATATTTATAGGGATACTGTACCTAATATATTTTGATTGGAGTGAGAAAGAGAGAGAGAGAGTATGTGTGTATGTGTGTGTGTGTGAGAGAGAGAGAGAGAGAAAGAGAGAGAGATAGAAGTGAGAAAGATGGAGAGAGAACCTATGTATGAGTGAGAGAGAGAGAGAAAGAGTATGTGTCTGTGAGAGAGAGACAGTTTGAGAGAGAGAGAGAGAGAGAGAGAGAGAGAGAGAGAGATTCACAAATAAGTACACACCTAACAATTTCTTACGTATGTACTTATTTACAGGTCATACTTACCTAATATATTTTGATTGGAGAGAGAGAGAGAGAGAGAGAGAGAGAGAGAGAGAGAGAGAGAGAGTGAGAGAGAAGGGGGTAGAAAGAGACAGGAGTGTAGGGATACATAAATAAGTACATCATAACAATTATCGATTTAAATATCAATCAATCAATCAATTTGCTGTTCATCGTATCCGATGATGACACCCCGCGAATCATTTTCCTCCAATTTATTCGGTCTCTGATTGCGTCTTGCCAACTGCCTATGGGGATGTCCAAGTCCTTCACGTTTCATGTTGTCTTTGTACCTGAGCTTTGGTTTACCGATTCCATGTGATCCCTCTCTCAGTTGAGAATACAGAATCTGCTTTGGTAGTCTGTCATCCCCAAGTCTGTTTAAGTGCCCAGCCCATCTCCGGTTGCGTTGGACAAGTATTTCGTGCATGTCAGGGAGTTCAGTCATCTTTAGGATGGTCCTGTTTGAAACATGTTACTACCACTTGACATTTAATATACTGCGCAAGTGACGCGCGTAGTAGACATGTAGTCTATGGGCATCCGTTTTGTATATTGTCCAGGCTTCCGCACCATACAGAGAGGTTGAGAGGACTATGGCACGGTATACTGCACATTTAGTTTTCAAGGAGATGTCTCTGTTAAATATAGGTGATACTTAACCTAATTAACATATATGAGCAAGATAGGTAGAATCATTTACAATGTATCCTATCGTGAAATAACTTACAATGCAATCTATAGTAAAATCATTAGCAATGTATTCTATAGTAAAATCATTTGCTATGCATTTCTTATAGTAAAATCATCTCCAATGCATTTCTTATAGTAAAATCATCCCCAATGCATTCTTATAGTAAAATTATTTCCAATGCATTCTTATAGTAAAATCATTTCCAATGCATTCTTATAGTAAAATCATCTCCAATGCATTCCTATAGTAAAATCAGCTCCAATGCATTTCCTATAGTAAAATCATCTCTAATGCATTCTTATAGTAAAATCATTTCCAATGCATTCTTATAGTAAAATCATTTCCAATGCATTCCTATAGTAAAATCATTTGCAATAAATTCCCATAATAAAATCATATGCTTTGCATTCCAATAGTACAATCATTTCCAATGCAATTCTATAATAAAATTATCTCCAATGAATTCTATACAAAAATCCTTTGCAATGCATTCCTATAGTAAAATTATTTGTAATGTATTTCTATACTAAAATCATCTCCAATCCATTTATATACTAAAATTATCTCCAATATATATCTATACTAAAATCATTTATAATGCATTTCTATACTAAAATCATATCCAATGCATTTCTATACTAAAATAATCTCTAATGCATTTCTATAGTAAAATAATCTCCAATGCATTTTTATACTAAAATACTCTCTAATGCATTTCTATACTAAAATAATCTCTAATGCATTTCCATACTAAAATCATCTCCAATGCATTCTTATACTAAAATCATAGGTCTTGATGACAGAAATGTTCAAACAGTAATTGATTTGAGGACAGTCGCAAACGATCTTAAATGCTTTTTGTCCCTGTCTCTCATTGGCCAATTTTACCGGAAATGTGTGCTGTTTTTGAGAAAGTTCATAAATAGAAGTTACGATTTTGCCTATATCTTATATCCAGAGATAGTCCAACAAAATTCAAGAGTGTCGTTCTTCTCTTGTTGTTGTTGTTGTTGTTGTTTTGTTTTTGTTTTGTTGTTGTTTTGTTTTGTTGTTTTTTTTTGTTGTTTTTTTTGTTTTGTTTTTTTTTGGGGGGGGGGTTGCTTAAAAGCCACCTTCGACACCCATTAAGTTTGCTATAGTGCTATATCCTATCTAAAGAATTTATACTACAATCAGGACCGATGCTAGAGTCTCATGCGCCCTCCCTCCGAATCTACGTTACGCCACCCACTTAGCTCTGTCGATGGAGCTTTCGCCAAAGAATCCCAAGGTTCCGGGTTCGATACCGGTCCTCGCCTACTCTGTGAATGAGTAGCACAACTTGGGTAATCTGATCTGTGCAGTAAAGTGGGGAGCTGATGGTACATCTGATGCTCCACCTCAACAAAAACAATCTCCCTCGCTGTCCGGCTGATACAGACAATAGGTCACTCTACAGACTTTACTGTTCTTCGGTAAGAACGGCTTTGGCATTAAATAACCCATGAAGGTTTATATGCCATTAAACAAAAAAACTGAAATCTTGCTTATTTGGGGCAAAGTACCGTTTATTTGGGCCAGTTAAAGTGTTGGGTAATCTGATCCATGTGCTAAAATGAGGAGCTAACGATAGGTGTGGCGCTCCACCTCAACAAAACAATCTCACTGATCTAGCGCTAGCGAAAAGGGGTTAGACTCCCTCGCTGTCCGGCTAATGCCGACGATTGGTCATTCCCCGATTTGACGATTATTGACAGAAAATATATGAAACATGAGCTTTTTTGCGGTTTTGTCCCCCAGTCGGGGAGGTGGGAATCAGAGGTAATACGCGCCAGTTCTGACTGCAATTAATTGCAAATAAACAAATAAAGAAAAGTACTCTACAATTAGAATTTAGAGCACTCTTGAACTTTCACGGCCGTTTCGCTTTCGTTTTTGTTGTTGTTGTTGGGGTTTTTTTTTTACCGGTCTTCAATAAATTGTTAAAGAACTGAAAAAAGACAGTAGAACATGAGGGTGAAAGTGATACCAATTGTAGTTGGTGCACTAGGAACAGTCCCAAAGAGTTTAGAAAACAGGCTGGATGAATTGGAAATCAGAATAAGAATCGAGACCATCCAGGTTTTGATAAGATAAGCTAAAATACTCAGAAGAGTCCTGGAGACCTGGGGATACTTGCAGTCACTCAGACTCCAGTGAAAGACCATCAGCTAACGCTAGAGTTAAAAACTCGCAAGGAGTGACATAATAATAATAATAATAATAATAATAATAATAATAATAATAATAATAATAATAATACATTCTCTGGGGCTTTGAAATTAAAACGATCACCTTATCCCAGCAAGAAGGCCAGACCTAGTGTTGATAAACAAAAAAGAAAGAACTTGTCAACTGGTGGATTTGCAGCCAGCAGATCACAGGGTGAAGTTAAAGGAAATGAAAAAATGGACAAATATCTGGACCTTGCCAGAGAACTGAAAAAGTTATGGAATATGAAAGTGAAAGTGATACCAATTGTAGTTGGTGCACTTGGAACAGTCTCAAAAGGATTAGAAAAGGCTTGGAAAGTTTGGATATCAGAGGAAGGATTGAAACCATTCAGAACACTGCACTGCTGCAATCTGCCAGAATACTCAGAAGAGTACTGGAGACCTGAGGAGACTTGCTGTCACTCAGACTCCAGTGAAAGGCCATCAGCTAATGCTGATGCGAAAACTCAAAAGGAGTAAATAATAATAATAATAATAATAATAATAATAATAATAATAATAATAATAATAATAATACAGAGAACTAAGAAAACTGTGGAACATGAGGATGAAAGTCGTGCCGATCGTGATTGGGGCCCGTGGAACAATCCCCAAGGGGTTGGAAAGGAGTCTGGATGAATTAAAAATCGCAGGAAGAATCGAGACCATCCAGACTACAGCATTATTGAGATCGGCTGGAATACTCAGAATAGTCCTGGAGACCCGAGAAGACTTGCTGTCACTCAACCTCCAGTGAACC
>CM042173.1:10642610-10667610 GCA_023376005.1 Doryteuthis pealeii
TGGAAGGGTAGCTCAATCAATTTAATTGGTTCAAGCCATATTGACAGAAATCTCATATTATATATATATATATATATATATATATATATATATATATATATATATATATATATGTGTGTGTGTGTGTGTGTGTGTGTGTGTGTGTGTTGTTTAGGTCCGGTTTAAAAGCCAAAGTAATAATACGGCATATATATATATATATATATATATATATATATATATATTGTATGTGTGTGTGTGTGTGTGTGTTTAGGTCGGGTTTAAAAGCCAGGGTAATAATACGGCATATATATATATATATATATATATATATATATATATATATATATATATATATATATATATATAAAAGCCAGGGTAATAATACGGCATATATATATATATATATATATATATATATATGTGTGTGTGTGTGTGTGTGTGTGTGTGTGTGTGTATCGGTGTGTGTATATGTGCTATTTTTTCTTGAACTTGTCAGGAATTAGGTTTTTTTCACTATACAGAAAATTAATAACATTTTTTTGTTTCTTTTCTTTATATATACAAACAAGAATATACGTCTTCCGGGCGTAAGTATCTAAGTTTTAATGTAATGAAATATATTAAATTAGAAAGACTAACAAAATTAAATGAGAACGCATATAAAAAGATTACACTTATTTTAATCATATTTTAATTGGTTTCTATATAAAATCATTCATAGGATTGATTTTAATACGTTGGAGAATAAAACAATAAAATTAGAGTTCAATAACACCAAGTAATTATTTATCAAACCGGTTTTGTTAAAACCAGTATCCAAATTAACTACTATGTAAACCTTTAATTTCTTAGTGATATATAAGACACATTGCAGGATTTTTAATGAACTAATAACATGGGTTGTTTTGAGGCAAATCTTATTCAGATTTTCATAGAAACATCGTTAATAAATATATCAGATTTGATCTATGTATCAATATTAATGATTTTGACTATGAATTAAATACTCCTTGATAAAATTACGCAATTCCTGGGGGTACAGTGATATAGGCAGTGACGTAGTTTCGCTAAGAGACAGACACCGAATCTTTATAATAATAATAATAATTTCTAATAATAATAATAATAATAATAATAATATTTATATGTATAAACCAGAATCTGTTCTTGAGAACGAAACGCATAAAATTCTCTGGGACTTTGAAATAAAAACGGATCACCTTATCCCAGCAAGAAGACCAGACCTAGTGTTGATAAACAAAAAAGAAAGAACAGCAGATCACAGGGTGAAGCTAAAGGAAAATGAAAAAATAGACAAATATCTAGACCTTGCCAGAGAACTAAAAAAGTTATGGAATATGAAAGTGAAGGTTATACCTGGTGCACTTGGAACAGTCCCAAAAGGATTGTAAAAGGGTTTGGAAAGTTTGGAAATCAGACGAAGGGTTGAAACCATTCAGAACACTGCATTGCTGCAATCTGCCAGAATACTCAGAAGAGTCCTGGAGACAGGAGGAGACTTGCTGTTACTCAGACTCCAGTGAAAGACCATCAGCTAATGCTGATGTGAAAACTCAGAAGGAGTAAATAATAATAATATTTAGTATATATATATATATATATATATATATATATATATATATATATATATATATATATATGTATGTATGTGGTGTGTGTGTGTGTGTGTGTGTGTGCTGTATGTCTTGAAATTGTCTCGAATTACGTTTTTTTTTTTTTTTTTGCTATATAGAAAGTTAATTACATTTTTCTTTCTTTTTAAAAATGTTTCTGTTATTTTTCTAAAGGGGATAGACATAATTTAGTACAGTTTTTAATTTAAAATTTATCTTTAATAAAAAAAATTCGCGTTGTCTTTCTAACCTGGGCAAAAATAACGGGACTAGAAGTAGCAATTACACTTGAAGCCATTGAAAATATTACTTATGTAATTACTTATTACACAAACGGAATGGTGGTACCTGTTAGGGTCCCATCTATGGGTTAAATAGAAGAAGAAAAATGAGTTTAGAAAATAGAAATTCAGAACCGTTCAAGAATGAGTAAAACAAATCATCTTCGACATAAATTGACCCCTTGGGTTGACATGCTGTAAATCCAACCAACCAACCAACCAACCAGTGTCAGAAATTCCATGTGAATTATCTTCCCCTGCCAATAGGGGGACAAATCGCCAATGGGATATTGGCACGAGAATCAAAACCCCAACACTAGTCTGTGGGCCCTCGTCCGGACGGACGTACTTCAGGGAACCGTTAACAACGAGAGACGTAAAAACAAACGCTCTCACTCACTTAGCCCCAAAACAGGGTCCATTTATCACAAGAACCTTACAACCAGATTCCGTCTAAGGCGGCGCACCAGCATACTACAGAAAGGCCGGTATGAACGCACACTGACCAAAGGAAAACAATTACCGAGACGAAGCGTCTTAACTACATTTCCCACCGACGAGAAGAAAACTGTGTTATCTCCGGTACAACAAGAAATCCCTCCACAGATGAGTCTTGTAGCAAATACCATTAAATTTGCAACATTTTATGTAATTTTTATGTCAATGCAGTGTCTGCTTTTACTTTTGTGTTGTTCCTTCTTTGTCCGACAATTTGCCTTCAACTACGGAGAAATAAGGGCTCTTTCGAATCCGTAAATACTCTTACGAGCTTTGGACAGATAGCACAATGGATATAAAGTTTGAACTAATAAAGTTCTAAGCGGCAATCATCTGTGGGTTGCGGGTTCAATCCTGACTATGGATGAAATTAACATAGAATACTTATCATAACTTATCACTTGTACCCAGTCATGGTTAATCGTAAGAGAACAGTCTACTTGAATTTAACAAAAAGGTTCCTGAGTCGGACAAGAAACTCCTAAAAAAGACTGGAAGTCACAATGGCCAAAATATTGTGTATATCTTATTATAATGGAGATTGTGTGTTTGTCTGTCTGTAACCGAAACTATATTACTATACAAGTTACAATTCCCTTTGTTATTTACATCACATTCTCCATGATTTTATTTTTATTTAAACCTCAATTATTAATAAAATTGTTTTACATCATTAATACTGTTGACCATATCTACATGATATTTTCCACGTACCCCACTTGCTGGGGGATGGCCCCCTGGAATCGACGCCGTTAATTATATCAATGGTCCAGAGGCCGAAGCCACTGTTGACCATATCAACATGATATTTTCCACGTACCCCACTTGTACGGGTCAGGCACAAGCCCTATTTATGTGGGACCACCCACAAGCCGAGACTCATGGGGTGGCGGGTGAAAAATTGCGTCGATCCCGTCGGCATTCCCCTCAGGCACTGGGCAATAAACCCAGCCCTGCCCCTTTAAATCAAGGGGCAGGTGTTGCCTGGGGGATGCCCCCTGGGATCGACGCTGTTAATTTATCAATGGTCCAGAGGCCGAAGCCACTGTTGACCATATCGATATTTACCGCGTACCCCACTTGTACGGGTCAGGCACAAAGTCCCTATTAACGTGGGACCACCCACAAGCCGAAGCTCATGGAGTGGCAGGTGAAAAATTGCGTCGATCCCGTCGGCATTCCCCCTCAAGGGGGGCACCTCAGGCACTGGGCAATAAACCCAGCCTGCCCCTTTAAATCGAGGGGCAGGTGTTGCCTGGGGGGATGGCCCCTGGGATCGACGCCGTTAATTATATCAATGGTCCAGAGGCCGAAGCCACTGTTGACCATATCAACATGATATTTACCGCGTACCCCACTTGTACGGGTCAGGCACAAAGTCCCTATTAACGTGGGACCACCCACAAACCGAAGCTCATGGAGTGGCAGGTGAAAAATTGCGTCGATCCCGTCGGCATTCCCCCTCAAGGGGGGCGCCTCAGGCACTGGGCAATAAACCCAGCCCTGCCCCTTTAAATCGAGGGGGCAGGTGTTGCCTGGGGGGATGGCCCCCTGGGATCGACGCTATTAATTATATCAATGGTCCAGAGGCCGAAGCCACTGTTGACCATATCAACATACTAAAAACATGCAATTGTATTTATATATACAACAAAATAGCGGTTTACAGTGTAAACGGTAAAGCTAATTTGCATATTGATATTAAAAACTTGATTTTGATAAATATAAGCTTAGTATTATTGATTTCTAATTGTTTGGTTTTATCTTAATGAATATGAGCAAAAATCTCGGTGATAAATCTTAGAAGAAATTAATTAAGAAAAAGAAATAACTGTAATTTTTATTTTACTTCCTATATTAACTCAATAGTTAAATTAGCAAAATTTAGCATTGAAAAACGGAAGTGATGGAAGAGTAAGTTTCGGTTGTTCTAATTTCCGATTATACCCCCTCCGTTTCAAATCTTTTTATCTGCATTCTTAATTAGTTTCAATAGCATTTGTGATTTAATCTAATATTTTATTACATTTAAACTTAGATACTTGCACCCGGATGGTGCATATATTTGCTAGTAACAATAAAGATGAGGTAACAGTCTGAAAAATCTGAATAATACAAATTATCAAGCCTCATATAAAAAATTCAGAGAAATAATACCCATTTCTCTGAATTTTTTAGATGAGGCTTGATAATTAGTATTATTTGTATTATTCGACTATTGTCCTCATTTTCATTGTTATCTGTACAATGTTTCGGTTGAAGTGCCCTCCGGACTTCTTCAGGTATTTCTTGTCGGACTCGGGAACCTTCTTGTCTTAATCGGGAGCCATCACGGAACTTTGAACCTAACCCTTTGTTCAGTCCATGGGGTATCCTGTTCTCATTCCGCTAACCATAGCTGGGTTAGAGGTGTTAAGCTGTGTTAATTATTATTCTATGTTACTGCTGCCCCTAACCAGGATTTAACCTGCTGTCTAGAGATAACTGTTACTTAGAACTGTCTTAACCTAACTCCTTTATTCACTAGGCCATGTGTCCAATTGGACGAAAAGCTCGAGTAATATTTCCATACTGATTTGTTAGTTATCTGTTGTAAACAGAGCAATGTAGGAGTCAGTGGCTGGCCAATATTTTTTGAACCCTGAAGATTAAACTATTATGGGGGCTTGTACTCTTAATGAGGCATTGAAGCTTGAACTATTATCGAGGAAGGGTTACTGAAACTATTATGAGGGCCTAATATGGCGCTAATACCCTTGGGAAATGTATGAATCCAATTCTCCCTCCAGCTATGGGTAAATAGCAGGGCAGACTGGACACTTTAACCATGGCTAGGTAACCAGTCTAGGAGAAGGAAAACTCTGAATTCAAACCTGTTAAACTCCGCTTAATAAATTGACCTTGGGTCGCATCCTGCTCGTGCAGAGGGGTTGGTAAATATATATATATATATAAGAAGAATTATTTAAGCTTAAACTGTTAGGAGAGCTTAAGCTTGAACCGTTATGGGATGGGGCGGAAGCTTGAATTGTTACGAGGGACCCTGAAGCTTAAACCATTATGGGGATTCTAAGGTTGAACTGTTATGGGAGTGTGGGGTGAAGCTTGAACTGTTATGGGAGTGTTGAAAGTTAAACTATTACGGGTGCCCTGAAGCTTAAATTGTTATGGGGACCTGAAACTTGAAACCGTTGGGGTGGACTGAAGCTTGAACCGTTACTGGGCCCCTGAATCTTAAACTATTACGAAACTGAAACTTAAATTATTATTAGTGCCCTGAAGCTTGAATTGTGGGGGGGGAGCTTAAACTGTTATGGAGAGGGGGCTAAATCTTGAACTCTTACGGGGAACACTGAAGCTTAAACTATATAAGGGTCCTGAAACTTGAACTGTTACGGGGTCCGCTTAAACTTAAACTATTATGGGGACCATAAAGCTTAAACTATTAGGGGCTTAAGCTTGAACTGTTATGCGGTGTGGGGCTGAAGCTTGAACTGTTACGGAGGGCCCTGAATCTTGAACTATTACGTTGTTTCAGAAGTTCAAACTATTATGGGGGCTCTGAATGTTGAACTATTATGGGGGAGGGCTGAAGCTTGAACTGTTACGGGTGCTGAACGTTAAACTATTACTGGAGTCCTGAAGTTTAATTGTTATGGGGGACTGAAACTTAAACCGTTAGGAGGGGCTGAAGTTGAACTGTTACAGGGGAGGGGGCTCAATCTTGAACTATTACGGAGGGGACTTTAAGCTTACACTATTATGGAGGCCCTGAAGTTTGAACCGTTATGAGGGGGAGGGCTGAAACTCACAGCGGCTCTCTCATCACTGCGGTCCTACCGTAAACCGCTCTCAGCGGCTCTCGTACGCGTCACTTGTTTACACACACACACACACACATATAAAAATAACTACGTGAACACCTCTGCCATCTTTTGTTTTGTCTGTGAACCAACCCTGAAACTGATACTTGATTTTTTTTTTTGCAATAGGGAATCGTACAGGTAAAAATATACCAAAGAAATTTGGCTACAGCCGTGGGGGAAATTTGACTCCTTTCCGAATCCTTGGGGACTCTTCCAAGGGCACTAATTATAATTGGTACGACCACTACCTTTATTAGTATTATTTGTATTTTTCGGACTATTGTCCTTATTTTCATTATCCGAATAATTCAAATAATACTAATTATCTAGCCTCATCTCAAAAATTCAGAGAAATACTTTACCTTCGTGTTCCACAGTTTTTTGGGTTTTTTTTTTTTTCAGTTCGCTGGCAAGGTCCAAGTATTTGTTTATCTTTTCGCTTTCTTTCACTTTCACTCGGTGATCCACCGGGACGGCCAAGTCTACGAAATGACAAGTTCTCCTCTTGTTAATAAACACTAGGTTTGGTCTCCTTACCGGGATTAGGTGATCCGTATGTATTTCAAAATCTCAAAGAATTTTATGTGTCTCATTTTCTTGGATTATTTCAAAAACTGTTCTCATAAAAATGTGGAATAAATTAGTTCTCCCCGACTTCCGGGATTAGGGAACCTGAAAATTAAACTTTATTAATTTCTTTGTAGACCCGCCCTTGGTTGGTGTGGGGTGTTGAAATGTTTGTGTGTAATGTATGACGAGCTGTGATTTTTTGCTTTGTGTTGAGAGCTAAATTTTTTAGGTATGAGCAAGCTTCAGATACGATTATGTTAATAAGTTCACTAAAAATATTTAAGTTTCCCAATTTATCATATCAAAAAAAATATTATTTATAAAAAAAAACATTAAATCATATTACATCATATAATTCATTATAATCTATTTTATTATGTTTTTATTCAATACAGTGCTATTTTGTCCAATTGGACACATGGTCTAGTGGATAAAGGAGTTAGGTTAAGACAGTTCTAAGTGACAGTTATCTCTAGACTGCAGGTTCAATCCTGGTCAGGGGCAGCAGTAACATAGAATAATGATTAATATAGCTTAATGCCTAAGGATATCCTGTTCTCATTCCGCTAACATAGCGTCAGCGGATGAGAACAGGATATCTTTATGGACTGAATAAAGGGTTAGGTTCAAAGTTCTGTGATGGCTCCCGATTACGACAAGAAGATTCCCGAGTTCGAAAAGAAGGTTCTCGAGTCCGAGAAGTTTCCCGAGTCCGACAAGAAATACCTGATGAAGGCCAGAGGGCACATTGGCTGAAACGTTGTACAGATAACAATGAAGATGGGGACAATAGTCTGAATAATACTAGTTTGTTTGTTTTGTTTTACGGCATATCAACCTCAGTGGGTCATTTAATGCCGATAAAGTTTTGAAATAAATAAATTCTTAATGGATAATACAATTTTTTTATAAATACATTTTTCTATTTAACCCATAGATGGGACCCTAACAGGTACTACCACTCCGGGTCAGAGTGGACCAGGGAGCAATGGTGAAATAATACTAGTCTTATTTTTCTTATATAGAAATACTTAACAAAAAGAAAAAAGCTTGGGGGTCGGGGAATAGAATGGATTTATATACACAGTGGTACCTTGACTTCCGAGGACCTCAACTTACCAATTTTCTGAGTTACGAGCTGTCACAAACTCATTTTTTTTTTTGCTTTGTGAGCTAAATTTTGAGATACGTGCGGGCTTTTGTTAATAAGTTCACTAAAACATTTAAGTTTCCAAATTTATTACGTCAAAGAAAAATATCATTGATTATTTCCTAGTTGAGTATATGATATTACAGGCTGACCCAGAAAAAACAGAACCCAAATTATTCATTTATTTTCCCATTAAACTAACTCTAAACCCTAACCCTACCCCCACTAGTTGAGTAACATGATATTACAGGGTGACCCAGAAAAAACAGAACCCACAAATTTTGTAATAGACCTGTTAATTTTTATTTTTTTAAAGTTTAAGTCCAACAAGGGTTAGGGTTAGGGTTAGGGTTGGGGTTTAGGGTCAATTTAATGGGAAAATAAATACAAAAATTTGGCTCTGTTTTTCTGGGTCACTCTGGGTTTTTTTGGGGGGGGGTATTTTACGGCATATCAACCTCAGTGGGTCATTTAATGCCGATAAAGTTTTGAAATAAATCATTTCTTAATAGATAATACAATTTTGTTTATAAATACATTTTTCTATATATGAAAATCTGAATAAGATTTGCCTCAAAACAACCCATGTTATTAGTTCATTAAAAATTCTGCAATGTGTCTTATATATCACTAAGAAATAAAAGGTTTACATAGTAGTTAATTTGGATACTGGTTTTAACAAAACCGGGTTTAATAAATAATTGCTTGGTGTTATTGAGCTCTAATGTTATTGTTTTATTCTCCAACGTATTAAAATCAATCTTATGAATGATTAACCCATAGATGGGACCCTAACAGGTACTACCACTCCGGGTCAGAGTGGACCTGGGAGCAATGGTGATGAAGGGGTGCTCCACATTCCCCAAACCTCCAAAACTGGAACCTCACCATCAGATAGAGTTTAACGTCATTCCCATGACATGTAGCCCGCAGCCACCGCCTTCTAGCACCCATATGATAAAAAGGGGTTGGGGTTTGCCATAAGGGCAATAGGGTTGGGAAAATCATATAGGTGCTAGGGCTTGACGTGACCAGCCGATTGATCGGAGGAGGCCTCTCCGACCGCCCGTCTAGCCCGAGATAGGGCCAAAGTGGAGTATTGCATGTCATGAACTGCTCATCCACCTGGGCTCTATCCTTAAGCATCACGGGTCGCCACCCACGGCCAGCAGGTGGCCCCATTGGGGGAGTCTTACCCCTCTGCAGAGGTACAGTTGGTGCATTCTAACGCCCCAGCCGACAGGGCGGGGGTCACTCTGTAATACCACAGTATGATGATTTAATTATTACAATATTTGATATGTTTACTACAGAGCTATTGCATATAGTTCAATACGTAAAAAGTATAATAATCTTGATTTAACTCTCTCTCTCACTTTTTTTCTTTCTTTCCTTCTTTTCATTTTTTTTTATTATGTTCGATTGAAGCAGATTAGCGTTATCGCTTTCGCGTGCTCACTCCTCTTTCTATCTTTCCTTTCCTTTCTTTCTTTCTTATTATATTTTTCTGTGTAACATGTCCTTTTTCTTCCCTTTCTTTCTTGATAATAAAAATGGTTCGTAATTTAACTGAGTTGACGGCACTCATTTGAACGGTCTCATTTTTAAATAGAGGGTGTTGCAGGATGATAACGGTCGTACAATTTAGAAACACGAGGATTAATATATAGCTAAAAAAAAAAAAATATTAAAACAAATTACAGCACATAATTCATTACATACTATTTTATTGCTTTTTTTATACACTACAGTGCTATACAGTGTATACATTAAGTCGGTATTAAATGAAACCAAACCAAATCGTTCCGCTCGTAGCTAAATTTATTTGTACTAGCAAATATATGCACCCTCCGGGTGCAAGTATTTAAGTTTTAATATAATAAAATATCATATTAAATTAGAAAGGCCAATGAAACTGAATAAAAATGCAGATAACATGATTTGGAACAGAGGGGGTATGATTGAAAAATAGAACAACTTTGAAACTAACTCTTCCATAATTTTCAATTACTCCTATTCCTAATTTAACTATTTAGATAAAATAGGAAGTAAAGAATAATATTACAGTTATTTCTTTTTGTTAAGGGATTTCTTTTAAGATTTATTGAAGAGAATTTTGCTCATATTCAATAAGATAAAACCAAACAATTGGAAATCAATATTATTAAGCACATATTTATTAAAATCAAATTTTTTAATATCAATATGCAAATTAGCCTTCCCATTCACACTGTAAACCGCTGTTTTGTTGTATATATAAATACAACTGCATGTTATTTGTATGTAGATATGGTCAAAAGTCTTAATGATTTAAAACAATTTTTTTAACAATTGAGGTTTAAATAAAAATAAAATCATGGAAAATGGGATACAGATAACACAGGGAATAGTGATTTGTATAGTAATATAGATTCGGTTACAGACAGAAAAACATACAATCTCCATTATAATAAGATATTAAAAAACAAAATAAAATAAATAAAAAACACCATTTTTGGCTATCTTTTAAATAAGATAGCCAAAAATTATGGTGTTTTTTTATTTTTTTAAATTTATTTTATTTTGTTTTTTGATGTACAAATAAATTTAGCTACGAGCGGAACAATTTGGTTTGGTTTCATTTAATACCGACTTAATGTATACACAATTTTTTTATAAACACATTTTTCTATTTAACATATAGATGGGACCCTAACAGCTACTACCACTCCAGGTCAGAATGGACCTGGGATCAATGGTGATAAAGGGATACTCCACATTCCCCAGACCTCCAGAACTGGAACCTCACCATCAGATATCATTCACAGGACATGAAGACCCTCAGCCACTGCCCTCTAGCACCCATACGATAAAAAGGGTTGTGGCTTGCCACAAGGGCAATCGGGTCGGGGCAATCATATAGGTGCTAGGGCTTGGAGTGACCAGCCGATTGATCAGAGGGGGCCTCTCCGACTACCAGTCTAGCCTAAGTGAGGATTTAAGTGGAGTGTTGTATGCAAGTGTGACGAATTAAACTTGTAAGTCAATGTACCACTCTACTTTATATATGTGTGTTCATATATGTATATATATATCCGTCTATTGGTGGTATATATATCTTATTGGGCTTTAGTATGAAGCATTTACAATATTAGAAACTCGGTTTTTAAGCGTTAAGTTTCATTTATTGAGTAAATTTATTGAAGAGAAGGTAACACTCAAAAATTACCCAATAAATAAAACTTAACACTTAAAAAACCGAGTTTCTAATATTTTTAATGCTTCACACTAAAGCCCAAACAAGATATACCACCAATAGACGGATATATATATAGAGAGAGAGACAGAGTCATCCACAGACACGTGTTTCGACTTATCAAGTCTCTTCAGTGTGGCTAGACATTTGTAAGCTACCTACAGCCGGGATTGAAATCCGATCGGGTGGGGGCCAGTCCGACACCTTAACCATTAGGCTGTCTTCACTTTCAGAACGCGAAGGGGATTTAACTGTTCTCATACACACATCACTGTGTGTGTGTAAAGGCCGTCATAGAGTGCTCCATCCCTTATATAGGAGAGCGTTGCGTTTATATATATATATATATATATATATATATATATATATATAACACACATATATCAACGAGAAGCATACGTGGATCCCTCAACAACAACATGCAAACTCTACTTGATATGATATCTCTGTGAATTATTTGTACTAAGAGTAGTTATTTGAAGTTATAATTGTTTACTAAGGATTAATATTAGTTACTTGAAACTATATAATTGTGTGCGAACAAATGGCTGTTATTAAAAGAACTAATTACTTAAAACCATACACTTATAAGGATTAGATGGGAATACTTTAAACCCTACAACTGTATGAAATTATCTGTATTAGATAGGATTATTTAATATCATATAACTGTGCAAAAAACTCTAAAGAAACAATTACCCAATTAATGTAAATATAATTATGAAGAAAATAACAAATTAGGAAAAAAAAATGCGAGAAAAGTTATGGAAAAGTGAATAACGAACACAAACAATTAAAAATCAATATCTCACTTCAGTTGGTCTCGGGGGATACATTAAGATTTGAATAAATTAAAATCATGAGAATATGACGTAAATAACTAATGGAATTGCAACGTTAGTGGTGACGTATGAGCAGTTACAGACAAAAATATAATCTCCATTATAATCCTATTATAATGGAGTGTTTGTAAACGAAACTATATTACTACTCAAGTCACAAATCCCTTAGTTATTTACGTTACATTCTCCATGATTTTTGTCTAAACCTCAATTATTAATGAAATTGTTTTACATTATTAATACTGTTGACCACATCTGCATACGAATAACATGCAATTGTATTTATATATACAACAATATAGCGGCTTACAGTGTGAACGGGAAGGCTAATTTGCATATTGATATTAAAAATTTGATTTTAATAAGTTAAATATATATAATATATATATATATATATATTATATATATATAATCCAAAGTCCAGAGAAGAAATATTCCTTACGACACAAGTTTTATTTAAAAAAACCTGTCGCAGTTAAAGAGCTCAATGTGTGCTCTTTAAAGTTAGAGTCACAGAGCAATATAAGTAAAGAATAACAAAGACAGCATTAATCTCCCTGAAATAGACTATAATGCTAATCCTCTTGTTATTTCTTATATATATACATATATATATATATATATATAATATATAATATATATATATATATATATATATTATTATTTTAAAACAGAATGATATATAATTATTTGCTGAGCTTAGCTTAGATGTGGCACAAGGCCAGAAGTATGGGGTGCCTAATGAGAACTGAACTCACTAACAATGGTTCGCGAATCTACCTTGTTAACCATTACTCCACGTGAGGTGCCCAATAGAAGAATAATATATAGACGATGAAAAGGTAAAAGGAGAAGGCGGAGGAAGGAGATAGAGAAGGGGGGAGTAAAAGGGGTTGTCACAGATTTAGGTAGTATAAAAGTTCGGGGGGATAGAAGGGTCAAAGGATTTAAGGTAAGTGATTAATAAATGTACTGGTTGTGTGGCTGTTTAGTGGAGACAGTTTGCTGAGTTCGTCTGTGTGGAAAGATTATTATACAATTGCAATTGTGAAAGAGATTGTAGCGATTATCTTTCCTTGTTTGGGATAGGGTTAAGATTGTAAAAGGGTGATCTTCCCTTAGCCGCCAGGGTTTGCAACTAGAGGGCGTTATAATCTGGCTGTTTAAACACAGCCCAGGAAAAAACTCTCTTTTTCTCATCTGGGATCTCCAGACATGCACTAGTTGTGTCTCTGTCCATTTGGACTTGGTGGGCATTGCCCCACAACTATAGACTTCAACGGTCACTATTATACTCTATCTCCGTAGAGGTGTTTGGCTCACCCGCCATTTTATAGCCGTGAACACACGTGCCTTCTAAACACCCCCGTTTCTGTATGGAGGTGACCACCACGTGATCCTGTACGAAGTAGTGACAACCTTTTGAGGTAGGTCTTTCATCTCTTCCTTTGACTATACTCTTCAAGGACTCTTTTCCTTAGGACGATCGTCCTAACTGTTTTGTATTGTATTTGAATGTTTCTCTGGCAATAAAGTGTGTATTTTGTTATGTACCTCTTTGTTGGATTCTGTTGTATATAATCACCTACGTTCGGGGGCTTTTCTGAGGCCTCCTAATGTATTATAAGAAGTAGTCATAGCCACGGAAGTTAAAACCACCTTAATTCTTATAAGGTTAAAACTTGACCATACTGACCAATTGCATGTACATAAACCAGAATCTGTCACAGAAAATAATACCCATAAATTTCTCTGGGATTTTGAGATACAAACAGATCACCCAATCCCAACCAGAGGACCAGACCTAATGTCCGGGCTGTGGAGTCGGAATACAAAGCTTTCAATGTTACGTTACGCTTTCCTTTTGGAATGGAGAGATGACGTTTCAACGTTTGTTACGTTCGGGCTCTTATTTCGAGTAGAGTGATGATGTTTTGATAGTAAAATATTGGTGCTCTTTGCAGAAATGCGTCCCTCCCTTCTGCCTTAAAAAAATGCTAAACGGTGACAGCTCAAAAAACAACCCGTGCTTAAACGCCTAAAAAAACAAACTTTTTTTTCGGTATTTTCATTTTATTTTAATATTTTTTCGACACTCAATTACAAATAAAAAAAATTAAAATATTATTTTCGGTATTTTTATTTTATTTTAATATATTTATTTCCAACAATCAATTACAAATAAAAAATCAAAATATTTAGATATTCTTTTTTATTCTAATTATAAAAAAAAGTCACAAAAACAATCAAGACATTAAACAAACATTAATAAAAAAAATCTGAATATTTAGATATTCTTTTTTATTTTAATAAAAAAAAATGTTACGTCATTTTTAATTTAAAAAATATCTTTTATTTTATGATATTGCAATTGTACAACATAAATTTAGGTGCTACAAAAAGTCAATTTTTAATTTACATTGTACAATTGTTAAATGTGTTGCAAAATATTGGCAAAGCTGTCTGTGTCTGATTAAGCGCGGGTTGTTTTTTGAGCTGTCACCGTTTAGGGTTTTTTTAAGGCAGGAGGCCGGGACGCATTTCTGCGAAGAGCCCCGAAATATTTGTTGCATACTTGTCTCTGGACCGGTTATACATTGGAGAGGCGGGAATCCTGGTTGCTGAGTCGATGCTGGAGTCGGCTGATAATTTCTTGGTGTTTGGAGTCTGGAAACCAACTTTGGGTGATGGGAGAATATCTTGCATCTTCCTGATGCCTGTGTGTGGTCGAGCATTTCATGCAGAAGAGGGAATTGTCGATTGGCAACTTGGGTCTTACTCGTCGGATTCTTGCTCTGAACCTCGTTAGGGTCTAAATGTAGGCTTTAGTTTTATATATATATATATAAAATTTCAAATGAAATAAAGAAAATGGCATTACTTTTTGACTCACTAGTATTTTTCTACATAATCGCCTTTGACAGTTTTTGGTGCTATTCGCAGAATTCCGTCCGACCTGCTGCCTTTAAAAATGCTAGGCGGTGGTAGCTCAAAAAACAACCCCACCTATGAAGGAAGTCCCTGCTGTATATGAAAATATCATTTGTCGATTGAAGGCGTTTTTATCGACAAATTATTTTTTAGTGGTTTGAAGGCACTAAAAGTAAGCCATATTTTTTTTGAATATTGAAAAAAAAAACAACAAAAAAAACAACAAAAAAACAACTAGCGCTTAAGGCGTTTTTCCCAAAAAGTTAATGCGATATTTTACTATCTCAAGTCTTTTTCGACAAGTAAATGTAAATATTTTAACCTTTGAAAAATATGGCTTACTTTTAACGCCTTTAAACCACTAAAAAAAATTGTCAATAAAAACGCCTTCAATCGACAAATTATTTTTTTCATATACAGCAGGCACTGCTTAAGCTAGACAATTCATTCATAAGTGGGGTTGCTTTTTTAAGGCAGGAGGCCGGGACAGAACTCTGCGAATAGCACCAGTTTTTCTATCACGTTAGTGACGTCACAGTGACGCTCAACCACCAGTTAAAATTGGCGGGAAAAACTAGCATGGAGTAAAAATGATCATAATTTTCTCGCATTTTTTTTTCTTTCTTTGAGAGAGCAATTTTGGGTCTTTAATTCTTCAAACATTTAGATAGCCACTCGTATACGCCATATCTGTCGTTCTAATTAGCGAATCGTATTAGCTCGAGTGGGTTGGGGGTAACGGTTGAGATTTTGAAAAAGAAAAAAAAAGAAGAAAAAAAGAAAGAAAGAAAAAGAAAGGCTGCAGTGGGGATAGGGAATTCTGTTTCGGCTTCACATTGTGGTATTCTGATACTTCCTGCAGGGTCGGGCCGGTGGTATGTCGAAATTCGTAAGGTACTTTAAACGTCCAGGGTACTTCAGAGTCTCCGGTCTGGGAATCGTTGTAAGATACTTTCTTTGAAGAGATGCCTAAACCATTAGGGGTTTTCTTTTTTTGCCGGGGTGAGGGCATAGATACGACCCGACCCCTAATAAAAAGAAAAGGCTGCGGCTGAACACTTTGTGAACCCTGATTGTAATCTTTACTTGCTCCTACTGGAATAAAAAGCCAGGCACAATCTTTAAGAATAGAGAATTCCCAGTCTACACTGAATAGAAAATTGGTACAAATGCACAATAGCGCGCAAGATATGATATCATTAGAATCGCATTTTACGTATAAATATAATTAGATGTCGCAAACTACCGAAGTAGCCTAACACTAAACCTAACACTAACCCTAACCAGAAAAATAACCCTAACTCTAACCCTTATCTTAACCCTAACCCTAGCGTCTCAAAGGTTTCGGATATTTCAGTAAAATATAATTAAATGTGGATTATTTGGATTATTCTGACTATTGTCCTCATCTTTATTGTTATCTACACCACGTTTTTGGCCGATGTGCACTCCGGCTTTCTTCAGGTCTTTCTTGTCGTTGTGTAGATTACAATAAAGAAGTCGGTACAAATGCAGAATAGCGCACAAGAGATAATATCATTAGAATCGCATTTTACGTATAAATATCATTAGATGTCGGAAACTCCCGAAGTAGCCTAACACTAACACTTACCCTAACCCTAATATTAACCCTAACACTAACCCTAACTCTAACCCATATCCTAACCCTAAACCTAGCATCTCAAAGGTTTCGGGTATTTCCGGTAAATGTAATGAAATGTATATTGTTTGTATTATTCGGACTATTGTCCCTACCTTTATTGTTATCTACACAACGATTCGACCGATGTGCCCTCCGGCTTTCTTCAAGTCTTTCTTGTCGTTGTGTAGATAACAATAAAGATGAGGACAATAATCAGAATAATACAAATAATACAAATTATCAAGCCTCATCTCAAAAATTCAGAGAAATAGTAATTAAATGTACTGCTTTTTATACGTAATCTAATGATATTATCTCTTGCGCGCTATTCTGCATTAGTACCAAGAAGTCAAAACGCCCATCTCAGATGTGTTATACAAGGTGCGGCAGAAATACCTCCCATATTTGAAAATATCACTTGTGTAGTTCAAGGAAACTTTACAGACACACACACACACACACACACACACACACACACACATATATATATATATATATATATATATATAAAGAATCTTTTTAAATTTAAATTGTAAGGGTTTGCGTATGCTTCATATATTTGATATCGAGATTATCTTCTATATATTAATACTCTTGTTCATCAAAAGTACGACCTAGCAATTTGCGACACTCCCAAGTTAAAAATCGTCCAAATCATCCAAGATGAAATTCAAAAATGTAAATCCTGATTATCCACCGAATTCTTATTTCTTATGAGTGTCGTCACCTCAGCTAAATAATGGGCCATTCCATTTCTTTTTTTATAAAGTAAGAAAGGGAAGAAAAAGGACATGCTACACAGAAAAATATAATAATAAAGAAAGAAAGATAGTGTAGACGTTCAAGTCTTCTTCTTGTTTTCCATACATAGGGATTCAGATGGTAGATAAAATAGCCCATATTTTTTAACCAAGTGCACTGGGGTTGTTGGTTGTTGGAATTGTGTGTTGGGTAAGAGATTTTAACAACGATGATTTTATGATTTGTGTGGTCTAAGTTGAACGCTCAATGTACAATAGTTCAGAAATTATATATATATATATATATATATATATATATATATATATAAGCCATCTACAGACACCGTGTTTCGGCGTTTTGTGTCTTTTCAGTGTGGCTAGACACAGAAAGTACCGAGAGCGAAACCCGACTGACTTTTCGTCAGCCTGATTCGTTAACCTATAGACCATTTGACAGCCACCGTAAAGGAGTGGTGTTTAAACTATTAAATACATACATTTGTTTATAAATTTTACGATCACCAGAGAGACCCAGTCTGTAAACAAACGATCATTGCTTTATATTGGCAGTGAAAGTTAATTTAATTTTAAAGAATAAATACCTTCAGAAAGTAAATTTACTTCGACTTCTGTCGTCCCACCAGTTCTGTTTTTTTAATTATTTCACCATCGATTCTTTATTTATTTATTTATTTATTTATCATAGTCCGTATATTTAAAACTATATACACAAATATTTGTATGTACATTTGAGTTCTCAATTTTGGTTGAATCCTATCAAAGTAACACTTGATATCATGCACTTATATATATATATATATATATATATATATATATAGAGAGAGAGAGAGAGAGAGAGAGAGAGAGAGAGAGATGTGTTTTTTTGTTGTTGGCATCCTACGAGAGACGATGGAGTAGTGTCAAGGTTTTTGTTAACTTGAATTGCATAGCCTGGACTGGTTCATATGGAGGATGAGCTGTTGCCCGTGCAGCAAATCCCCCCCCTCTCGACACTGCCGCTGTGATCCAAAGGAAAGGTAAGGTACCAATGCAGTTTGCAACGGTTGTGTCGCAGGAGTTGATGGGTAGCACTGGATTTCAGCATCACACCACCTTAGGGACTCCAGCTCCTGATTTATTTTCGGGGTTTACTCCCCTAGCCTTTCCTTGAAGGCAACAGAGGTCCTGTGTCGGACTTCTTGAGTTGATGGGTTGCCGACCAAGGCTAAAGAGCCCATTCAAACCCATTTGGGGATTTATGCGAATAGTAAGTACCCCAATCTTACCACTATCGGTGTTTCTGAAAAATAATTGAGGTTGGGGAAATTATATATATATATATATATATATATATATATATATATATATATATATCAAAAAAATAAAAAATTCACTCTGATGAAGGTCGTAAAAAATCTCTCTGTGTACGGAATATTTTATACATTTTTCCTATTATTATCAGCATCATTTCAACTCCATCTGATTATTTTAATAATAATAATAACGTAAATCCGTATACATTTTGATAAACAGACCGAAACACATGTGTAAGTGATATCGATTAAAAGTGATATCGATAAAATTCAGTTTTATCCATCTACATTTCTTTTCTTTACTCATTTTTTCCTCATATTGTCGGATTCATTTTCCATTCTTACACACACACATATATATATATATATATATATATATATATATATATATATAGTGTACAATACATTTAAGGTGCCATTGTTACCATTGGTTTCCAGGCAGCCGTAGATATAAATGAAGGGACATTCTCTGTATTTCTTAAACAGACGCGTTGTCTTGATGAAGGGTAGCTAACATTCTGCCTGGAAACCAATGGTAACAATGGCACCTTAAATGTATTGTACACTATAATAAATAAATAAATAAATACAGCTCTTACACACGTAATCGAGCACTTTATTTTCAATTCTCCAATACTAACAAAGGACTATATATATATATCGAGCCGCACTGATGAGAAGTAAACTTCAAAACACGTGTCTATGGATGACTTATATATATATATATATATATATATATATATATATATATATATATATATATGTGTGTGTGTGTGTGTGTGTGTGTGTGTGTGTGTGTAGAGGGAATGAACTTTGAATCAAAAATCAGAAATTTTTGCTAAATGCATGCATAAACGGAAATGGCAATTATGACAATCCCAGCAAAAAGAAGGAAAGAGAAAAAAAAAAAAAGAATTTTTTAAGTGGATTTTTGAAAATGTTTAAGTTTAATTTTTTTTTAAATACTAGCAAATATATGCCCCCTCCGGGTGCAAGTATTTAAGTTTTAATGTAATAAAATATTATATCAAATTAGAAATGCTAATGAAACTAAATAAGAAAGCAGATAAAAATATTTGAAACAGAGGAGGGTATGATAAAAAAAATAGAACAACTAAAACTTACTCTTCCATCACTCCTGTTTTCATTGCCAAATTTTCCTAATTTAACTATTTAGTTAAAATAGGAAGTAAAGAATAAAATTACAGTTATTTTTTCTTGTTAATGGATTTGTTTTAAGATTTATCTTCGAGATTTTTGCTAATATTCATTAAGATAAAACCAAACAATCAGAAATCAGTAATACTAAGCACATATTTATTAAAATCAGATTTTTAATATCAATATGCAAATTAGCCTTCCCATTCACACTGTAAACTGCTATTTTGTTGTATATATAAATACAATTGTATGTTATTAGTATGTAGATATTACCAACAGTATTAATAATGTAAAACAATTTTATTAATAATTGAGGTTTAAATAAAAATAAAATCCTGTAGAAGGTGACGTAAATAACTAAGGGAATTGTTACTTGAATAGTAATATAGTTTCGGTTACAGACAGAAAAACACACAATCTCCATTATATTAAGATATTTACAAAAAAATATGATTTTAGATATTCCATATTAACAACTACATTTATTATCAACATCGCGTTTGTCATTCATCTTTTCAAAATGACGCAACAGCGTTCATTAACTGCGAAACTGTTTTCACTGGTCATAATTACAATATGAACTCCCGCAGTTAACAGTAATTTATCAATATATTGATTAATTCTGTGGATTTAAACCTAAAGATCCTTATGGTGAAACTCGAATAGGTTATTTCTGTACACACTATATATATATATATATATATATATATATATATATATATATATATATATAAAGTGTTGTTATGGGTCCAACGGAAGAAAAATAGATATTTTATAAAAAAAGGTTTGCAAAAACGATTATGTTTTTTTTTTGTTTTTTTATTAACTTACATATGAATGCGACACGTGTTTCTGATCTGTTGTATTTTTCAGGCATTGAATTATTATTTTGGCAGAATATGCCCGATATTTGATAGGTTGTGTGTGTTTTTGTAACTTTTTTTATTATAATGGTTGTGTAATAACGGTTGAACGCTACGTTATTTTTTTCAATCCTTGCGTGCGATTTGCGCGTGACTTGCGTGCGCCATAATATATATATATATATATATATATATATATATAATATATATAATATATATATATATTATGGTGCCTTGACTTACAAATTTAATTTGTTCCGTTCGCATCCAAATTTCCTTGTATATCAAATTAATTTTCCCCATTGATCTAAACTTAAATATTTTTAGCGAACTTATTGACATAAGCGTATCTGAAGCTCGCCCGTATATCAAATTTTGGCTCTGTCAACACAAAGCAAAAAAAAAATCACCGAGTGAGAACTCGTAACGTCTTCGGCATAAAATAACCCAACAAGTATTGACATGCCTTAAAATCCAACCAACCAACCAACCAACCAATACGCCTAACTGGTGGTGTAATATATGGTTAAAACACTGATATAAGTAAAATAAAATAAAAAGTAGATCGAGTGACCTATTCTTGGTATCAGCCGGGCATCGAGGGGGTCACTCCCCTTTTTGCTAGCGTTAGACCAGAGAGATTGTTTTTGCTGAGGTGGAGCGCCGTTCCTACCACCAGCTTCCCACTTTACCGCACAGATCCAAACCGTGCTACTCATCTACAGAATTATTTTGTAGGCAGGTGATGTTGAATAACACGGAATATTTTTTCTTCCTGATCTTCAATTGTAGTTTTTCCAGTCTTCTGGCTATTTTTCACAGGTCAGGATCCAGTTGGTATAGGATTTTCCCCATGCTATCTACCCTAGCGCTTTCAACCCTGCCCCTTTAAATCGAAAGGGCAGATGTTGCCTGAGGGGTGGGTGACCCCATGGGATCAACGATGTTAACTTATATAGTCTAGGGCCAAAGCCATTGGACCCCGCCCCGAGAAGAACTAACACTACAACATATACCCCCTGATGACGACTGAGGAAACAGTCGAAAGCGCTAGGGTAGATAGCATGGGACAAATCCTATACCAACTGGGAAGACAAGGCAACAAACGATTGTAACTTAAATACAAACCCGAATGTCACAAAGTCTACTGCAGAATGACAGGATATATATCACTCCACAATATAAGACTCCACAATGTCACTCCAACCCCTAAGCCAATGCCATCAAAAATACCCCGTGCATTATCAATATTACTCCACTAATCGGCCGGGTCGAAAGGAACTAATTCCCCCTCAAAGGCCACTACGCCCGCGCAATGGGGGGGGGGAGATGAAGAATAATTAAAGTTCCAATTACCGTCGAACTGGGAAGACAAGGCAACAAACGATTGTAACTTAAATACAAACCCGAATGTCACAAAGTCTACTGCAGAATGACAGGATATATATAAGACTCCACAATGTCATTCAAATCAAGCAGTCAAACAGCCAATCAGAACTCAAGGAATGGAATGATCCAAATCATGTTTTCAGTCTGAAATCTGATATCTGTCAAGATTATCTTCTATATATTAATACTCTTGTTCATCAAAAGTACGACCGTTAGCAATTTGCGACTTTGTGTGGTGCAAGAAAACTTTACAGACACACACACACACACACACACACACATACATACATATATATATATCGGGTTAGCTCAGTCGGTAGAGCGTTCGGCTAGGAATCCCAAGGTTCCTAGTTCGATACCGGTCCTCGCCAATTCAACGTATGAGTAGCACAGGGATCTGTGCGGTAAAGTAAGGAGCTGATGGTAGGTGTGGCGCTCCACCTCAGATGCTAAAACAATCTCCTTGGCCTAGAACTATTGAAAAGGGGATATACTCCCTCGCTGACTGGCTTATACTGACTTTAGGCCGCCCCGTCGACTTTACTTTACTTGTATATATATGTATATATATATATATATATATATATATATATAAAGAATTTTTTTAAATTTAAATTGTAAGGGGTTTGCGTATGCTTCACATATATATCAATACTCTTGTCCATCAAAAGTACGACCGTTAGCAATTTCTACCGACTGAGCCAACCCGGCCCTACATTAAATAATCCTGAACTAAATCGGCCCTTTTTTTTTATTTTTCAAATTTCGATTATTATCGAAAATACATCCAGTTGAACTCGACCGATTTGGATTTCATTAACTCAAAACAAGTCTTTAAGTGTCCAGGGTTGCCATGAATACGTGAAAAATATCAATGAAACACCATATGCTAATGGACGGTTTCCTGTATTTGCAAGAGCTCTCATGTAAGTTAAGATCATAATCATCTTTTATTAATAGCTGCATCCGGTTGAGGATAGGCACGACTTCTGTAGCTCTGTAGAATCACCCATCTGTTGCCATCACTCCCAGGTCCACTCTGATCCGGAGGTGGGGTAATACCTGTTAGTTTCGCGCCTATGAGTCAAATAGATTTGTTTGGGATAATGTTTTAAAAGGGTTTTGAATTACATTAATACATTGGCTCTTAACGGAGGCGGTTATCGTCATAGGAAATAGACTCGGTGACCGAGATCAAATCCTGAATGAGTTTGTTTGCTATTTGTTTGAATTTTTGGACCATAGGACCGTTAGGCACCCCTTTTGCGATCTCGATTCATAAGGATATTTTTTCTATTTACACCGTCAAAATTCAGTTGTTTGTTAACAGATGATTTTTAGAGTTTTTTTTTAATTATAAAACTAACCTCTAACCCTAAGCCCTAACCCTAACCCCTAACAAATAACCGGATTTTGGCGGTGTAAATGAAAAAAATGTCCTTATGAAACGAGATCGCAAAAGGGGTGCCTAAAGGTCATATGGTCCGAATTTTTTCATGAGGCTCGATAATTTGGATCATTTGTATTATTTAGACTATTGTCCTTATCTTTATTGTTATATATATACAGCATTTCGGCTGATGTGCCCTCCGGCCTTCTTCAGTTGGACGCATGACGCAATGGATATAAAAGTTAATACAATTCTAAGTAACCGCCCTGTCGGTGGGGCGTTAGAATGCACCGACTGCACCTCTGCAGAGGGGTAAGACTCCCCCAATGGGGCCACCTGTTGGCCGTGGGTGGCGACCCGTGATGCTTAAGGATAGAACCCAGGTGGATGAGCAGTTCATGACTTGCAATATTCCAGTTTGGCCCTATCTTGGACTAGACGAGCGGTCGGAGAGGTCCCTTCCGATCAATCGGCTGGTCACGTCGAGCCCTTGCATCTATATGATTTTCCCAACCCTATTGCCCTTATGGCAAGTCCCAACCCCTTTTTATCACATGGGTGCTAGAAGGCGGTGGCTGCGGGTCTACATGTCCTGGGAATTACGTTAAACTCTATCTGATGGTGAGGTTCCAGTTTTGGAGGTTTGAGGAGTGTGGAGCACCCCTTCATCACCATTGCTCCCTGGTCCACTCTGACCCAGAGTGGTAGTACTTGTTAGGGCCCCATCTATAGGTTGAATAGAAAGACATGAGTTTATAAACAAAATTGTATTATACATTAAGAATGAATTTATTTCACAACTTTGTCGGCATTAAATGACCCACTGGGTTTGATATGCCGTAAAACCCAAACCAACCAAGTGAGAATCATCTGTAGTTTGCAGGTTCAATCCTGACCAAGAGCGATGATAACATAGAATACTTAACATAGCTTAACACTTGTACCCGGTCATGGTTAACGGAATGAGAACAGTCTACCCTCGTGGATTGAATAATGGGTTCGGTTCGAATTTCCGTGAAGGGTCCCGATTATGACATGATGATACTTGAATTCGACAAGAAGGTTCACAAATTGTGAAAAAAAAAACACAAAAAAAACTAAATTTTAACTTTACAACAAAATGGTATATACCAGAATCTGTTCTTGAGAATGAAACGCATAAAATTATCTGGGACTTAAGATTAAGACGGATCACCTTATCCCAGCCAGAAGACCGGATTGATTTACAAAAAAGAAAAAGAGAGCTTGCCAACTGGTAGATTTTACAGTTCCAGCAGATCACAGGGTGAAGATGAAAGAAGCCGAAAAGGTAGAAAACACACTTGGATATTGCTAGAGAATTGAAAAAGCTGTGGAATATGAGGGTGAAAGTGATACCTATTGTAGTTGGTGCTCTTGGAACGATCCCCAAAAGTTTGGAAAAGAATTTGTGTGAATTGGAAATCAGAGGAAGAATCGAACCATCCAAACTACAGCATTGTTAAGATCGGCTAGAATACGCAGGAGAGTCCTG
>CM042173.1:10672610-10757610 GCA_023376005.1 Doryteuthis pealeii
CTCTTGACTAATAAATTATTTATTTGTTTATTGATCTACTAGGAAAAAAGAAGACGGCGTTAGGGTTAGGGTTAGGGTTAGGGTTTAGGGTTAGGGTTTAGGGTTAGATAAATAATTTTAGGGTTAGGGTTAGGGTTTAGGGTTAATAAATAATTTATCAGTCAAGAGTGGTTCCCCTTTGTTTATGTTAGTCATGTGAAATAACCGTAACATCTGTGGTGAGGCTCCTCGTTCGTTTTCCTCCTTTGGTGTACGTGTGCTTAGTCGGTAGTTGTTATCTGTACAACGTTTCGGTCGATGCGCCCACTGGGCTTCTTCAGATATTTCTTGTCGGACTCGGGAGCCTCCTCGAACGCGGGAACCTTCTTGTCGTAATTGGGGGCCATCATGGAACTTTGAACTCAAACCTTTATTCAATCCACATGGTTCCCATTCCGCTAACCATAGCTGGGAACAAGTGTTAAGCTGTGTTAATTATTATTCTATAATTATGACCAGGATTGAACCTGCAGCCTAGAGATAACCGTCACTTAGAACTGTATCAAATCAACGCCTATATCCACTACGCTATGTGTCCAAGAACGTTCCCGAGATCGGGAAGGCTCCCGAGTCCGACAAGAAATACCTGAGGAAGGCCGGAGGACACATCGGCCGAAACGTTGTACAGAGAAAAATAAAGATGGGGAGAATAGTTCGAATAATACAAATAATACAAATTATCAAGCATCATCTCAAAATTCAGAGAAATAGTAATGAAATGTGATGCTTTTTATACGTAATCTAATGGTATTATCTCTTGCGCGCTATTCTGCATTAGTACCAAGAAGTCAAAACGCCCATCTCAGATGTGTTATACAAGGTGCGGCAGATATACCTCTCATATTTGAAAATGTCACTTGTGTGGTGCAACGGAACTTTATATATATATATATATATATATATATATATATATATATATATATATATATATAATCCAAAAGTCCAGAGAAGAAATCTTCCTTACGACACAAGAGTTTTATTTTTTTTTAAATCAGAGAAATAATATTTTATTGAATTAAAACTTAAATACGTGTGTCCGGCGGAGGATGCATATGTTTGCTAGTTCTATTAAAAGAGGTAGTGTCGATTTAAAATCTTTAGGCTCAAAGCTCTGACTTTCCCAGTTTTATTTTTGTTACTATATATTATGATGCAGATGATACGGGCAAAACGTATCCTTATCCGTATCATTACTACATAAGAATATTAGAATTCTATGAAAAATCAATTAATTGTCAACTTTTCACTAAAAATTTGATACTTATTCACCTTTAGATGAATTTATGTTTAAAATAGTTTTTTTCATAAAATATGTTAGGGGAAAGATTTTTTTCTACTAGGTCGAACCCCTTATGTAATTTTATGAAATCCAAACAAAATTTATTTTACTCGTACGATTTTTGAATTTTTCTCTAAAGATAAGAGTCTAATAAATGAATCAGAAATTTTTAAAAACGTTTTGGAGGTCCTTAATGTAGTAAAACAAAACAAATATCTCAATGGAGTGGGGTTAATATGATGCTTTTTAAGTAAGTAATTTTTTAAAAATATCAAACGTTTTTATTTTATTTATTTAATTTTGCCACCCTCCTCAGGCAATATCATTCAAACATTAATTTTTACACCGCCCGGGGGGCATTTTTTTCCCTAGTTCTATTAAAAGAGGTACTGTCAATTTGAAATTTTAACTCCCATCCAGGCAATATCTTTCAAAATCTATTTTTTACACCACCGCCCGGAGGTCGTTTTTTTTTAATTTATTTTTATTTTTATAGTTCTACTAAAAGAGGTAGTGTCGATTTGAATTTTAACCCCCCCCCCCTCCGGCAATATCTTTCAAAAAATATTTTTTTTACACCGCCCGGAGGGTGTTTTTTGTTTGTTTACTAGTTCTATTACAAGAGGTAGTGTCGATTTGAATTTTTAACTCCGGCAATATTTTTCAAAAAATAATTTTTACACCGCCCAGATGGCTTTTTTTTTTTTTTTTTTTTTGCTAGTTCTTTTAAAAGAGGTAGTGTCGATTTAAAATCTTTAGGCTCAAAGCTCAGAATTTCCCAGTTTTATTTTTGTTACTATATATTATGATGCAGTTGATTCGAGCAAAACATATCCTGGTCAGTGAGTGCAAAAAAAAATGGGTTGATGCAGACCTCGGTGTGATGCATCATGTTGCCAGTTCCAGCTGTGTCGTCTCGTGCTTAGCAACCAGTGCAGAAAATGGCGGGATTTCAAACTTAACAAGACGCAGCCGCTTATTTCTGCTGCTAGTCGTCCAATCGTGGGGAAATGGTTAACGAGCTAGTCTCGCAGATCCGTTACTACTGAAAAGCGAGTTCGATCCTCGCTGGACGCCCCATACTTGTGTAAAATCCTACCTTTAGGGTAAATGATTTAAAGGGGTGTCAGTTCGTTGTGTAATGGTTAGCAAGCCAGTCTCGCAGATCCGTTACTACTGAAAAGCGAGTTCGATCCTCGCTGGACGCCCCATTCTTGTGACCTTGTTTACTTTTAGGGTAAATGATTTTAAGGGACGTCCGGTCGTTGTGTAATGGTTGACAAGCTAGTCTCATAGATCCCTTATTAATTAATCGCGAGTTCGATTCTCGCTGGATGTCCCATAATTGTGACCTTGTGTCAAATGTTACCCATAGGGTAAATACTTATTTTATAGACATTCTGTAATGCTAAAACCTCAGACAATACTACACAGCGTCTGACGACAGATTATAATGACAGCTGAACAAACGGCAATGATCTGAGGGGTGGCTAAGGGGGTGGCTAAGGGGTAGGGTGGCTAAGAGGTCGAGGGTGGGGGTGAGAATGAATGACATAATTCGTTAGAAATAAAAAAAAAAAAAGAACGCTGGCGGATAAAATTACGGCAGACACGTAAGTTGATATATCGAGTAATAACAGGTGATATTTGCATTGCAACAATGGCCTATTAAAAACAACTTATAGAAAACACTAGAATCGGCTACCCGGCGTCGCCTGGGTAGAAGGGGGATTCTTTTTTTAAAGTTAGTTTCGCAGATCCATTATTACTGTATCGAGAGTTGGATCCTCGCTGGATGACATATGTAGAGCATTACGTAAGATTGAAAAAAACATTTAGAAGAGCTAGGATTGTTAATTCTGGCTTACTTTAGACCGCTCACGGTGGCTCTACCACTACTGCGATCCTACCGTTATTGAACAGAAGGATTCAGATTACAATAATAATAGGAATTCATTTGAATAGAATGAGTTCGAAGTTGAATAGATGGTGAACTTAACCCATCATATAGGAAAGAAATGCCAAGAAAAACTGGTACAGTCGAGCGGGAAATTTTGGTAGGCAAAGAATTGTAAGATATAATATGTACAGCATTATATAAGCATCAAAAACATTCACAAGAGCTAGGATTATCAAAAGATACCATATGTAGAGCATTATATAAGCTTTAAAAACTTTCAGATGAGCTAGGATCATCAAAAGATCATATGTAGAGCATTATATAAGCTTTAAAAACTTTCACAAGAGCTAGGATCATCAAAAGATATCATATGTAGAGCATTATATAAGCTTTAAAAACTTTCAGAAGACCTAGGATTATCAAAAGATACCATATGTAGAGCATTACATAAACTTTAAAAACATTCACAAGAGCTAGGATCATCAAAAGATACCATATGTAGAGCATTATATAACTTTAAAAACTTTCAGATGAGCTAGGATCATCAAAAGATACCATATGTAGAGCATTATATAAGCTTTAAAAACATTCAGATGAGCTAGGATCATCAAAAGATACCATATGTAGAGCATTACATAAACTTTAAAAACATTCACAAGAGCTAGGATCATCAAAAGATACCATATGTAGATCATTACATAAACTTTAAAAACTTTCAGAAGAGCTAGGATCATCAAAAGATACCATATGTAGAGCATTACATAAGCTTTAAAAACTTTCAGATGAGCTAGGATCATCAAAAGATACAATATGTAGATCATTACATAAACTTTAAAAACTTTCAGAAGAGCTAGGATCCTCAAAAGATACCATATGTAGATCATTACATAAACTTTAAAAACTTTCAGAAGAGCTAGGATCATCAAAAGATACCATATGTAGAGCATTACATAAACTTTAAAAACTTTCAGAAGAGCTAGGATCATCAAAAGATACCATATGTAGATCATTACATAAACTTTAAAAACTTTCAGAAGAGCTAGGATCATCAAAAGATACCATATGTAGAGCATTACATAAGCTTTAAAAACTTTCAGAAGAGCTAGGATCATCAAAAGATACCATATGTGCAGCATTACAAAAGCTTTAAAAACTTTCAGATGAGCTAGGATCATCAAAAGATACCATATGTAGAGCATTAAATAAACTTTAAAACTTTCAGATGAGCTAGGATCACCGGAAGATATATGTGGAGCATTAAATAAGCTTCAAAAACTTTCAAACGTGTTAGGATCATCGATGATACCATATATAGAGGATTACATTTGCTTTAAAAACTTTCAGATGAGCTAGGATCATCAAAAGATACAATATGTAGAGCATTACATAAACTTTAAAAACTTTCAGAAGAGCTAGGATCATCAAAAGATACCATATGTAGAGCATTACATAAGCTTTAAAAACATTCAGATGAGCTAGGATCATCAAAAGATACAATATGTAGAGCATTAAATAAGCTTTAGAAACTTTCAGATGAGCTAGGATCACCGGAAGATATATGTGGAGCATTAAATAAGCTTCAAAAACTTTCAAATGTGTTAGGATCATCGATAGATACCATATATAGAGGATTACATTTGCTTTAAAAACATTCAGATGAGCTAGGATGATTGAAAGATTCTATATGTAGAGCATTATATAAACTTTAAAAACTTTCAGATGACCTAGGATCCTCAAAAGATACCATATGAAGAGCATTACATAAGCTTTAAAAACTTTCAGATGAGCTAAGATCCTCAAAAGATACCATATGTAGAGCATTACATAGGCTTTAAAAACTTTAACATTAGCTTAGATCCTCAAAAGATACCATATGAAGAGCATTACATAAGCTTTAAAAACTTTCGGGTCATCAATAGATATCATATGTAGATCATTCTTCAAAAGTATGTAGAAGTGCTAGAATCATTGAAAGATAACATATATAGAACATTATTAAAAGCTTAGATCATCGAAGGATACCATATGTGGAGCAGTACACTAAGTTGAATCATTTCAAGGGTTATTGAAATACATCATATATACTAATACACTAAAAAAGAAAAAAAAACTAATACACTAAAAAAGAAAAAAAAAGAAGAAAAACAGAAAAAGAAAAAAGGCAGTGAAAACGGAAAACGGACATTAAAAAGAAAACGGACATTAAAAGGAGAAAATTAAAAGAAAAAGGCAGCGAAAACGGCATTAAAAAGAAAAGGCAGCGAAAACGGCCATTAAAAACAAAAAGGTCATTAAAAAGAAATTTGGCAAACGAAAAGAATTCATGCTTAAAGAGGTTGTCCTCAATCACAATCCTTCTTTTCTTTAAACCAGTTAAAAAAAAAAATTAATGAAAAAAGCGGGAGGGGAGGGGGAGTAGCTATACCTTACAATAAAGAAAATAGAAATAAATAATTAGATACATAAAGAAAAAAATATATGTAAATATATAAATAATTTTTTTTTAATTAAAAAAAGCATAAAAGAAATAATGATAACGTCAGGTAACTAAGACATCAGTTCACAAGAGAATATTCATATAGATAATGTTTTTTGAGCACATTTTTTAGATGATGAAAACTATTAACCAAAGATAATTTGACATTTTTTTACAATCAGCATTGACTTGAATACTACCCGATTTAAAAACCGTGTTCCAAAGTTTTGGACAAAAATATCTGATTAACAGATTGCCATAGAATTTAGTTTTAATAGAAGGGATATACAATAGAGCAGTACATTCAACAAAAACACTCAAAAGAGCTGTCATCGTCGAAATATATCATATTTAAAACATAACATCAGCTTAAAAAATTGTACAGTTGATTTTTAAAAAAAGAAATAAAAAGGGAAAATTCTGAATAATAGCAATGCCGTTCCCTTTTAAGACAAAATCGTGCGATTCAAAAACGAAAACTGATCGTTCTATTTAGACAAAAAAATAAAATTCTTATCACCGTTTTCCATCAACCAAAAAAAAAGTCAACTTGTGTTAATAGATGTAACCGGAGATTAGAGTCTACATTCTGAAGTTAAAGGAGAAAGAGGGACGAGCGTGGGGGTAAAATATCAAATCCTAGTTAGAAAACTTCTGGAACTATGGGATGAGAAAATGGCGGTCATCGTTCCCGCGTCTCCATCTCATTGTTAAGATATTTGGTACACTCCCAAGAGCCCAGACGGAAAGATGAAACAAATAGGAGTTTTTTTGTTCAAGACTAATGCAATGTAACAAGGATACTCTGACTAATCCTTTGTTATTTAACCTCTTACAAAACCCACCCAAATTTCAAGAACAACAACAGCAACAACAACAACAACAATAATAATAATAATAATAATAATAATAATAATAATAATAATAATAAATAATAAAAGAGTTTGGAAAGTTTTGATATCAGAGGAAGGATTGAAACCATTCAGAACACTGCACTGCTGCAATCTGCCAGAATACTCAGAAGAGTCCTGGAGACCTGAGGAGACTTGCTGTCACTCAGACTCCAGTGAAAGACCATCAGCTAACACTGATGTGAAAACTCAAAAGGAATAATAATAATGATAATAATAATAATAATAATAATAATAATAATAAATTCTCTGGGACTTTGAAATAAAAACGGATCACCTTATCCCAGCAAGAAGACCAGACCTAGTGTTGATAAACAAAAAAGAAAGAACTTGTCAACTGGTGGATTTTGCAGTGCCAGCAGATCACAGGGTGAAGTTAAAGGAAAATGAAAAAATGTACAAATATCTGGACCTTGCCAGAGAACTGAAAAAGTTATGGAACATGAAAGTGAAAGTGATACCAATTGTGGTTGATGCACTGGGAACAGTCCCAAAAGGATTAGAAAAGGGTTTGGAAAGTTTGGATATCAAAGGAAGGATTGAAACCATTCAGAACACTGCACTGCTGCAATCTGCCAGAATACTCAGAAGAGTCCTGGAGACCTGAAGAGACTTGCTGTCACTGAGACTCCAGTGAAATACCATCAGCTAACACTGGTGTGAAAACTCAAAAGGAGTGAACAATAATAATAATAATAATAATAATATAATAATAATAATAATAATAATAATAATAATAGAAAAGTCCTGGATGGAGACCCGTGGAAACTTGCAGTTACTCAGACATCAGTTATATATACAAGCAAAATTAAAAAAACACCCCCCGGGCGATGTAAAAATACATTTTTGAAAGATATTGCTTGAGGAGGGGGAAGTTAAAAATTAAATGTCGGAGAGTTTGAACCATAAATCATGAAATCATCAAATTTGAATAAGCATAAACTGTGTCAGGTAGGTTCTGGCATTACGTAGGGTGACACACCCACGTACTTAAGAATGGGTACAACCCGGATATTAATAAAAGTAGATGGCTGGAATAAGCAATAATTCCCTGAAGAATTGCTACGGCAAGAAACTGCAGTTGGAATATTTTATAACATTCGCTTTTAAAAAAACGTATATTTAGCTCTTTTTATTGAGCACTTTTTAAATCGATTTTTACCAACCCAGAAGTAAATTTATTTGCTTCGTGGATTAGCAAAGATCCGTATATATATATATATATATATATATATATATATATATATATATATATATATATATAGTAAGAAATTTGAAAAAACACAGGTTTAAATAAAATGAGAGGTAAGTTTATTAGCCGACGCTGCAGTGTTTTCGATCTGTTAAGTAGATCTTCTTCGGGGCATTTGTTGATATAAGGAAAAGTATTAAAAAATTATCACAGAATTGAGAAAGGAAAAGTAGAAAAAAATTATCACAGAATTGAGAAAGGAAAAGTAGAAAAAATTATCACAGAATTGATATAAGGAAAAGTTTTTAAAAATTTATCACAGAATAACAACAAATATCAACAAATGCCCTGAAGAAGATCTACTCAACAGATCAAAACACTGCAGCGTCGGCTAATAAACTTACCACTCATTTTATTTAAACCTGTGTTTTTTCAAATTTCTTACCGTCGGATTCACTTCCATCTCTTCACACACACACACATATATATATATATGTGTGTGTGTGTGTGTGTGTGGAAAGAATGTAGAACATATATATATATATATATATATATATATATTATAGACAAAATGTGGCCCTAGGTAGATAATTTGGATGAGGGAAAAGTGAGTTTGCCTAGCGAATTAAATGAAATATAAATAGATGAATATATAAATACGACCGGAGAATTAAAAAGAACATTAAATTCATTCTGTAAGATTTGTAAGAAAGGGAGCGTTTGACCTAATTTAAATTGATTAAGAGCCAAGATGTTGGCCCAGCTGGCTGTTTATGAAACGTAACATATGAATACGTTTCATTACTCTCTCTCTCTCTCTCTCTCTCTCTCTCTCTCTCTCTCTCTCTCTCTCTCTCTCTCTGCTCACTAAGAAACTAACATATATAATGAGGAGATAATCAACATATACATAGAGAGGGGGAAGTGACAGGCAGAATGTGGAGTAAGAGATGGGTCAGTTTCGCTTACTTAGTCATCGGGACAAGAATCTGTAGAGCATTACATGAGCTTGAAAAACAGATTCTTGTCCTGATGAGCTAGTTATCGAAACTGTTAGTCTGACTCATTAGGATTAACATTTCTATTTGCTCTACTTATGTATCGAGCACTCTTTAAAGTGTAGCTTTAAACAATCCTAGCGGCTTATTTATATTTTTATATGTTTTTTATTTCTTTTGGCCAATGTTGTAGTATTAATCGATTATTTTCGGTTGGTGCGACTCTCTTGGTCTTTCATTTTTTCCCCAGGCAAAGTTTTGTAGTATAGTTTTACTAACAAATTATTTGCTGTGTTTATTTCTTACCGCAAGGTTTACTAAGGTGTTCCAATTCTGGAGTTCTAAGAAGTGTGGGGTACCCCTTTATCGCTATTACTCTTAGGTCCTCCCTGACCTGTTAGTACCTTCTAGGGTCCAATCTATGGATTAAATCGAAAAAAAAAAACATGTGTTTAAAAAATGTTTAAAAAAAAAACATGTGTTTCAAAAATTGAATGCCCACAAAAAATGAATAAAGCAAAACGTCTTGGTATAAAATAACCCAACAAGGGTTGACATGCCGTAAAATCTAACCAAACAACCAGCACGAATTTCCATGTCGTTGGGGGTTTTTTTTTTGGGGGGGGTCTTGTTTTTGTTTTGTTTTTTGGTATTTATGTACTTTTTATCACATGAAATGTAAACAAATTTTAATTCCGAAAATGTGGCCCAGGGGGGAAAAAGGGGGGTCGGGAACCACTTCTATAACTACTTTTGTCCCAAGGTGCACATTTCTAAAGTGCAAAAATGCATATGCATGTAGATCCGACTCTATTTGTTTCTTTTTTCTTTCTTTCTTTTTTTAGATTTTACGGCATGTCAACTCTTATTGGGTTATTTTATGCCGAAGACGTTTTGTTCTATTCATTCCTGATGCGTATTGAAAATGCTTTATTTTTTAAACACATTTTTGTAAACTCATTTTTTATAATCGATTTAATTCATAGATTGGGCCCTAACAGGTACTACCACATCGGGACAGGGTGGACCTGGGAGTAATGGCAATGAAGGGGTACTCCACACTCCCTAAAGTTCCAAATTGGAACCTCGCCATTAGACGCAGTTTAACGTCATACCCAGGACATTAAAACCCTCACCACTGCCTTCTAGCACATATATGATAAAAGTGGTTGGGGACTTGTCATAAGAGCAATAGAGTCGTGACTATCATATAGAAGCTAGGGCTTGACGTAATCAGTCGAATGATCGGAGCTGGCCTCTCCGACCATCCGTCTAGCCCAAAGTGAAATGTTGCATATCATGGACTGATCAGCCACTAGGATTCCGCCCTTAAACATCACGGGTCACCACCCACGGCCAACAGGTGGTCTCATTTGCGGGGGGTGGATCTTACCCGTCTGCAGAGGTGCAGTCGGTGTATTCTATAGCCTAAGCGACAAGACGGCGATACTATCTACGTGAGTATGTATGCGTATAGGCGTAGCGTATATGTAAGTGTAGCTGTACGGTCACCTGCTTCCTATCACACAAACCATATGGGTGTGACGAACAAGATATGCTGGGCACTGCTAGAGAAGCAAGAACGAGATCATAATTGACGTTCTCTGTGGACACATACACAAGTGTTGTATACCCTTTCTTACTTCTTACTTCTGGTCGTATTTTCTTCTGGCCGGCTTTGCTATTCTGATCGTCTTCGGTATATCTTTTAACATCTTAACTTGGTCTGGTCTCTTCTAGGTCTGGACTTCTTGGGGAATTTCTCCTTATCAGAAGCCCATTGTTAGTTTTAGGTAATAAACACAAGACTTCGATTTACTTTGATGTTACTTTATTTTCAATCCCCAACACAGACATCTGCGCAGGTGAGACTTACATTCTACGAGCTCGGCTCCTACTTTCTAACTGACTGCTGGGTCCTCTCTAAGTATGTTAGGACTGAGGTCAGGCCTTGTCACTCATCCTTCAAGGCGTGGGCTGTAGCTTATAACGGCCATTTTGATTTCTACACTATTGCCATAAATATTAGTACAATGAAAACGATTCCCTAACATCTATACATAAAATAACCCTCGACCAGTTGGCATGATGTTAAAATCAGCCAATCTTTATTTAGGTAATTATAATATATATATATACAAGGTGCGTCAAAAAAGTATCAAGATTTTGTGTTCTTTTTAACACACCTTGTATTCTGGAAAATTAACGTTCCATTCATTGTTCATTTATATCTTGGTAAATACAGCATTAAACTGGGCACTTTTTGACACAACTTGTATTCTGCAAAACATTAACATTGTACATCAATCAGCTCCGCGCGGATTCTGGATGCCGTGCGGAAGACGTGCCGGGAGCGATGGCGATAGACACGGTTGGCGAGAAAGAGTCATGGGAATCCGTGCTAACTGCATGGCTTGATGAGGACGAAACTAAAATCAAGGTATCTGTCCCTATTTTAGTGAGAAGGGTGACTACAGTAATATCGATACTGTAATCTATTTCAGAGTCATTACCCACACTCGCCAACCTATGATAGTGTATCAATTGTTGGGATGAGGTTGATATTGAAAAAGGGTTATCTTCCCTTGCCACCAGGGTTCGCCACTAGAGGGCGTCACAATCTGGCTATTTAAACTCATCCCGAGAAACTCTCTCTTTCTCTTTTCTCATCTGGGATCTCCAGACAGGCACTAGTTGTGGCTTCTGTACGAAGTAAGTGATAACCTTTCGATGTAACTTTCATCTTCGTTTAACCATGAACTCTTTCTTCTTTCTGTAGGACTTTTGTTCTAGATGTTTTGTATTTGTATTGTTGTTAAATGTTGCTCAGACAATAATGTCCGTATTTTGTTATATGCCTCTTCGTCGGATTTTGTTGCATATATATCCACCTAAGTTCGGAGGTTTTTCTGAAGCCTCCTAACATATTATAAGAAATGGTTCTAGCCCCAGAAGTAAAAACCACATTCAATTCTTATGGCTAACGTGCTGGACTGCAACATCGTCTTAAACAATTTTTAGTGGGCGCGCTGAAAATAAGGATTCAAAGAACGAGAAAGGAAAGAGACAAAGGCAGAAAGTGGCTTTATGACTTAGGCTTTATTGAGCGGTTCAGAGTCGCCTGTAGCAAGGGGATATCTCCCCTGGCTAGTAGGGGCGACTAAACTCAGTTGCGACCTAAATTCAAATGGCCGACTTATTCTTTTGGAGGTAGGGAGTCAGTCCTTTTTGTCGGACATGCGCAGATCGAATTTCCGGTGAAAGGTCCCATGGGAGTTTGTTGTTTTATTTTATTTTATTTTATTTTCATTTTCGTTTTTTTTTAATCCCCCACAATATCCACCCACGTTAGGAAGCTTTTATGAGGCCTCCTAAAGTATTATAAGAAGTGGTTTTAGCCACGGAAAGTTAAAACCACTTTAAATCCTATAACAATATGAACTCTGTTCGACTATTTTTATGACTCCTGATTGTCTGGTATCATTTCTCTCTTGTTACTTTTTTTTCTTTTCTTCTTTTCTTGTCCCAGAAAATAAACGGAGTACTAAGTTAAGCACGTGATGTGCGTTTTTACTCAAATTTCTGTCTAATTTTATTCCAGTTTGGTTTGTTTTGTTTTACGGCATATCAACCCCAGTGGGTTATTTGATGCCGATAAAGTTTTGAAATAAATCAATTCTTAATGGATAATACAAATTTTGTTTATCAACTCACGTTTTTCTATTTAACCCATAGATGGGACTCTAACAGGTACTACCACTCCGGGTCAGAGTAGACCAGGCAGCAATGGTGATGAAGGGGTGCTCCACATTCCCCAAACCTCCAAAACTGGAACCTCACCATCAGATAGAGTTTAACGTCATTCCCAGGACATATAGACCCCCGGTCACCGCCTTCTAGCACCCATATGATAAAAAGGGGTTGGGGCTTGCCATAAGGGCAATAGGGTTGGGAAAATCATATAGGTGTTAGGGCTTGACGTAATCAGCCGATTGAACGGAGGGGGCCTCTTCGACCGCCCGTCTAGCCCAAGATATGGCCAAAGTGGAGTATTGCAAGTCATAAACTGCTCATCCACCTGGGCTCTATCCTTAAGCATCACGGGTCGCCACCCACGGCCAACAGGTAGCCCCATTGGGGGAGTCTCACCCCTCTGCAGAGGTGCAGTCGGTGCATTCTAACGCCCCACCGACAGGGCGGACTTTTATTTCAATACTAAAACAAGGAACCGATCTACAGCATTAAACACAACAGTATGTATATGTATGTATGTATGTAGGTTGGTTGGTTGGGTGGGTGTTTGAATTTAACGGCATGTCAACCCCTGTTGGATTATTTTATGCTGAAGATGTTTTTGTTTTATTCATTCTTGATGGGTACTCAATTTTTTTAAAACTCAATTATTTTAATTAAAACTCAATTTTTTTAAAACACATTTTCTTAAACTAATTTTTTTCTATTTAACTCATAGATGGGACCCTAACTAACGGGTACAATCACTCCGAATCAGAGTGGGGTCAGGTGGGTTGAACTTTGGTCATTTGAAGAAAAAAATATTCTGGTCCCTAATTTCTATAAAGGTCAAATCCTGAAGAACATATAAAAATACGACCAAGTTACCTTTAAGCACCCCAGGGACGACCTAGATTCAGAAGGACATGTTTCGCTTTGTACCGTCAACATCCGGTTGTTTGTTAGGGTTAGGGTTAGGGTTAGGGTTAGGAGTTAGGGTTAGGGTTAGCAATTAGTTTTATATTTAAAAAATGCGTCTAAAAATCGTCTGGTAACAAACAACCGGATGTTGACGGTGCAAAGCGAAACATGTCCCTCTGAATCCAGGTACCCATGGGGTGCTTAAAGATAACTTGGTCCTAAAATTATTTAAGAAATAAAAAATCAATACTAAAAATGTGAGTTGAAAATTGAAAAGAAGTTATTTTCTTAAAAACTCAAAAAATAATTTATGTAGCATTTTATTTCTCATAGTTTAAAAATAAATTATTGAATTGTATTGAAATTTTATGTTACTAACTACGGACTACACCGGAACTTGCCCCTAGGGGACAGTTACAGCAGCAGCAGCAGCAGCAGCCATCATCATCACCGTCAAGTGGTGATCTCTATAAATAGCCCTGACCATTAGTCATTCCTCCTCTTTCTAGTTGTAACCTTCTGATGGTCAGTGCTGGGTTCGGCCCTCACGTGTGCCTCTCCCTTTGGTGGATCCTTCTGACTGCTACTCCAGGTAAGAGCTTTGCTCTATCTTTCCCTACGAACTAGGTTTACTGCTAGAAAAACCCACGACGGACTTTCTTCCATGCTACCAAACCCGGCTTCTCAAGAGAGGTTGATGTCTTTTTCGACCCATGACGGCTGACAGTTACCAGTATCACCAGGATAACAACTGAGGGAGCCGACGAAATATTTACAACAACGGACAAGCTTCACACTTTGATACCATTGCAGTCAATAGGCTGCTAGCAGAATAAACTTTTGCAACCTTAAACAACCCTAAACTACCTTAAACAAATCCATAATAACATTACGGCTTATACCTAAACGAGGAGGTGCCGCTAGCTTCTAAAAGAAGTTATTAAACCTCGCGAAGCTTGTCCGAACTAAACCAGAACTTTCTTCTTCTCTTGTTGTACCATTTTATGTGCATATATGTAATTAAAACCGTTGCATTTTCCTTTCGTTGTACTCTCGTCCCTTAATGTCATAACTCACATTTTCTCTTCTGCTTACCCTCCTTCGTTAACCATTAATTTTCATAATTGATGCAAAAAAAGAGTATTTTTTCTTATTCAATTGGCCTCATGGTGGTTGTAATGTGTGGATATATATATATATATATATATATATATATATATATATATATATAAAGAAAATTTGAAAAAACAAGTGTTCCGAAAATATGATGAATTTAATTATAACGCTGATCAAATACAGTTACACAACTAAAAAGATGTTCATCTCCTATCATCTATAAAAACATCCATCATTTTCTTCACCCCAAGATACATCCGGATGAAGGTTTAATGAAACCGAAATGTTTAAACATCGATAATTAAATTCATCATATTTTCGGAACACTTGTTTTTCAAATTTTCTTTATATGGTCGGATTTATTTTCCATATTTACTCCCATATATATATTGGTATTTACAACAAACACATAAGGTCACATATATTAAGACAGAAAAACACATAACTCATAAATTCAGCAAGTAATATGTGTATTAAAACAAATAGATTAAGTAGTCAAAAATACTGATCTAAGTCCTGTAGAATATGCTTTTTTTAAAAGTTGATGTAATTAGAAAAAGAAAGTGTTGAGTTACCTCCAATAGAGAAAAGAAGGCGTAGTGCTCTATATATCAGCAGTGAAGTAAATTGTTGAAAGAGAAAGATATAGCTTGTAATACCTTCAGCGGTAGGCAAATATTTCGGAGTTGAGCGACATAGAATATTTAGGTATAAGTTTGTCTTCTGAACTGTTCTTCGAAAACCTTCGCTTTTTATAGGACTCCCTATGTGTTACATAATTATTAGATTCCTAATACTTATGTACAGTAGAGTAGAAACCAAAATGGCTGTTATAAGTTCAGCCGGCGGCCTTGAAGGATTGAATGACAAGACTTGACCTCAGTCCTGATCCTCCTTCCGGTGGATACCGTGAGAATCGGTGGGGAAGACCCTCTTCCGGTTTAGATTAGAAAGAGATTTTAATTAGTATCGGCCAAACCACGACGGTGGTCAGTCGTGTTATGCACACTGCCGACTCAATCTGCGCTGGTAGTCTGGTGGGGATTTCGAAATAAAATATGATCCAAGTAAATCGAAGTCTTGTGTTATTATCTAAAAACTACCAATGACACAGGGCTTCTGATAAAGAGAAATCCCCAATGGAAGACCAGACACGAAGTCCCCAAGACGATGTCCAGACGCTAGAAGAGACGCTAGAAGAATAGAAATAAGAAAGTAAAAAGAAGAGTATACAACATATGATCGAAATCGTTCTTTTTGAAAAACTTATATTTTTTAGGCACGAAGGTTGAAAATTATCATTTTTAATATTTCTATTTTTTCTTCCTACCTGCGCTGATCCTATGTACAGACTTCTTATTTTCGTCATTTTATTTCTGCTTTCAAAGCGTTAACTTCTGGTTCACCTCAGCCTATTTTTATCCGCTTAAAATTTAATAGTGAATTTTAAACGTCTGGAAGAACCTATCTTCAAGTCAATCTTTTCAACAGAAATAAAGCTCTATTTAATGTATCTAAAAATGTAAGTTTAACATATTTTCTGAGATTTTTATAACTTATGTCATTTTTTAAAGAAAAAGAACTATCGTTAGTAATAATTTTTTGAATATATAAAAATATTGGAAAATATGTTGCGCATTTTTAAACTTACATTTTTGGATAGATTAAATAGAGCTTTATCCATTTTCAAAATATTGATTTAGATATAGATGCTTGCAGACTTTTAAAATTCAATATTAAATTTTTAAGTGAATAAAAATTGGCCAATTGAATCAGAAAAAATACTCTTTTTTGCATCAATTCAATATATATATATATATATATATATATATATATATATATATTTGTGTGTGTGTGTGTGTGTGTGCGTGGAGAAAAGTAGACAAACACGGGATGTTATGGAAACTGGATGTTTATTGTCGACAATGCAATGTTTCGGTCATTTAGACCATCATCAGGACCAAAAGCCCTATAAGGTAGGTGCAAAGTTATTAGGTACTTTGCATACAAATAACTCCGACGAAGGTTAATAGACAAAACATTTAATATACACAGCACATGGATAACAGTAGATACAACCTACATAGTAAAAGAGTTACATATATAAAGGGGTACACAAATAAAGATAAAGACACATTCATGAATGATAGATATACATATATGAGTACAGACATGAGACTAGGAATAGTCCATGCTGTGAGGACTTACAGTAATGTAAGGGGGGGCGGAGTCCCAACGAGAGGGTTTAGATAAAATCTACCCCATGTGGCTCGTAGTTGCTGAAACAGGAAAAAAGGGTGAAAGGGTTTGAATCCGGCGCTTAAATACTATGGTGCCCTAGCGGGCACCCAGCAAACTAAAAGGGGCAGACAACTCCACCAGGCGAATACAAACTAACGCTACAGCCCAGTTCTAGCTTCAATGAAGGACATTTTCATTGAAGCTAGAACTGGGCTTTGGTCCTGATGATGGTCTAAATGACCGAAACGTTGCATCGTCGACAATAAACATCCAGTTTCCATAACATCCCGTGTTTGTCTACTTTTCTCCACATATTGTCGGATTAACCTCCTCACATTTCTCCCATATATATATATATATACATATATATATATATATATTGTTTTTAAAACTACGAAAAAAAAACATGCTAGATAAATTATTTTTTGAGTTTTAAGAAAATAAATTTTCAAATCGCTTTTTTCGGGTAATGAATTTTTATCTTTTTATTTTTTAAAATATATTTTTCAGGATTTAATCTTTCAAGTAATGTAAAAATTAGGGACCGGAATTTTTTTCCTTAAATGAACAAAGGTCAGGCCATATTACCTTAAGGCACCCCTTTTCGATTTTGTGTCATTAGGCCATTTTTTCATTTACACCGTCAATATTCGGTTGTTTGTTAGGGGTTAGGGTTAGGGTTACAAAATTTGAAATTGAAAAGGGTAATTAAGGTAATATAGTCCCAAAGGTCAAAAGCGCATTCATTCTGAATTGATAAAAAAAATTAAAAAAATAAAAATTTAAAAAAATAAAAAAACTTTTTTCAATTTTTTTTTTATACAATAAGCAATTCATTATAAGATTAAGTCATCAGTGAATAAAATAGTGAAAAAATTTTTTAAAATCGGACAATTCCCAGATTTTTATTAATAGTTTGAAAATTAATTTTTTTTTTTAATGTATTACCTCCCCTTACGGAGTTTGCGCAACCCTATATATAACTTTGTTATTTTTCATAATACTTGAATAATGCATTCAATTAAAAAAAAAAATAATTCTGGCCTTCCCTCTCTACGTTTAAATGCTCGAAAAATAAATAAATAAATAAATGAATAAATAAATATGAGAATCCGTTAATGTTAGTAGTTATCCAGAATAGCCCACCGGTGAAATGTCTGCGGTAATGTACAATGACCGACATTGAATGATTTTCAGTACATCAATTTCCTGTGCGGTCTATTCTGGATAAGTACCTCGATCTTTAATAATGATAATTATTACGATGATAATTATCTAGCAAAATATTAGAATAAATAAATAAATAAATAAAAGCAATAAGAAAAGATAGTGAAATATTAGAAAAAAATTTTAAAAAGAAAAAAAAAGAAGAAATCCTTGTTGTTCGTTTCATACGGATGTTGTGAATGTCACGTGACTCGCACCTGGCATTTCTGTCTCTCCCACGGGTCGTCGCTTATAAGACGTGTGTATATGTCTTTCTTTCTGCTGATGTAAAAACAAAACAAAAACAAAAACAAAAAAAATAAGATGTATGTATCGTTTTCTTTGGGCTGTTAACTTTTCATTTATGACCCATATATCACTTAGCACCATTTTTTCGTTTAAAAATTTTGATTTTTGTGTGTATGTGTACAAATCCTCTCGACTGAAGAATGAAACCAAAAACAAAACAAGAAAACGTATCAACCATTTTTTCTTTTTTTTTTTTGTAAAGAGAAAAGTAAACCTCATCCTATATATCAATTATATATCTTTCTTTCCTTAATTACTTTTAAATTACACACCGAATTTAAATGTATTACCTTCTATTTATTTTTTTTAATTTTATTTTATTTATTTACTTGAATAGCCAGGTATATAATGATTCTCAAAATAATAATGCATACCTTGATTGATTTTAAAATATACACCAAATTTAAATTTATTACCTTCTTTTTTATTTTAATTCTATTTTATTTAAAATATTTACGAGAATAGACAGGTATATAATTGTTAATATAATATATAAAATAATGCCCAAAATATTAACTTCGTTCGACATAAAAAAGCACCTGTAGATGTTTGGGTTTTTTTTTTTTTTTTTTTCATTAAAATTTTACTGAACATGAAAAAAAAAAAGTCGAAAAAATTAACATTTTTATTATCTTATTTAATCAACAAGAGATTTATTTATCTTGCATAATATTTTAAGTATATTTTAGGGACATATTTAATTTATGTCGAGAAAATATTGTGATTGATTTCTGTGATGCCCTCAACCTCCTACACAACTTGTTTTGGTTTTACTTACATACGCCGTGTTAATTTTAATTATATAAACCTATTGTTTATTCATGTAACGTTGATATTTTTGATCTTTTAAATTGCGAAATATCCAATATATTTTGTTGTCTGCAATTGTAAATTTGTCAAATGATTTGATAAAATGTTTATTTATCTATTTTTTACCATTCCTTAAAAAAATAGCAAAACATTTTAACATTGAAGATGAAATTTTTGTTTAACTTATTTCTCTATTTTAATGTTTATTGATTATAAAAATAAAATTATTTATATTCTTTGTCAGGAATTAATATGTATATATTCCAGAGAATTCTTTAATTTTTTTAAAAATATATAAGAATCGTTTTTTTTTGTTGTTGTTTTTTATTCTTATTTATAGACATTCATTTATACGATCGAATCTACATTTCAATTATTTAATTCTGACTGCTCGGATTTTTCTTATTTGTTTAAAAAACTGCTTTGTCAATACATTTATTTTATATTACCCAAAATTATTGAATGATCTAATTGATTTTAATTTTTGCCATTTACATCGTAAAATGTTTATTTATATAATTTCTTGTAAATAATCTGTAACCGGAAGTGACGTAATCAACCCAACACTGCCGAGGTGAAAACTTTTTTTTTTTTTTATCTGAGAATTAAACATTTAATTACAAATGAACTCTGCGGACATTTAGTTCCTATAAGTTGTTAAAAAGAAATCAAGGACGTCTATTTTTGGGTAGATGTTGCCAGTGTACATAAATTATAATGTTAAAATAGTGTTGCCTGTCAGGCCGGTGTTGTTGAAAATCTGTTACCATTGTAAGAAGGACTGATCAGGATTTGTTATTTTTGGTAATCCACTTTTCAATTATGATAATAATAATATCTTTTTCAATTAGATATATTAAGTCTGAGACCTGTTATTTGTTCCTTATATTTAAATTATTTATCTTATTTCCACTGATGACGGTAGTTTATTCCATGAATCTACTACCCTGTTACTAAAATAATTTTGTCTTACATTGAATTATCTAATTAAATAGACATTTAAATTTAAACAGGTTTTTAACACCATTGGATAAAGAAAGGTGACTAGACGATTTTTTTTGTACTGAGTTATCAGGTAACACAATTTTTGTTGTGTAGACATACAGGCTGGTCCGAAAGTCTTGTCACCCCACATATCTTTTAGAGGTAAAATAATTACGTAATACAACTAGAAAAATAATTTTTAAGGTAAAATAATTGCATAAATTATATATCGTATTGTTAAAACAAGAATATTATTAAAAACATTGTTATTAAAACAAAAATAATAAATTCAGGTGTGACAAGACTTTCAGACCACCTTGTAGATCAATGTATAGGATGGTTCGAATGTCTTTTTTTTTAAGGTAAAATAATTCCAAAACTTATATACATTATATTACTAAAACAAAAATAATGAAAGTTAAAATAATATGTAGGGGTGACAAGACTTTATTATTATTATTATTACTAGCAAATATATGCAGCCTCCGGGTGCAAGTATTTAAGTTTTAATGTAATGAAATATCGTATTAGATTAGAAACGCTAATGAAACTAAATAAGAATGCAGATAAAAAGATTTGAAACAGAGGAGGGTATAATCGAAAAATAGAACAACTGAAACTTACTCTTCCATCACTCTCGTCTTTCATTGTTCTTTTTTCTAATTTAAGTATTTAGTTAAAATATGAAGTAAAGAATAAAATGACACTTATCTTTTCTTGTTAATGGATTTCATTTAAAATTAATTGAAGAGATTTTTGCTTATATTCATTAAAATAAAACCAAACAGTTAGAAACCAATAATACTAAACATATATTTATTAAAATCACATTTTTAATATCAATATGCAAATCAGCCTTCTCATTCACACTGTAAACCGCTATTTTGTTGTATATATAAATACAATTGCATGTTATTAGTATGTAGATATGGTTAACAGTATAAATAATGTAAAACAATTTTATTAATAATTGAGGTTAAAATAAGGATAAATTCATGGTGAATGTGACGTCAATTACTAAGGGAATTGTGACTTTAGTAGTGATTTAGTTTCGGTTACAGACAGAAAAACACACAATCTCCATTATAATAAGATAAGTATAATTATTTGGAAAATAATTCAAATTTCATTATTGAAAAAATAAGTTGAAAAATACCCCAAATAATTTATTGTAAAAGAAAATTATTCAAGAATTCAGATGAAAAACAAGTTTATTTTCCCCCCAAAATATTTGAAGCTGTATATATTTTTAAAAATGCAAGTGGAGATAAGTGAGATGTTACTAAGGATTCTTTTAAATTTACATTCTTTTCATATCATGAACTAAAACCTAAAAAGTTACTAAGAGCAATATATTTTACTTAATTGTCCATACTAAGGTCTCTAGGGACATCCAATCTGGCGTGTAAAATTTACCCCTACCCTATATTTAACACAATGAAACTTGAATAAAGGTTGATATTATCTTCAAAATTTTTGGACCATTCAAAAGAAGAAACATTTAAAAAAAACTCTTGATGTTTTTAAAAAAAGATTTTTTCAGCTTATGGAAATAATGAAAATTATGAATGAAAACAATGTTTACATTTTCACATCATTAAATCAAATGAAATTTAACATAGCCAAAAACAAGTTATTTACTATAGGAGTTTTTTAAAAAATTCTATGAAAAATCAATTAAGAGTCAAATTTTCATGAAAATTTTGATACTTATTCACCTATTGATGAAATTATGTTTAATTATGTTACGTTATGGTTTTTCCTAAAATATATTATGGGAAATATTTTTTTTTTATGAGGTCTCCCTACCTTATTTCATTTTATGAAATCTGAAAAAATGAATCGATAAAAACGAATTTAAAAAATTTTTTTTAACTCTTTTTTGAAAAATTATTAATATACAAAATTATTTTTATTTTTTTTATAACTCTTTTTTGAAAAATTATTAATACACAAAATTCTTTTTATTTTTTTTTTATAACTCTTTTTTGAAAAATTATTAATACACAAGAAGTTGATAAAAAGAAATTTTAAAAAATTGACTATTATTCATGTTGAAGTGAGTTAACATATTGTTGATTTGAACAACAACAACTAACTGAGCATAACTGAACTGGTGCCCAAAGCAGCTGGTATTTATGGAACTCAGGAATACTTCATTCATGCACTTGGGTGATTCCATTCCTTGAGTCCTGATTGGCTGCTTGGTTTCTGTGGTGTTATGGTTGCTTGATAAAAAATCTGGCCTTCTGCCATAGGCTTGTGGCAAGGTAAGATCTGTATTGAGTTACGGCTTCCTTGTTGCCTTGTCTGCCAATTCAACGGTAATAGGAATATTGCTTCTACACAAAATAGATTATAGTGACAGTGAAAGATCTGAAAAATTAGCATTCCTTAAGTCCTGATTGGCTGCTTGGTTTCAGTGGTGTTATGGTGCTTGATAAGATCTGTATTTAGTTATGGCTTCCTTGTTGCTTTGTTTTGCCAATTCAACAGTAATTAGAATATTGCTTCTACAATTTATTCATTTTAAATTTCATTTTTTGCTGATATTTCTCACATTTTTTATTATTTATTTACAGCAAAAAACTTCCAAGATGCCGATGATCGAAGGATTTGGCGATGAGGTCACGTACGCCATGATGGTGTTAATTGCCGTCATCGTAATTACAGCGTGTTGGATATCCACCCAGCATCGTTCGATTCCCTTTGTTAATGTCTTCATCTTAGAGTCATTACATGACATTGTCGACACCAATATTACGCACGGCGATATTATAGTTCCCGTTACTCAAGTGTCCGTGGAAGCCAGTCCTCCGCGAGAAAGTACTCCTCAGGCATCTCAGAGTGATAACACGGAAGGTCATGATACTGAAGCAGAGCCCTTAAAAAACGACGGCGAAACTTCGTTGTCAGAAGACGCACAACAAGAGGAAGATAGGGAGAAATCATCTGAAGAGTCACCCGAAGCGTCGGCCGAAAATGGTAATGCTAATTCTTCTGAAACTCAAGATACTGCTGAAGCGTCTTCGGAAGATGGAAGTTCTAGCTTAAATGCCGAGAACGTTGCCTTTCTTGAAACGCAAACGACAGCAAGAAAAGTTAATATTAGATTAATATATATGAACAATACACAGAGAACAGTACAAGCTCGCCTTACAGATACAATTGGCGATTTTCGACGGTAAGTAAAACTTTTTCGTAATTCCTTTCATAAGAATTTCTCTGTAAGATCTTTCACCAGTCTGCCCTACTATTTATCCATAGCTGGAGGGAGAGTGGGATTCATACCTTTCCCAAGGGTATTAGCACTAAGTCAAATGCAATTACCACGTCCAGGATTTGAACTCGGGGCGACGAGTCCATTTCCCATGACTTTAACCATTACACCACGGGCTTAAAGGCATATAAATATTAAACATGAAATTCTGCAGTCTGATCAATTGGCTAGTCACATCAAGTCCTAACACCTATATGATTGTTCGGACTAAGTAACCAATAAGCACCCCAGCTGGGAGCTGTTTTGAAAGGAACACCTTTTGCTTTTCACCATAAACTCCCGGTTGTTTGTTTACAAACAACAGGCGATTTTTTTGCGTTAGAATTTCACTGTAAGATTTTTTTAAGTTTGTTCATGTATATTTACAACCCAAAGGCACGTTTTTATACTAAAATAGTTTTTGATTTTATTTTAAAAAAATAGTTATTTATTTGTTACTTGGTCCCAACATCTTTTTATTTAAATAAACACAAATAATATTTTGTAAATAAAAACTATTTTCATTTGAATAAACATATCTGCATTTCTCTTCTGATTAAATAAAAACTATTTTAATATAAAAATGTATCTTTAATATAAAAACATGTCTTCCGTTTAAAGTTTTTAAAACTTTAAAAAAAAAATTCCTATTGAATAAACAGCAACAACATGAAATAACAAATGTCGGCTGGGGTGTTAGACTGCACCTCTGCAGAGGGATAAGACTCCCCAATGGGGTCACCTGTTGGCCGTGAGTGGCGACCTGTGATGCTTAAGGATAGAACTCAGGTCGTTGAGCAGTCCATGACTTACAATACTCCAGTTTGGCCCTTTCTTGGGCTAGACAGGCGGTCAGAGAGGCCCCCTCTGATCATTCGGCTGGTCACATCAAGCCCTAGCAGCTATATGATTGCCCCAACCCTGTTTATCATATATGTGCTAGAAGGCGGTGGCTGAGGGTCTACATGTCCTGGGAATGACATTAGACTCTATCTCTATCTAACGATTTCCTATGACATTAACACTTACATGACAAGTACCTCCTGGATTCAAGTAACTATTTCTATTTAATAATAATTTGTTATTGCACAGTTATATGGTTTTAAGTATTCCTATCAAATATCAATAATTTTCAAACCTATATATGGGACTAAAAGACAGGGCTCTTTAACCATGGTATGGCAACCAATTTAGGAGAAGGAAAACTCTGAATTCAAACTTGTTAAACTCCACTTAAAACTGACCTTGTGTTGCATCCTGTTTGTGTGGAGGGGTTGGGTAAGATGTGACTCTAACAAGTACGAAACTCCAGGTCGGAGTAGACCTCAGAGTAATGGCAATGAAGGATTGACATTTCACTATAGTGTCACGTGCAAGAGCCACTGCCAGCAGTTTACGGTAGGATCACAGTGGTGTGAGAGCCACTGTGTGTGGTTTAAAGCAGGCAAATATTTTTTTTTCAATTGTTAAGTGTGTTTTATCTCTTTCTCAAAGTGGGTCATGTAGATGGAGCGGAGGTAAGAATTCGATACCGGCCTGAAACAGCTTGCATGTCTAGCCGCACTGAAGAGACATGGTACGTCGAAACAGGACTGTATGTGGATGACTATATTAGTAAACCCTTGCAGTAAGAAATAAACCCAGCAAATAATTTGTTAGTAAAAAATATACTACAAACTTTGCCTGGGGAAAAAATGAAAAAAAAAAAGACCAAGAGAGTTGCACCAACTGAAAATAATCGATTAACCCTATAAGACTTGGCTAAAAGAAGAAGAAAAAAATATATATATATATATATATATTTACCAACCCCTCAGCATGAGCAGGATGTGACACAAGGTCAATTTCTTAAGCAGAGTTTAACAGGTTTGAATTCAGAGTTTTCCTTCTACTAGACCGGTTGCCTAACCAATGTTAAAGAGCCCAATCTGCCCTAGTATTTACCCATAGCTGGAAGGAGAGTAGAATTCATACCTTTCCCAAGGGTATTAGCTCTAAGTGAAATGCAATTACCACGTCCAGGATTTGAACTCGGGGCGACGAGTCCATTTCCTATGACTTTAACCATTACACCACACACTTCCTTAAAAAAATATAAATAAGCTGCTAGGATTGTTTAAAGCTATAATTTAAAGAGTGCTCGATACCTAAGTAGAGCAAATAGTAATATTAATCCTAATGACTCAGATATACCTACTAACAGTTTTGATTACTAGCTCATCAGGACAAGAATCTGTTTTTCAGATATTGGGGAGTAATGAAACATATTTATATGTTACGTTTCATAAACAGTCAGCTGGGCCAACATCTTGGCTCTTACTAGCTCATCAGGACAAGAATCTGTTTTTCAAGCTCATGTAATGCTCTACAGATTCTTGTCCCGATGACTAAGTAAGTGAAACTGACCCATCTCTTACTTTACATTCAGCCTATCACTTCACCCTCTCTATGTATATCTGATATTATTTTTTTTTCAAATTTCTTTATTATTTTTTTTTAATTACGTTTTTTTTTCTTATATTTCAGATTTTTTTTTTTCTTATATTTTTTTACATTTTTTTTTTAATTAAAAAATTTATATTTTTTTGTAATTACATTTTATTTTTTCTTATATTTCAGATTTTTTTTTTTCTTATAATTTTTTTCTTATATTTTTTTTTTATATTTCAGATTGCATTTTGAGAAAGAACTTTCAGAAAACAAAACAATCCGTTTTATTTTCCACGGCAAGTCCTTGGGCAACGACATTAGCACTCTCGAGTCCTACAACGTGAAAAGGAATTCTGTGATTCATTGTCTTGTGACACCATCGCTAACACCCCGACACACGGAAGAAATGGTGTCCAGCCCGACCGCTCCGTTGCCAAATGTAAACACCGACAACGGACAGGACATGACGCTGAAATTAGTCTTGTACCCTTCCATTATTTTAGTCTTTATTGTTCTTTCTTATTTGCAAGTCACTTCCGAACAGGCCGTACGTACTCCGTGCATCATGTCTATCCTCGGAGCTAGTACCATTATGCTCGTCGTATGTCTAGCCATTTATCGTACGATGCGCATACGAGCAATTCATCGTACAGTATAATTGTTAAACCCCCCTTTTTTGGTAATTTTCACCTTTAGTTGTTAAAATTCCTAGTAAATAAGGCAATTAGAGTAACCTCCCTTGACTTTCACTTTGAAACAAGACGGTAGCTATTTTGAAAGTCTCCGTGCGAAATAAACAAAACAATACAACTGCATGCTTTAACACCAAAATATCATAAAATGTGTTCTTAATAACAATTAAGTTCATTTCAGATAATTTTATGCTAGGAATTTAGCCAACTGACTTTCACTTTGAAACAAGACGGTAGCCATTTTGAATGTGTCCGTGCGAAATATACAAATCTTAGAATTGTTTCGAAAAAATACAACTGCATGCTTTAACACAAAAATATAATAAAATGTGTTCTTAATAACAATTAAGTTCATTTCAGATAATGCGCACGCACAATTTTATGTTAGAAATTTTAACAACTAAAGGTGAAAATTACCCCTTTTTTGTTTTTTCTTTAATACCTCTTCGAGAAATGCTCAAAAATGATGGTACTTCCCCTATTTACATTTGATTCTGTTTCCCTTGTTATGCCTTTTAAATCTGTGGTTCCCTAAATTTTTCAGGCTAGTGCCCGCTTGGCTTCCTTGCACTCCCCCCTTCATACACACTTTGGCTTTCACGTAGGCAGGATGGATGGTCAGAGAGATGATGATAGGTGTTTGCACTTCACCTCAGACGCAAAAAGAATCTCCCAGGTTTAGCACCAGCGAAAAGGGGATAGACTCCCTTGCTGTCCGGCTAATACCAACAAAAGGTCACTCTGTCTAATTTACTACTTACTTTTTATTTAGCAGTTTTAGCTGCGTCAGCAATATGGAAGCGTGAATCAATATCTCACCAGTAACCATAGTGACATAGTTCATTGTCTTCACAGTTATTGTTAATGGGATGGATGTGCTTGGTGCAGGGATATCAGCTTCTCTACATCAGGCTGGAACTCATTGAGAAGAAGTTGTAGATCCCCACGTTCAGTAATCCACAACATGTGGTAACCGGTGCGCCACTGTACGTGACATGTACAGGCATCAAGCAAATGTTCAGACTTCTAACTTTGATTTTGGACGATGTAACAAAACTATGTATTCGTTTATAATTCTATTGTCAGTTTTATTCTGTATAAACTGCATACGTGTTCCTCTACTTTAATATTTATGACATACATTTTGTCATTTAGATTTTGTAAAAACAAGTTATTTATTAACTGCCCTTAATGTCACCTTGTCGTCGAACCCCACCCCCATTGCACCTTTTTGCCTCATCACTCCAACGCCCCCTTTTTGCCTCATTGCCCTATACCTCCCCCTTTTTTGCCTCACCCCACCAATGCCTCTTTTTGCCTCATTGCCCACCCCAACACACACTTTTTGCTTCATGCCCTCCCACCGCCCCTTTTTTGCCTCATTGCCCACCCCAACACACTATTTTGCTTCATCGCCTCCCACTGCCCCCTTTTTTGCCTCGCTCCCCCACAGCCTCTTTGTGCCTCATCACCCTCTCCACCACACTTTTTTGCCTCAACCCCTTTGTTCTTCACTGCCCCACCCTCCATGCACTTTTTTTGCCTCATTGCATGCCACAGTCCTTTTTGCTTCATTGCCACACCCTTTTTGCATCAGCAACCCTTCATTTGCCCCCCCACCGCCCCCTTTTTTGCCTCACCGCCCCCACTGACCCCTTTTTTGCCTCACAGACACTCCTAGATCTTTCCACTGCCCCCAGGGAGCGTCCCCCCCCCCACACACACACTTTGGGAACCACCGTTTTAAACGGTCATGGTGTTTTTACCTTCCACTAAAGCCAAGCAAGCTGTTAGCACGGCTTCGCTCATGCGCTTTAATTATTTTTTGATGTGCGTGTTATTGAATAGTGAGTACCGCCATTCTAAGAAATGGTGAATGTATCTAGAAACGTCTAACAACAAAACGTAGGCTGCCTCTCGGTCGGATAATGTCACACGTTTTTTAAAAACGCAAATACAAAAAGACAGTTATAAAAAGAAAAGAAATATTTTCTCAAATAATCCTTGGAAATATTGATCCAATAAAGACATGTTAAAATCGTTGCTGATTTTCTTGTTTTTTGTTTTTTTTTGTGACAGGTGTTCAGTAGTACATCGGTACTACTTCTGTCTCGTAATAGCTATTATGCATATACTAAAATACTCTGCTGATTTTCTTGTTTTTTGTAACAGGTGTTCAGTAGTACATCGGTACTACTTCTGTCTCGTAATAGCTATTACGCATATACTGAAATACTCTGCTGTGATTTTCTTGTTTTTTGTGACAGGTGTTCAGTAGTACATCAGTACTACTTCTGTCCCATTATAGCTATTACGCATATACTGAAATACACTGGCAAATTAAATAACTACTCAAACGTATCAAAAGTTTTGTAATATTTTACTAATTAGTAGGACCAATTATAATTATTACAATAATATTTAATTTAATTTAATTGATAATTTAATTATTACGTTTGATATGTTTACATAAGAGCTATTGCTAAATAGTTCAATATGTAAAAAGTATAATAATTATGACTTGCATGACCTGTGGATATATAATTAATTATTACATTTGATATGTTTACTTAAGAGCTATTGCTAAATAGTTCAATACGTATTCTGTTTTTATTATAAAGAAAGAAAGGGAAGGAAAAAGGACATGCTACACAGAAAACATATAAGAAGGAAAGAAAGAGCAGGGGAAAGATAGATGGGATGAGCGTGTGGAAGTGATAACACCAATCTGTTTCAGTCAAACAATGAAAAAAAGGAAAGAAAGAGAAGAGTTAAATCAAGATTATTATACTTTTTACATATTGAATTATTTGCAATAACTCTTAAGTAAACAAATCAAACGTAATAAATAAGTTATCACACTGTGGTATATCTTTTGTAATCTAATAACTTGACCAATACTAATTCAAATAATTATGATAATAATAATGAAATTTATTGTGTACAGTGCTCAGGTGCTCCACAACTCATCAAAGTCTCATGTCAAGTACACAGAATAATGTATTAGTGTCAGGAACATGAACAGTTTACAGTAGTAATATATGCATGTATGTGTGCATATGTGTGTGGAGAGAGGCATCAGGTATAGTGTCAGCGGACTACCGGAACCATGGAGGCTTTGAAAGATTCAGTGTTTTGGCAGCCTACAACAGATGCTTATTCCATGCCTCCGCAATTCTGAGCTTGAAAAAATGTTTCCGAAAGTCATGTGAGCAGTGCTGTTTTCTGACTTTGTAGGCATGCCCATGTGTGTTAGAAACATGGAGATCAAAAAGGTGCTCAAGGTTGCTGTTGTTAAGATGATTAATGACCTTATGAGCGTTTACCAGGTCAGTTGCCAGACGCCGAAGTTTCAACGAATCCATTCCCAGGGCAGCGAGACGTTCAGAGTATGGTAGATGCCTAATGGAGGGTATTCGTTTGGTTGCACATCTCTGTACAGTTTCTAGGAGGTTAATATTCTGAGCGAGATAGGGGTTCCAGACTGGTGATGCAAATTCCAAGTGTGGCCACACCATAGCTTTGTACAGCTTTAAATAGATAGTCGGTGAGTGGCTGACAAGAGCTATTGAAAAAGATTTCAATATGTAAAGAGTATAATAATCTTGGTTATTTCATAGTTGAGTGATCCCAAAATTTTAGAACAACTCAGAATTTTATATTTAATGTTTTGTGCTTATTCCTTTTAGGTATATATATATATATATATATATATATATGTTTATAAACCCGTCCGTATGATCAGGATCTGACACAAGGTCAATTTCTTAAGCGGAGTTCAACAGGTTTGAATTCAGAGTTTTCCTTCTAGACTGGTTGCCTAACCAAGGTTAAAGAGCCCAATCTGCCCTACTATTTACCATAGCTGGAGGGAGAGCAGGATTCATACCTTTCCCAAAGGTATTACCACGTCCAGGATTTGAACTCGGGGCGACAAGTCCATTTCTCATGACTAACCGTTACACCACGGCATATAAATATTAAACATGAAATTCTGCAGTCAGAGAGGCTCCCTCTGATCAATTGGCTAGTCACATCAAGCCCTAACACTATATGATTGTTTTGGACTAAGTAACCAATAAGCACCCCAGCTCGGGGCTTTTTTTGATAGGAACACCTTTTGCTTTTCACTGTAAACTCCCGGTTTTTTTTTTTTTTACAAACAACAGACGATTTTTTTTTGCATTAGAATTTCACTGTAAGATTTTTTTTAAAAGTTTGTTCATGTATATTTACAACCCAAAGGTATGTTTTTATACTAAAATAGTTTTCGATTTTAATTTTAAAAAATTAGTTATTTATTGGTTACTTGGTCCCAACATCCTTTATTTAAATAAACATAAAAATATTTTGTAAATAAAAACTATTTTCATTTAAATAAACATATCTGCATTTCTCTTCTGATTAAATAAAAACTATTTTAATATAAAAATGTATCTTTAATATAAAAACATGTCTTCCGTTTAAAGTTTTTAAAACTTAAAAAAAAAATTCCTATTGAATAAACAGCAACAACATGAAATAAATAATTTGTTTTATTAAAATCGAAAACTAGTTTTAGTATAAAACATGCTTTTTCCTAAACACTCTGTTCATCATTTGAGATATATAGAGGGTTTCCTCTTAAAAAAACCCAAACAACCTGTATATCTTAAATGATGTACATAATACTTAATAGATTTTAACAGAATGAGAACAATATACCCCAATGGATTAAATAAACAGTTTGTCTCAACGTTCCCTGAAGGTTCCCAAGTACGACAAGCGTTACATAATTCATGGATCACCTATGAATTATGTATGAAGTGTAGTTTGATTTTTGAATTGAAGTTCGTTGAAAATTCAAAATCGGAGGGAGTTAAATGTCAAGTTACAGTTAGCGTTATTGGCAAGTAATAACATTTACTTGACCTTTCCAGCCAAAATCCAACCGATAGAAGGCATGAGAACAGAAACTAAGTTAAGCAGTTGCTGACCATCAGTCAGAGGGAGCGGATGCAGGGGTCCTCGCTCTAAGATGCCGACTTCTCACCCTGCGGTTAAAACCCTTTTTGGTCCCTTGCTCTAAGATGCGAGTTAAAACCCTTTTGGTCCCTCGCTCTAAGATGCCGACTTCTCACTGGTTAAAACCCTTTTGGGTCCCTCACTCTAAGATGCCGACTTCTCACCCGGTTAAAACCCTTTTGGGTCCCTCACTCTAAGATGCCGACTTCTCACCACATGGTTAAAACCCTTTTGGGTCCTCACTCTAAGATGCTGACTTCTCACCACTTGGTTAAAACCCTTTCGGTCTGTGGGTTATTAATAAAGTCTATAAAAAACAACAAAGTCATTATTAATTATTAAACAAGAAATCAGCCCACCCAAAGGAAGATGGCAACCAAAGAACAAGCAGAAAAGTAAGAACATCTCATCCCCTCATCTCATCCCCTTCTCTCTCTCTCTCTCTCTCTCTCTCTCTCTCTCTCTCCAATTATATACCCGATATGCAAAGGGGTATATAACACAAGAAGTTTCCCAAGTTTGACATCAAACACCTGAAGAAGGCTGGAGGGCAGATCTGCTGAAGAATGCTGGAGGGTACATCAGCTGAAGAAGGCTGGAGGACACATCAGCTGGAGGGTACATCAGCTGAAATAGCCTGGAGGGCACATCAGCTGAAGAAGGCTGGAGAGCACATCAGCTGAAGGCTTTAGTGAAAAACCACAAGTGAAAACTGGTGAAAAAATTTTGCATAGAGTAAAAATAATAATAATAATAATAATAATAATAATAATAATCATTCAGACCACAACACTGTTAAAATCTGCTTATTCAGACCAGTGAAAAATCCAGCAGTTAAAACTGGTCTGAAAACTTCAAGTAGTATGTAATGTATAAATGAAATGAATAATAATAATAATAATAATAATAATATAATAATGAATGAAAAATAATAAATAAATATATAAAAATGAATAAATAAAATTTGAAAAATAGAATAATTAATGTAAAGAATAAATAAATGTATAAAAATAAATAGAAATAGATTGAATTAAAAATTATGATTATAAATGAAAATGATAATATATAAATAAGATTAATTTAATTATAAATGATTATAAATGAAAATGATAAATAATATAAAAATAAATAAAGATTAATTTAATTATAAATAATAATAAATTAAAATAATTGATAAATACAAAAATAGATAAATAAAATTTAAAAAATAATAAATGAAAATAAATAGATACATAAAAAAATTAATGAAATTTAAAAAAAATAATAAATGAAAATAAATAGATATATAAAAAAATTAATGAAATTTAAAAAAAATAATAATAAATGAAAAATAGATATATGAAAATAAAATAATAATAATAATAATCGGAGAGGTTGCACATAAAAAGTTTTGGTCATGGTTAAGAAGAGGAAACATCAAGAGAGAAACTGAATCACTAATAATTGCTGCACAAAATGATGTCATTAGAACAAATTATATCAAAAATTGACTAGACTCAACAAAACTGTAAATGTAGACTGTACGATGACAGAGATGAGACTGTAAACCAAGTATTAAGTGAATGTAGCAAACTAGCACAACGTGAATACAAAGCTAGGCACGACTGGGTTGGGAAGGTGATCCACTGGGAATTATGCAAAAAATTAAATTTTGACCATTCAACAAAATGGTATATGCATAAACCAGAATATGTTCTTGAGAATGAAACACATAAAATTCTCTTGGACTTTGTGATATCCCAGCAAGGAGATCAGACCTAGTGTTGATTAACAAAAAAGAAAGAACGTGTCAACTGGTGGACTTTACGGTTCCAGCAGATCACAGGGTGGACTTGAAGGAAAATAAAAAGATGGACAAATACCTGGACCTTGCCAGAGAACTGAAAAAACTATGGAATATGAAAGTCAAAGTTATACCAATTGTAGTTGGTGCACTTGGAACGGTCCCAAAAAGCTTGGATAAAAGACTGGAAAATCTGGAAACCAGAGGAAGAATTGAGACCATCCAGAATACTGCATTGCTGCAATCTGTCAGAATACTCAGAAGAGTCCTGGAGACCTGAGGAGACTTGTTTTCACTCAGACTCCAGGGAAATACCATCAGCTTATGCTGGTGTGAAAAACTAACAATAAAAAAAAATTTTTAAATTTAAAAAATAATAATAATAAATGAAAATAATGAAATTAATAAATAGATATATATATATAAATTAAATTAGATAGCAGCAGCAGCAACAACAACAACAGCAACAACAAACAACAACAACAACAACAATAATAATAATAATAATAATAATAATAATAATATATGAAAAATAATTTAAAAAATTAAAAATAGAATTTAATTAATAGCAGCAGCAGCAAGAAGAAGGAAGTATAACAACAACAACAACTCGTGTGAATTCCGTTTGAGTTATCTCCCTTTGCATAACATCCGGTCGCGGGAAACGTGAACAATTCTATATGACAAGTTTTGTTGGTTTTTCTTATCGGAACTTTATTGATTCATTTGTCGGGTTTGTTAATATTTTATTTTATATTTATCGCTTCGATAATATTCTAACAAGTTCAAGTCTTCACGTCAGCAGATTTTGTAAGTTTGTAAAAACGAGAAAAAAAAAAGATTTTTTTTCAAATATTAAAAAAAAAAAAGATTAAATCCTCGTGTAGACCGACTTTGTCAATAATAATAAATAGAGAAACATTATTTAGATTATTTATTTTTTATTTTTTAAAGAGTAGTTTAATAACTTTCTTATTTTTTTTTTGTTTTATCTATTATTGCGATGCTTAGGTCATTCGTTACAAACTGTGCTTCTAGTAGTACTACATTCAAAATATAATTACTAAATCAACTAAATCACATGTAATAAGCCACTAAAATCCTCATCATTAATAATATATATGATAAGTTAGGCATACCCAATTTGTCAAAAAATCCGTGTTTTTACAATACAAATTTAACCACCCCGTTTGAAAAAAAAAAAAAAATTACCAAAAATCCGGGAATTATCCGATTTTAATGAAATTTTCGGTGTTGATTTATCAATGAATGCATTTTATAATATATCAGTTATTTTATTTCAAAACTTTCTGATTTTTTTACCCCCCCCCCCCCCATTTTGGGGCGCAAAATATCGGTGGGGTTATATGTGATTGATACTTTTTTTTCTGCATAAATAAAAAGACAAAAGACCGAAGATAGAAGAAGAAAAAAAAAAAAAAAAAAAAAAAAAAAAAAAAAAGAAGAAGGAATCTGCTCTGGTAATAAATAAGTACCGAAAATCGGAAAATGAAATGAAAAATATAAACTAAAAAAATAATTTTGGGAGATTTTTTTTTACTCATTTCGATAATTATTTAATTGGCTATTATCTTATAAAATAAAAAAATATACATCAATATTTGTTCGTTTAAAGAGGGGGGCGCTAAATTTCCAATACAGTTTTCGACTAAAAAATTATTAGTGATTGATACTAAAGTAAAGTAGTTATTAAAAAAATGTTTTTAGAATCTAATAATATGACATTTTAAACTTAACATCATGCTGCTCATATTTTAAATGAATTTTAATTTATCATAGCAGAAATACCTAATTAAATCAGAAAGTTCTGAAATAAAAGATCGTTTTGAATGTATTAAAAATAAATTACATGTGTAATATTATTTTGCTTTTTTTTTTACTGATGCTCATTAAGTTACTACTTTTCAACTTAGACAAAAATTTGACCTTAAATAATCGATTTAAATTCTTAAATAATTTTGTTGAAATCCCTAAAAGTAGTAAAAGTTTAAAATTTAATGAAGATTTTTTTTATTTTTTGAGAAGATACAATGTTTTCTGGTTCTACTTAACTGATGTTTTTCTTTATTTAAAAAAAAATTCTCCAATCTTTTTTCTATAAATAGAAAAGGGTAATCTGAACATTAGCTACATAAATGAGAGTAACCTCCCCTTGTTTCTTCCACTTTGAGGAAGCCATCTGTTTTGGTCGGCCATTTTCATTTCACCATAAATCTACACCGAAAATACAAATTTGTTTGAATCAATACAACTGAATGTTTTTAACACGAAAATATCCTAAAATGTGTTCTTAATTGTTCTTGTGCATTATTTGAAATGAACTTAATCGTTATTAAGAACACATTTTATGATATTTTCGTATTAAAACACGCAGTGAAATGAAAATGGCCAACTAAAACAGACGGCTTCCTCAAAGTTAAAGAAACAAGGGGAGGTAACTCCCATTTATGTAGCTAAAGTTCAGATTACCCAATAATTTTTTTTTTTTTTTTTTTTTTTTTGCTCATATTTGTAACAAAAATTCCTAAATGTATCAATTTTCTATTTTTTCATGTTTTCTTATTTAAAAAAAAATAATTTTATCTTTATGATTAGCAGATAAAGGTTAACTTGGATCGAATCAGTAAAAATGCCTTCGGATCGATCTGCTGTTGACAATGCGGATGTTGTATGCGCCGTGAAGACGTTGCTTCGAAAGAGACTGGGCCAGTGTTGGTGGATTCCAGAAAAAGTCATTGGATTTGAAAAAGAGAAAAAGTAAGTGTTTTTGTTAAGAGGCTACCAGTCTAGGAGAAGGAAAATTCCAATAATACTACAGAAATGCTGATAAGTATGCGTCCTGCATCACTGACACTTAAAAATCTAAAAGGGTACAGAAAAATCATATACGTTTCAATATTTTCTTGGAAACGAATTTATACGGTATGGGGTACAAGGTAGGGGTTAGATGGCTTTAGTTTTTCATAGATAAAAACTCTACAATTTATTAAGAAATTTTAGTTGGGACCCATCAAATTTCCTGGGGACTCATTCAAATCAAATTCTTGCGTCCCAGGACACACTAAATTAAAAAGCTAAATTAAGCATCACTGTACTATAGACTTTCTGGGTGACCCCCTTCATAAAGGGACCCCACCTAACAAAATTTTTGATTGTTTTTATATTATTGGTTATCTATGGTGGTTTATAGGGCAGGTTTAGTCGGTAGAGCGTTCGGCTAGGAATCACAAGGTTTCTGGTTTGATACCAGCCCTCACCAACTCAGCGTATGAGTAGCACAGGGATCTGTGCGGTAAAGTGAGGAACTGATGGTAGGTGTGGCGCCCCACTTCAGATGCAAAAACAATCTCCTTGGTCTAACGTTAGTGAAAAGGGGATAGACTCCCTCGCTGTCTGGCAGATACGGACATTAGGCCGCCCCGACAACTTTACTTACTTTTTTTATGGTGTTTTAAGCCATCTGGGAGCTGCACAAGACTGATATGTGCAATCTTGAACAAATCGTGGAAGCAGTACCCCACAAGAAAACAGCTGTACGCCTATTTTCCCCCATCACACAGACCATCCAAGTAAGACAAACGACACATGCTGGACACTGCTGGAGAAGCGAGGACAAACTCATAAGTGACGTTCTCCTGTGGTAGCCAACACATGGGCCCACTGATGTGGGCTGTCTAACAATGATATATATTGACCAGCTCTGTGTGGATCCTGGATGCTGCGCAGAGGACCTCCCAGAGGCAATGAGTGATAGGATCGTTGGCAAGAGAGAGTCATGAATATCCGTGCTACAGGTGTGACATGATGATGATGACAACCATCATGAAAAATTGGAAACTTTAGACTCTCAAGGACCAATGATATGTGATGTGTATGTATATTTACTTTGTTGTTCATAGTTTCATCTGCACATACATACAGGTATTTGCCTCATACCCCACTTATATGGGCTGGGCACAAGGCCTCGTTTTAACGTGGTCCCACCCACAAGTCGAAGCTCATGGGTGGGAAAGAACAAAAATTGCGTCGATCCCTTCGACATTCCCCTCAGGCGTTGGGCAATAAACCCAGCCCTGCCCCTTTAAGTCAATGGGGCAGGTATTGCCTGGGGGAATAGCCCCCAGGGATCGACGCTATTAACTTGTAAAGATCCAGGGCCGAAACCACTGGACCCCCACCCCTGGACGTACATACATACACACAATTGCCCTTTTTATATGTACTAGAAGCAGCTACCCAGGTTGACCGGGTAGAGAGGAGAGCAAAGATCCCTGATGTATTGATTTGTTTACTTCTGAGATTTACAAATGCTGGACATTCTTAAGTAGAATTTCAATGCTATTTCTATGTATATTTTAATCTTTAAATGTCTTTGAATATAAATCAAATCTTCATAATTTTTGCACAAAAAGCAAGAACTGGTGATATTTAATGAGTATATATATATATATCTTATTATAATGGAGATTGTGTGTTTTTCTGTCTGTAACCGAAACTATATTATTCAAGTTACAATTCCCTTAGTTATTTACATCACATTCTCCATGATTTTATTTTTTATCTAAACCTCAATTATTAATAAAATTGTCTTAGATTTTTAATACTGTTAACTATGTCTACATACAGACAACATGCAATTATATTTATATGTACAACAAAATAGCGGTTTACAGTGTGAACGGGAAGGCTAATTTGCATATTAATATTAAAAAATCGAATTTAATAAATATGTGCTTAGTATTATTGATTTCTAACTGCTTGGTTTTATTTTAATGAATATAAGCAAAAATCTCTTCAATGAATCTTAAATGAAATCCATTAACAAGATAAAATAACTGTCATTTTATTTTTTACTTCCTCTTATAACTAAATACTTAAATTAGAAAAAATAACAATGAAAGACGAGAGTGATGGAAGAGTAAGTTTCAGTTGTTCCATTTTTCATTATACTCCCTCTGTTTCAAATCTTTTATTATACTCCCTCTGTTTCAAATCTTTTTATCTGTATTCTTATTTAGTTTCATTAGCCTTTCTAATTTAATACAATATTTTATTACATTAAAACTTAAATACTTGCACCCGGAGGGTGCATATATTTGCTAGTATATATATATATATATATTTACTTTGTCATTAATTGTTTTATTTTCTTAGTTCCGTTCAGACATACATAGATATATACATTCACCCTAACTGCCCTTTATATATGTACTAGAAGCAGCTACCAAGCGTTGACTGGGTAGAGAGGGTGGCAAAAAACCCTAGTGTATTGATTTGTTTACTTTTGAGATTTACAAATGCTGGACACTTTTAAGTAGAATTTCAATGCTATTTCTATGTATATTTTGATTTTTGAATATCTTCAAATATAAGTAAAATCTTGATAATTTTTGCACCAAAAGCAAGGACCAGTAATATTTAATGTGTATATATATTTACTTTGTCATTAATTGTTTTATTTTTGTAGTTTCATCTGAACATACATACCAACTGCCCTTTATATATGTACTAGAAGCGGCTACCCGGCATTGCCTGGGTAGAGGAGGGGGGTATAAAAAACTTAGTCTAGCAGATCTATTAATTGTTCTGGTCTTCCATAATTGATTTTTTTTACGTTTTAATCTTGAGTGCCACCAATGACTCTCCGTTCTCTTACTATTCAAATTCTAATTTTTAAATATCTTCACGAATATAAATAAAATATTCATTATTTTTGCACAAAATCCAAGCTCTTGTGATAATGAATGTGTATATATATTTACTTTGCCGTTAATTGTTTTATTTTTGTAGTTTCCACCGGACATACATACACACTAACTGTCCTTTTTATATGTACTAGCAGCGGCTACCTGGCATCGTCTAGGTAGAGAGGGATTTTTTAAAGTTAGTCCCTGAAATTCCATTATTACTGAATTGTGAGTTGAATCCTCGTGGGATGCCCCATTTAAATCCCTATGTAAAAAAAAAATAGACCTTGCATTGATCCAGCTACTCTGAAAAGAAATGTTAATCTCTGCTATCTAAAATATTAAATGAAAAAAAAATCCATGCTGTTATCATTTAAACTTTATTCTTTAATGATCTTCACGAATATAAAATCAAATAAAAAACCAAGCCCGGGTGATAATGAATGTATATATATATATTTACTTTGTCGTTAATTGTTTTATTTTTGAAGTTTCCTCTGGACATACATATACACACAACTGCCCTTTATATATGTATTAATAGATAGATAGATATTAAATGAAAAAAAAATCAAAACTTATTATATTAAATAGAATTTTGAATTTGTTTAAAATTTTTGGTATATATATATCATTGGCATCATTGGTGTTTGGCGAAAGGTGCGAGACTGTGTAGAGTGAAAGACGCTATGCCCGAAGTTACAGGTACCTCTAAGAATATTGGGTATTTGGAAGAACAATGTCGACTGATCCCAGACTGTCTCATATACTTGAAAAAGTATCGAAATATCAGAATTGATCAGACCAGGAACAGAGCAACGGTTGAATATGAAAGTTCTCATTTTTGTTCTTTTCTTTTGTTTTTGTTCTTTTTTCCAATGCTTCAAAAGACCAAACAAACAACGTTCACAAGAACATAACATACATAATTATATATATATATATATATATATATATATATATATATATATATATATATATCAGTATGATCTATCAAATGCAGAATATCACGCAAGAAATAACATTAGAATCCCATTTTGAGATAGCCATAGATTACGGAAACTCCCAAAGTACCGTTACTGAGCGTCTCGAAAACTTTGGGTATTTCCGTGAAACATGTAAAATAACATTGCTCAGATTGGCACACAGCATTTTTTCTATATCTATCTATCTAAAAAAAAGTTCAATATATATATATATATATATATATATATATATATATATATATATTGAAAGAATAAAATGATCGTATTTATTACTATACATTTTTTCTTTTTCGTATTATGTAGATAGCTGATATTGATACTACTACTTACTTTTTGGCAAATATAATTCAACCTTAAAATAATACTTGCCAAAAAGTAAGTAGAAGTATCAATATCAGCTATCTACATAATACGAAAAAGAAAAAATGTATAGTAATAAATATGGTCGTTTTATTCTTTCAATATTATAATACTGTTCTATTATATATTAACCCTTGAAAATATCGCAGGCCAGTTTCATAGATGTAATTTGTCTAATCGTTTCCTCTTCCACTACAACAGAAAATTAATTCTTTCTTTCTTCTCTCTGGCACGCGTTAAAAATATTTTAAAGGTAAAATGTTTACGAGGTGATATATGATCGCCATTTTATGCTGAATTCAAAAATACCATTCATTGTGTCTGGTCAGGTCTGGTTTTTAAGATGTGCTTGAATACTTTACAACAAGTTGTACCTAATAATAACACTTATTCAAAATTTGTACCTAATAATAACACTTATTCAAAATTTGTACCTAATAATAACACTTATTCAAAATTTGTCCCTAATAATAACACTTATTCAAAATTTGTACCTAATAATAACACTTATTCAAAATTTGTACCTAATAATAACACTTATTCATAAATACAGTTATAATACTGTTCTATATATTTCAAATAAGAGTTTGTATCTTAAGAATTTGATCTGATTAGAAAACATGAATGTAATATTTGGATTCAGCGTTAAAAATGCCTTCAAATCAACTATCATATATTGGACCTTGAATACATTTCAAGTAAGAAATAATTAATTGTTTTATTTTTGAAGTTTCCTCCGGACATACATATACACACAACTGCCCTTTATATATTAAGGTTGAATTATAAGGGTGTTTAATTTTTAGATGTATTCGAAAATATATATCAAATCTTCATTATTTTTCCGCCCTGTTGGCTGGGGTGTTAAAATACACCGACTGCACCTCTGCAGAGGGGTAAGACTCCCCCAATGGGGCTACCTGTTGGCCACCCATGATGCTTAAGGATAGAACCCAGGTGGATGAGCAGTCCATGACTTGCAATACTCCACTTTGGCCCTTACTTAGGCTAGACGGGCGGTCGGAGAGGCCACCTCCGATCAATCGGCTGGCCATGCCAAGCCCTAGCACCTATATGATTGCCCCAACTCTATTGCCCTTATGGCAACCCCCAACCCCTTCTTATCATATGGGTGCTAGAAGGCGGTGGCTGAGGGTCTACATGTCCTGGGAATGACGTTAAACTATCTGATGGTGAGGTTCCAGTTTTGGAGGTTTGAGGAATTTGGAGCACCCCTTCATCACCATTGCTCCCTGGTCCACTCTGACCCAGAGTGGTAGTATCTGTTAGGGTTCCATCTATGGGTTAAATAGAAAAATGTATTTATAAAAAAAATGCATTATCCATTAGGAATTGAATTTATTTCAAAACTTTATCGGCATTAAATGACCCACCGAGGTTGATATGCTGTTAAATAAAAACCAAACCAAACCAAACTCACTATTCATTGTAATGTATCTGCGCGACTAGCTAGGTACCCATTAGACCACGATGGGATATATATATATACACACACCAATCCCATCGCACGAGCAGGATGAGGCACAAGGTCAATTTCTTAAGCGGAGTTTAACAGATTTGAATTCAGAGTTTTCCTTCTCCTAGACTGGTTACCTAGCCATAGTTAAAGAGACCAGTCTGCCCTGCTATATACCCATACATGGAGGGAGAATTGGATTCATACCTTTCCCAAGGGTATTAGCACCATGTGAAATGCAAACAGCATTGTCCAGGAATTGAACTTGGGTCGACGAGTGATACAAGGTTGATAATTAATTATTAAATATCTTTTCAGGGAAATGTTTGATCTGCTTAAGCGAACGATCAGCTTTGGAGAAAGTAACTCTGTCATTGTTATTGGTGCTCGAGGCATTGGTAAGAGTATGGTAAGTATAATATATTTTTACTATTGTCAGTTTCAGATGTTAATAAATGAATTTCAGTATATGGGTATTTTCGCATAAATGCGTCCTGGTCCTGGCCTCGTGCCCTAAAAATCTGCTAGGCAGTGCCTGCAGGAAAACCACCCACGCTACTATTTAAGTCACTAGCTGTTCGAAGGCGTTTTTTATTTATAATATTTTTTTTGCGGTTTCGGGTTTTTAATTTTCAAAACTCTGTTGTATTTATAGTAAAAATACATGACAGTTTTTTTTTTTTTATTAAAATAAAATGAAAATACTGACAAATTTTGCTGATTTTTCTGGGCTTTGCTTGTGTTTAACAGATTAGAGAAAGAGAGAAGAGATGGTCTTATTTGATTCATGTTAACTTCATTATTGCTTCTTCTCTGTTCTTCATTCTTCTTAGGGCCGGTTTTCTTCTACGCTGATTTTGGTCATTGTAATTAAAACAAGACTTTTTTTCCTGATCAAGTTTATTATTTCATCAGCCCATGCTTCAATGTTTTCCGCGTGGATAAGATCGACCCCGGCGAGAAAGACAAATGCGTCTGCTCTGCTTCCAAGTCATGTCGAATCTAAATTCTAAACTAAAAGATATTTTTTTTGTGTTTTTATTTTCAAAACTCAGTCATATTTATTTTAAAATTTGTGACTGTTGTTTGGTTTAATAATGTATTGATTGTTTTTATTTTCAAAACTCATATTTATTTAAAAATGAAAATACCGAAGAAAAAAAAAGAAGATATTTTAAGGAGAGGATAAACATTTATATTTACTTGTCGATAAAAAACTTGGGTGGTGGCTTACTTTTAATCCCTTCAAACACTAAAAAAAGCTTCCTGGGCCCCCCTGCCCTAAAAAACGCTAAGCGTTGGCCAACTCAAAAAACAACCCGCACTACGATTGAAGTCCCTAGCTGAAGCAGTACCTGTTGAACCAACTCACGCTTAAGGCGTTTTTCCCCTCCAGATTTTAATCGACAAGTAAATTTAAATATTTTAACCTCTCCCTCTTTAGCATTTTTTAGGGCAGGATGTCTTCCCTCCCCTGATGCATTTATGCGAATTGCCCCCAAATATTTATAAATAACAATTATATTATTAAGATATTACCAACTTATTAATGAACATGAAGTTAATGAAAATTATTTCTACCAATTTGTTAATACACATGAAGTTGATGAAAATTATTTCTACCAATTTATTAATACACATGAAGTTGATGAAAATTATTTCTACCAATTTATTAATACACATGAAGTTGATGAAAATTATTTCTGCCAATTATTAATACGCAAAAAAAAAAAACATCTATATATTAATACTCGTGTTCCTTAATTATACAACTGTTATCATCTCGCATGATAAGACAATGAATGTGTTAGGTTTTAAACCTAACAAAATTCTAGAGTTACTTCCTTTGATCAGTAGGGGAAAGTTGCATTTTGGAAGCTAGGGGATGGAAATATGTCTTCTGTCATGATGCACATGGACTGGAATACAAGCTAGTGTAACGTAGGTGCAAAGTTATACATACTTTGGATACAAATAACTCCGACAAAGGTTAATAGACAAACATTTAATAACACAGCACATGGATACAGTAGAATACAACGTTCATAATAAGAGTACATATAAAAGAGGTACACAAATAAAGATAGACACATTCATGAATGATACAGATATACAATAAAAGGCACAGATATGAGACTAGGAATAGTCCATGCTGTGAGGACTTACAGTAATGTAAGGGGGTCGGAGCCCCACGAGAGGTTTAGATAGAATCTACCCCATGTGGCTCATAGTTGCTGAAACTATAAAGAGAGCGAAAGGGTTTGAAACCGGCGCTTAAATACTGGTGCCCTAGCGGGCATCATCAAACTAAAAGGGCAGACAACTCCACCAGGCGAATACAAACAAACGCTACACTACAGTCGCCACACAAGTTGAGTTCTTATAATCACTGTTTAGGGTAGAAGTATTTGTCTTCCCAGTGTTAAATAAAACCTTGTTATTCTCTGAATTTTAGATGAGGCTTGATGATTAGTAATATTTGTATTATTCGGACAATTGTCCTCATCTTCACTTATCTGTACAGAAAACAGTGAAGATGAGATAATAGGCCGAATAATACAAATAATACCAAAACCTTGTTAATTTCCAACAACCTGGTCTTGCATTTTCATTCAATGCGCTATTTTATTGTATGTGAAAATATAACAGAATAAAAAATTTTTTTTTATTAAATTTTAAAATGTAACATGGTGAGTTGTTTTTGTTGGCGTCAACTAATTTCTATTAAAAGAGAAAGTGTAAAAGTTATTTTGTTAGTTAAAAAAAATGGTTAATAAAATGGGAAAATCAAAATATTGTATAAATTCTGATTTTACTTATTGTGTTTATAGATAGAAGCAAAGGTCACTGTAGCCATTAAGGTATTATGTTATTATTATGTAAAAATTATTTTGTTAGTTAAAGAAATGGTTTTGTTAAAATAGGAAATCAAAATATTGTATAAATTCTGATTTTACTTATTGTGTTTATAGATAGAAGCAAAGGTCACTGTAGCCATTAAAGTATTATGTTATTATTATGTAAAAATTATTTTGTTAGTTAAAGGAAAGTTTTGTTAAAATAGGAAAATCAAAATATTGTATAAATTCTGATTTTACTATTGTGTTTATAGATAGAAGCAAAGGTCACTGTAGCCATTAAAGTATTATGTTATTATTATGTAAAAATATTTTTTAGTTAAAGGAAATGGTTTTGTTAAAATAGGAAAATCAAAATATTGTATAAATTCTGATTTACTTATTGTATTTACAGATACAGGCAAAGGTCACTGCATGGCATGACTCAATGCTAATTAGCATAGAACAAAACGCAAAACAAAGCTCCTCACCGTGTCTTTTCTCTCCGACCTTTTGGCAAAACATATTTATCTCCATCCATATATGATGATAAAAACTTTATTGTTAATAGTGTGTTGTCTCATTCTTAGAGTTGCCAGCAACCACGGCAGCTCATTTCCACTAATCTCTCAACCTGTCCCAAAGACGCTCCAACCAAGTTGCATCGATCCCAGTTTTGTGGGTCAAAGAACACAACATGTGCACAGAAGGCATCAAAAGACCCGCCACCCGAGACATGTCGTAGTCTCAGAACTAAGTCATCTTATCAAGTATCAGCATAGAAACACATTAGTACACTTAACATTCAAGATTCTAATGAGTTTTTTTTTACTACTTGGATACATAAAAAAACACACATCTACAACAAAATCTAAAATCTTCCAAAAAAATGAAAACACAAAAAATATATGCTAACAAAAACATCTAAAAGTTTCATTCACAAAAGAAAATATGTAAAAAAAAAAAAACCTTATCACCAATTCATTTCAAAAACGTAGTCGGCATTAAATGACCCATTGAGGTTGATAGTCCGTTAAAACAAGAACAAATCAAATCTAATGAGTTTTTTATTGGTTGAAGCACCATGAAATTTTTTTCTTTTTTCTTTCAGTTACTTAAAATGCTTTAGATACCATCTGTGAAGATAAAAATTTGGCCCAAAATTTGCTTCAAGTTCACTTAAACGGTAAGAATTTGTTTGTCATTGGTTGAGTTTATATTTATTTGTTTCTTGGGTCTCCCCCAATTTTTAAAATATTATTATGCAATGGCTTCCCCACCGACTCTTCGTAAAAAATAATTTAATACATAAAAGCTACATATTTAGAAAGATTATTTTATTTTATTTCCAACCATATAAATATTTAAAAATTGACCAGAAATAAGAGATGAATTTGTTTGCATTTATTTGTTTCTTTGGGTTTCCCAATTTATAAAATATTATTATGCAATGCTTCCCACCGACTCGTTATAAAAAATAATTCAATACATAAAAAGCTACATTTTAGAAAGATTATTTCTTTTCTTTCCAACCATGTAAATATTTAAAAATTGGACCAGAAATAAGTGATGAATTTGTTGTATTTATTTGTTTCTTTGGGTTTCCCCATTTATAAAATATTATTATGCAATGGCTTCCCCACCGACTCGTCATAAAAAATAATTCAATACATAAAAGCTACATATTTAGAAAGATTATTTTATTTTATTTCCAACCATATAAATATTTTAAAATTGGACCAGAAATAAGAGATAATTTGTTTGCATTTATTTGTTTCTTTGGGTTTCCCCAATTTATAAAATATTATTATGCAATGGCTTCCCACCGACTCGTCATAAAAAATAATTCAATACATAAAAGCTACATATTTAGAAAGATTATTTTCTTTTCTTTCCAACTATGTAAATATTCTAAAAATTGGACCAGAAATAAGCGATGAATTGTATTTATTTGTTTCTTTGGGTTTCCCCAATTTATAAAATATTATTATGCAATGGCTTTCCCACCGACTCATCATAAAAAATAATTCAATACATAAAAGCTACATATTTAGAAAGATTATTTATTTTATTCCAACCATATAAATATTTTAAAAATTGGACCAGAAATAATTCAATGGTTAAAAACACATAAAAGTTACATATTAGAAAGATTATTTTATTTTATTTCCAACCATATAAATATTTTAAAATTGGACCAGAAATAACAGAAGTAATTACTATTTTAATTGGTAAGGTCTGAATAAACAGCGCCTAGTTGTTTACGTTCGGAAGACAAGTAAATTTGATTTTTTTCCAAAATTCAAAGTTTCAAAGCAAATCCCTGATGGTTTAGCAACGTTTATATTCACACATTATATATGAAAAAATAATTCTATTAGAGATATATTTTTCACGTTTCATTTATTTTAAATAATATGAAACATGAACACGAGTAAGAAAGAATGAATGAAGAAAGAGAGAAAAGAGAAATGAAGAAAGAATAAGAAGAAAAGAAAGAAAGAGATAAGAGAGAAAAGAAAGAAAGAATAAGAGAGAAAAGAAAGAAAGGAGATTAAGAAAGAAAAAAAGAAGAAGAAGGAAGAAAGAAAAAAAAGAAAGGAAGGAAAAAGAAAGAAAGAAATAAAGAGAGAAAATTAATATTCATAAAATTAACAAATTGAAACAAATACGTATAAGAAAGAAGAAAATGAGAGAAAAAAAGAAAACAAACAAACAAACAAACAAGAAAAAAGAAAAAAGAAAGGTGTAATGAAAGAAATAACAGCTAAAGAAGAAAGAAAGAAGAATATAATATATTTTTTTTTTTTTTTTTTGCTTATGTATTATTTTTTAAAGAAATTGCTTCAACTTTGTCTATTGTGTTTCACTCCCAAAAGTCGGAAAATAAAAAAAACAAGTTTCTGCTTTTATTAAATTGTCCCCTATTTAAGTGTAAAAATTTCAAAATATGATAAAGATTAACCACTTTGATTTTACAAAAAAAGTAACACAGAAAAAAATTTGTATAATTGTTTTCATCATACGTTTTAACTTACTTAAAAAATAATTCAAGGGATAAAAAATACATACAAATTACATATTTAGAAAGATTATTTCATTCTCTTTCCAACCGTATAGTATATTTAAAAAAATTGGACCCGAAACACGCTAGTAATTACTATTTTAAGCTGAAGGCCAGAATTACAAGAGATGTTTACATTTAAAAATTGAGTAAATTTTACAGTTTTCTTTTCAAAATTTAAACATTTAGACTTTGAGAAAAATCCCTGACGTATACAATCATTTTTATTTCATACATTAATATGGAAAAATTCTGTCTTCTATTACTTGCATAGTGCTTTTTTTTGCTTCTCATATTTTTTAAGAAAATTCCCTTCAGATTTGCTCTATTGTATTTTCGCTTCCACGGGCCTACAAAAAAAAAAAAGTCCTCTTTGTACTTCTAGTGTCTTCTAATTGAGTGTAAAATTTCAAGAATATTGAAAAATTAGCCACTATGATTTTTGAAAAGCAAAGCGTGTAAAATTTAGTCTAAAAAAAAAAGTCATATTTTATGTTTTCAGCTGTTCGAGGCAAAATATCATTTAACTCGCTGTAAAAAAAATAATTCAATGGATAAAAACACATAAAAAAAATTACATATTTAAAAAGATTATTTTCTTTCTTTCCCACCATATAGATATTTTAAAGATTGGATCAGAAATACCCAAGAAATTGCAATTTGAACGAATTAAGGTGAAAAATTGTCTATGTCCAACGATTTTACGAAACGAGCTGGTAATGCTCTCTCTCTCTCTCTCTCTCCTCTCTCTCTCTATATATATATATATATATATATATATATAATATATATATATATATAATCTATCTTTTTGTACTTGTCTTTTTATCAAGGAGTGTGATAGTGGTAGGGACTTGTTACTATATACAGTTTATGGTGAGGCAGCTATATGTATATATATATATAATAAATAAGTAATCCACAGACACATGTTCGAAGTATCACTTCTCATCAGTGTGGTTATATCGTTAACAGCTACCCCTGGCCGGTTGAGACCCGAATGAACTTTCGTTCGCCAATCCTCTTACCCGTACGGCCAGAGGCAGCTGTCAAATATAGGAGAATATTTAATCGCTACATTCTAAGCGAAAATGAATTCACTAGAGCCTCAAACATTTGTAAACAAAGCGAGTTTAGCCGAGCGCCAGATACGGTGAATCCGCAATTAAATCCCTATTTAAAGTGCTCGACCAAAGTGGGAGCATATATAATAAGTAATCCACAGACATGTGTTTCGAAGTATCACTTCTCATCAGTGTGGTATACCTTTAACAGCTACCCCTGGCCGGGTTTGAGACCCGAATGAACTTTCGTTCGCCAATCCTCTTACCCGTATGGCCAGAGGCAGCTGTCAAATATAGGAGAATTTTAATCGCTACATTTTTAAGCGAAAATGAATTCACTAGAGGCCTCAAACATTGGTAAACAAAGCGAATGTTTAGCTGCACGCCAGATACGGTGAATCCGCAATTAAATCCCTATTTAAGTGCTCGACCAAAGTGGGAGCATATATAATAAGTAATCCACAGACATGTGTTTCAAAGTATCACTTCTCATCAGTGTGGTTATATCGTTAACAGCTAACCCTGGCCGGGTTTGAGACCCAAATGAACTTTCATTCGCCAATCCTCTTACCCGTATGGCCAGAGGCAGCTGTCAAATATAGGAGAATATTTAAACGCTACATTTCTAAGCGAAGATGAACAAAGTGATAAAACAAATAGAATATTTCTTTTATGTTATGTTATTTTTATTGTTCTCAACTAGTTTTGAACTTAGGTCATCGGCAGGAAAAAAAGTTTTTATCAAAAAAAAAAAGTTTTTTATAAGGTATTTTTAAAGTTTTAATGTAGATGATATACCCCAAGAAAAGCGGTGAAAAAATTAACTATGATGTGCTATCCATTTGTTGAGTGAAAACCAATTCTGTCTGAATTATCTTCCATTGATTTTTTTTTATTCCCAAATTTTAGGTTTGCTGCAAACGGATGACAAAATAGCACTTAAAGAGATTGCTGTTCAACTTCAACTTGAAAACAGTTTTGGTGACAAAGTTATTGTAAGATTTTTAATTTCTCTTTTTTTTCTAACATCAAATATTATATAAACTAGCAGGACCTGTGATATACCACAGTATGATAATTTAATTCAACTTGAGAACAGTTTTGGTGACAAAATTATTGTAAGATTTTTTTTTTTAATTTTTCTAACATCAAATATTTATAAAACTAGCAGGACCTGTGGATATACCACAGTATGATAATTTAATTCAATTTGAGAACAGTTTTGGCGACAAATTATGTAAGATTTTAAATTTCTTTTTTTTTCTTTTTTTTTTCTAACATCAAAATTTTATATAAACTAGCAAGACCTGTGGATATACCACAGTTGATAATTTAATTCAATTGAGAACAGTTTGGTGACAAAATTATTGTAAGATAAAAAAAAAAAATTTTTTTTTCTTCTATAATCAAATATTTATGAAACTAGCAGGACCTGTGGATATACCACAGTATGATAATTTAATTATTACGTTTGATATGTTTACTTAAGAGCTATTGCCAACTATTCAATATGTAAAAAGTATAATTATAGACTTGCATGACCTGTAAATATACCACAGTATGATAATTAAATTATTACAACATTTGATATGTTTACTTAAGAGATATTGCTAAATATTCAATATGTAAAAAGTATAATAATATGACTAGCATAACCTATGGATATACCACAATATGTGAGAACAGTTTTTTGACAAAGTTATTGTAAGATTTTAAATTTCTTCTTTTTTTTTCTAACATCAAATATTTATATAAACTAGCAGGACCTGTGGATATACCACAGTATGATAATTTAATTCAACTTGAAAACTTGGGGAGACGAGTCCATTTCCCATGACTTTAACCATTACACCACGCACTTCCTTTTCTATCATATATGTGCGAGAAGGCGGTAGCTAAGGGCCAACCAACAATATTTATTAATGCATACAAAGTTAATGAAAATTATTTCTTAAACAAATCTATTAATAATGAGATTCACTTCTGGTTTTGTCTGTAACAAAAATTATGTCATTGCTTACGTCACATTACCCAAAATCGTCATAACATAGAATAAATACACTCAAAATTTGAACAACTTAACAGTAGACAGTCCTCATTGTTTTTTAAAACAAGTTTTAATAAATACATGACTGGTATTATATATCTATATATTAGTTTGTTTTATTTTAATACATATTTAAAGTTTACATTTCAAATGTTTTTTTTTTAATCCTTTAATGAATTTGATGATTTTACTTACTTAGGGTACAAACTTGCTGACATTGAACTTTTTACTCCCACCCCTCAGGCAATGTGTTTAAAAATCTATTTTTACATACGCTAGGAGGTTTTTTTATTTTATACTAGTATAATAAAAAATGAACAAGATTTAGCATTAAATAACCTACAAGGTGTAATAATTGCCTGAGACCGGGCTACACGCAGGAAGTGCATGGTGTCAAATCAGGCTCGAGACAAAACAAGATATGGCCTTGAACTGACCTTTGGCACCTAAAGATGCAGGTGTACATTTGACACTGTAGGTGCAGAAAATCTTAGGCATGGCCCATAACTAATGAAAACAGCTGCTTAAGGTGTCTAAGAAAAACTGCGTAGCATCACAATCAAAGAGGCATGACACGTGAGTTAGACTACAATAAAAAAAGCCAGTAGAAATCAATTTGCAGAGACAAAGATTAGATTCGAGATCACTTGCAGAGAATTCCTGAAGGCTCCATGTTTGCGTAACCCCCGCTAATAACAAGACTCCATCCTTAAGCATCACGGATTGCCACATATGGCCAACAGGTGGCCCCATTTGAGGGGTCTTATCATTGTGGGAGCTATAGTACTGATGAGTGATTGCTTTTTTTGTTTTACGGCATATCAACCTTGGGGTCATTAATGCCGGCAAAGTATTGAAATATTCATTACAATTGTTTTGACGAAAATTTTTAAACTCAATTTTTTTTTTTAACAAATTTTCTATTCAAACCATAGCTGGGACCTAACAGGTACTAACACTCAGGGCCAGAGTGACCCAGGGAGCAATGTGATGAGGGTGTAATCCACATTCCCCAGACCTGCAGAACTGGTACCTTACCCTCAGATAGAGTTTAACATCATTCCCAGGGCATAAAAACCCTCAGCCACTTTCTTCTAGCACATATATGATAAAATGTTTGGGGTTTGCCATTAGCAGTAGGCTTGGGATAATCAAATAGGTGCTAGGGCTTGAAGTGACCACCCCGATTGAAAAATGTGTTGGGGTTTCCATTAGGGCGTAGGCTTGATAATCAAATAGGTGCTAGGGCTTGAAGTGACCACCGATTGATAAATGTGTTGGGGTTTGCCATTAGGGCAGTAGGCTGGGATAATCAAATAGGTGCTAGGCTTGAAGTGACCAGCCGATTGTAAAAATGTTGGGTTTGCCATTAGGCAGTAGCTTGGGATAATCAAATAGTGCTAGGGCTTGAAGTGACCAGCCGATTATAAAATGGTTGGGGTTTGCCATTAGGGCAGTAGGCTTGGGATAATCAAATAGGTGCTAGGGCTTGAAGTGACCAGCCGATTGATAAAATGTGTTGGGGTTTGCCATTAGGGCAGTAGGCTTGGGATAATCAAATAGGTGCTAGGGCTTGAAGTGACCAGCCGATTGATAAAATGTGTTGGGGTTTGCCATTAGGGCAGTAGGCTTGGGATAATCAAATAGGTGCTAGGGCTTGAAGTGACCAGCCGATTGATAAAATGTGTTGGGGTTTGCCATTAGGGCAGTAGGCTTGGGATAATCAAATAGGTGCTAGGGCTTGAAGTGACCAGCCGATTGATAAAATGTGTTGGGGTTTGCCATTAGGGCAGTAGGCTTGGGATAATCAAATAGGTGCTAGGGCTTGAAGTGACCAGCCGATTGATAAAATGTGTTGGGGTTTGCCATTAGGGCAGTAGGCTTGGGATAATCAAATAGGTGCTAGGGCTTGAAGTGACCAGCCGATTGATAAAATGTGTTGGGGTTTGCCATTAGGGCAGTAGGCTTGGGATAATCAAATAGGTGCTAGGGCTTGAAGTGACCAGCCGATTGATAAAATGTGTTGGGGTTTGCCATTAGGGCAGTAGGCTTGGGATAATCAAATAGGTGCTAGGGCTTGAAGTGACCAGCCGATTGATAAAATGTGTTGGGGTTTGCCATTAGGGCAGTAGGCTTGGGATAATCAAATAGGTGCTAGGGCTTGAAGTGACCAGCCGATTGATAAAATGTGTTGGGGTTTGCCATTAGGGCAGTAGGCTTGGGATAATCAAATAGGTGCTAGGGCTTGAAGTGACCAGCCGATTGATAAAATGTGTTGGGGTTTGCCATTAGGGCAGTAGGCTTGGGATAATCAAATAGGTGCTAGGGCTTGAAGTGACCAGCCGATTGATAAAATGTGTTGGGGTTTGCCATTAGGGCAGTAGGCTTGGGATAATCAAATAGGTGCTAGGGCTTGAAGTGACCAGCCGATTGATAAAATGTGTTGGGGTTTGCCATTAGGGCAGTAGGCTTGGGATAATCAAATAGGTGCTAGGGCTTGAAGTGACCAGCCGATTGATAAAATGTGTTGGGGTTTGCCATTAGGGCAGTAGGCTTGGATAATCAAATAGGTGCTAGGGCTTGAAGTGACCAGCCGATTGATAAAATGTGTTGGGGTTTGCCATTAGGGCAGTAGGCTTGGGATAATCAAATAGGTGCTAGGGCTTGAAGTGACCAGCCGATTGATAAAATGTGTTGGGGTTTGCCATTAGGGCAGTAGGCTTGGGATAATCAAATAGGTGCTAGGGCTTGAAGTGACCAGCCGATTGATAAAATGTGTTGGGGTTTGCCATTAGGGCAGTAGGCTTGGGATAATCAAATAGGTGCTAGGGCTTGAAGTGACCAGCCGATTGAAAATGTGTTGGGGTTTGCCATTAGGGCAGTAGGCTTGGGATAATCAAATAGGTGCTAGGGCTTGAAGTGACCAGCCGATTGATAAAATGTGTTGGGGTTTGCCATTAGGGCAGTAGGCTTGGGATAATCAAATAGGTGCTAGGGCTTGAAGTGACCAGCCAATTGATAGGAGGGGGCCTCTCCAACCGACCATCTAGCCTAAGTAAGGGCCTAAGCCAATGAGTGAGGATAGGCTTTATAATGACTCTCAGTCTGCACACAACCGAGGAAATAAAGATATAATCTTATATTTTTATAAATACAAGTGTTTGTGTTCCTTGACGAGTCCAGTATGTAACAAAGGGTTGATATGCCATTAAACCAACCAACTTTAATAGTGGGTGAATTTTTTGAATTTTTTATTTACTTTTTATATTTTTTATTTTTAACTTTAAGGGTTCGTTTGCTGAAAATCTACAGTTCTTATTAGAAGCCCTGAAAAGCGGTAAGTATGATATATAATAATGATAATAACAACAATCTCTCTGGTCTTAGTGGTTGTGAACAGGGGATATACTCCCTCATTGTCTGACCGCCAACTTTCCTTACTATTATTGATGTATTAAGAACAATAGTTCATCTGTAAAAAATGATTACCGTATTTAACAGCATATAGGACACACTTTTTTCCAAAATTTTGGCTAAAAAAATTGCCCTGTGTCTTATACATCATAGGTGAAGTTTGAGACCTCCCGTAGGCCTAGGCTAATCTTCTCTATGATGCTCACTAACCCAGCTTACGTAGCGTTGGTTTCGTATTTGCCTGGGAGAGTTGTCTGCCCGGTTTAGTTTGCTGGTGCCCGCTAGGGGGCTATGGTATTTAAGCGCCGGGTTCAAACCCTTTCGGGCTCTTTTCCTGCCCAGTAACTACGAGCCACGTGGAGTAGACACGGTCTACTCCTTCTCGTTTGGGCTTTTGGCCCCACTTACATTACTGTAAGTTCTTCTCACAGCATGGACTATCCCTAGTCTCATGTCTGTACTTTTATATGTTATCCTGTACCATTCATGAATGTGTCTTCATCTTTATTTATGTACTCTTTGTTTATGTACCCTTTTACCTATGTACATTGTATCTCGTCATATCCATGTGCTGTATATATATTAAATGTTTTGTCTGTTAACCTTCTCGGAGTTTTGTATATTCAAAGTATGTATAACTTTGAACCGTTCTTACACTGGTATTGTTATAATCAAGGTTAACATGAGCGTATGGTGGCGAAGAAAAAACAAACACGGGTTTTTTCCTGAATCTGACCTGCTGAAATGGGGGTGCGTCTTATATGCTTGTGCGTCTTACATGCCGTCAAATACAGTAATAATGATAATAATAACAATATCTCTAATCTAGTGCTAGTGAAAAGGGGATATACTCCCTCGCTGTTTGGCCACCAGCTTTCTTTATTATTATTGATGTATTAAGAACAATAGTTCATTAGTAAAAAATGATTATTTCCTATCGGAGAATATTCAACTCTTCATGATATATAAACGTTGAACAAGCTATTTTTTCAATATTTCACCGTCTGAAGATTGCATAATCTGAATGAAACTATAGTTATGGAAAATTAACATCATAATATTCCATCTATGATATATATATATATATATATATATATATATATATATATAAGAGGACAAAATGAGTAAAGAAAAGAAATGTAGATGGATAAAAATGAATTTTATCGATATTACTTTTAATTGATATCACTTACACATGTGTTTCGGTCTGTTTATCAAAATGTATACGGATTTACGTTATTATTATTAAAATAATCAGATGGAGTTGAAATGATGATAATAATAATAATAGGAAAAATACATTTCAACTCCATCTGATTATTTTAATAATAATAATAACGTAAATCCGTATACATTTTGATAAACCGTCCGAAACACGTGTGATATCGATTAAAAGTAATATCGATAAAATTCATTTTTATCCATCTACATTTCTTTTCTTTACTCATTTTTTCCTCATATATATATATATATATATATATATCTTATTATAATGGAGATTGTATGTTTTTCTGTCTGTAACCGAAACTATATTACTATACAAGTCACAATTCCCTTTGTTATTTACACCACATTCTCCATGATTTTATTTTTATTTAAACCTCAATTATTAATAAAATTGTTTTACATCATTAAGACTGTTGACCATATCTACATACTAATAACATGCAGTTGTATTTATATATACAACAAAATAGCAGTTTACAGTGTAAACGGGAAGGCTAATTTGCATATTAATATTAAAAAATCGAATTTAATAAATATGTGCTTAGTATTATTGATTTCTAACTGTTTGGTTTTATTTTAATGAATATAAGCAAAAATTTCTTCAATAAATCTTAAAAGAAATCCCTTAACAAGAAGAAATAACTAATATTATTCTTTACTTCCTATTTTAACTAAACAGTTAAATTAGGAAAATTTACCAATGAAAGACGGGAGTAACGGAAAATGATGGAAGAGTTAGTTTCAAAGTTGTTCTATTTTTCAATCATACCCCCTCTGTTCCAAATTTTTTATCTGAATTCTTATTCAGTTTCATTAGCCTTTCTAATTTAATACAATATTTTATTATATTAAAACTTAAATACTTGCACCCGGAGGGTGCATATATTTGCTAGTATATATAATGATTTAGTACAAAATCTTGTTTTATTTATCCTAAATTTGTGAAATTCCCTTTTTTTTATTTCCAGGTGACAATAAGAGTAAACCAATCATCTTCATCCTGGAAGAATTTGATCTTTTTGCCCAGCATCACAATCAAACACTTTTGTATAATTTGTTTGATGTTGCTCAATCAGCTCAGACCCCAATCTGTGTTTTGGGTCTCACATGTCGAATGGTAAGTCAGAAAAATTTTTCACTTCAATAAATTTTTACAAATTTGGACACTACTGCATCGTCTCTCGTAGCCAACAACAATCGTGTTTACATGAGACGACAGATTGTTTGAACTAAGGGCAGGTAACTCATATCTATACGAATAGAGTTATCTGCCCTTATTAAACAAATAGACAAATATCAAAGATTCTGTTTTATTTATTTATTTATACTCGCTCTAAGCACCTGCGCTGTAGAATACACCGACTGCACCTCTGCAGAGGGGTAAAACCCTGCCCTCCTTAATGGGGCTACCTGTTGGCCGTGCGTGGCGACCTGTGATGCTTAAGGATGGAATCCTGCTGGATGAGCAGTCCACTCCACTTTTGCTTTTATTTAGGCTAGACGGTCGATCAGAGAGGCCCTCGCTGATCAGTCAGATAGTCGCATCAAGCCCTAGCATCTGTATGATTGTCCCAACCCTATTGCCCTCATAGCAAACACCCATCCCTTTTTATCATATATGGGCACTAAGGCGGTGGCTGAAGGTCTTAGTGTCCTGGGTGTAGCAAGATTGAATTTGGCAAGGACTACTAATGGAAGGAGGAGGAAGAAAGAAATAAGTGAGAGAGTAAAGGTTTTAAAAAGAGTAATGAACACAAAACAGTTTGACCGGAGTTTGACAGTTCTTTCTCCCTGTCTCTCTGCACTTTCCTCCTGTCTGATACAAACCCATGAGATGAGCACGATAATAAAGGCTAGCAGTTGTGATTACATATTTCTCGTGTTGTAATTTTTTATCAACAAGATGACCGCCATATGCCGAAGACATTTTTAGTACCGGGAATATATCACCGCCGCCACGTTACGTATATACGTTTGGGTACTGTGACCATATACCACAACATTACACTGGGTCTGATCTTAAAGTGCATCCAATGGTGAAGTTCCAATTCTGGAGCTCTGGGGAGTGTGTAGTATCCCTTGATCACCATTACTCCCAGGTCCACTATTAACAAGAGTGGTAGCACCTGTTAGGGTTGAATAGAAAAAATGAGTTTAAAAAGGAATTTAAAAAAAAAAATTTGAATACCCATCAAGAATGAATAAAACAAAATGTCTTTGGCATAAAATAACCCAACAAGGTTTGACATGCTGTAAAATCCAACTAATCAGCCAAACAATATTACCTTTAGGCACCCCTTTTTGATCTCGATTAAGAAAGGACGTTTTTTCATTTACACCGTCGATATCCGGTTGTTTTAACAGACGATTTTAGGATTTTGTTTTTTAAATTATAAAACTAACCCCTAACCCTAACCCCTAACAAACAACCGGATATTGACGGTGTAAATGAAAAACATGTCCTTTCTTAATCGAGATCAAAAAGGGGTGCCTAAAGGTAATATGGTCCCCTTTTTTTAATATGACTTAATTATTTTTTCATTTTTTTTCTTCAGGATATAATGGAATTGTTAGAGAAAAGAGTGAAATCGCGATTTTCTCATCGTCAAATCCATTTGTTCAACCAGCTCACCTCAAAGGAATATACGGAAATCTTTAAACAGTATTTGCAGGTGCCGGAAAAATTCATAAATCCAAAATTTGCTCTCCACTGGAATACTGGGATCGAGGTAAGATACTTGTTTAGATCTGTGGTTGTCAAAATGTTTGGATCCATAGGGACCACCAATTCGGTCACGTGATCAGTTTAGGCCATCTTGAATAAAACAGAAATAAATATTTCCGAACTTTGTTTATCAAAAATCTCGTAAAAAACAATTAAAGATCGTACAGGGTTGTTACAAAGAAAAACAATTAATTCAAAGATCAAATTATCTGATTGGGAAAAATTACATCATTATCTTAAAAAATAAATAAACCTATTCGTTTTACATGCGAAAGGGTAATTTTCAAGCCGCAATTTAGACAGAAAAAATATATATTATTACCCTCTTACGATTATACAAATACATATGGTTGAATGTAATGGACATACTTTTAGCCAAAATTTACTATTAAAATGAATAAAATCTTTAAAAATTTTAATATTAAAATTTACTACTAAAATGAATAAAAACTTGAAAAAATTTCATGTTAAAATTTCACAGTGAAATTGACGTTAAAAAAAAATGTCTTCAGTTTTAGTATTAATTTTTAAAATCGAAAATAAAATGAAAATTTGAATTTTTTTTTCTAATAGAAAATCTGATAAAATAATCAATATATACTTACTTTTTATTCTAATTGGTCAAAAAAGTTAAATAAGATAATTTTTTACGCTAAAAAAAAAAAACATTGGTTACTGAGAAGCGTCTCGTCTCTTTGTATAAAAACAAAACAAATATGTCAGTTTTTCCCTTCCGTATATTCTAAGAATCCCACATTACTATTCAACAATAAAAATTACAAATTCTTTTAAAAATATTAATCTAACTATTTTTAGTTCACCTGAATTCTAAATTTCATATATTTAAATATCCATGAAAAATTTGATTTTTCATGCAGAAAAAAAAAATTTATTTATTTCACGCAGAAAATAAAAATATTTAAGCACACAAAAGATTGAAAATCTTTTAAAAATTAATTTCTAAAAAAAAAATTTTTTTTTTTGACAATTTAATAGAATATAGTACATACCAATTAAAAAAGAAAAAAAAAATTTCAAATATTAATATTATGACATTTTTTTGCACTTTTTATTTCCGATTTCATTAATTTTCCTAAAAAAACTACAGCTTGGTACGTTATACAATTTCATTGATATAGTTATTCAGACTCTTATCTTTATAGAAAAAAAGTACAATATTTTTCTGGCGCATCATTTTTTTTTTTTTTATCTCATAAAATAAAATAGCAGGGGAATAGACCTCGTAAAAAAATATTTCCCCTAATATATTTTTTTAAAAAACTATTTCAGATATATTTACATCCAAAGGTAAACATGGAAATTTTCATGAAAATCAGATTATTAATTGATTTTTCGTAGAATTTTTAAAAAAAACTCTTATCGTAACTTGTTTTTAGCTACGTTAAATTTCAGTTGATTTAACAGTGCAAAAATGAAAACATTGTTTTTCAATCATAATTTTCATTATTTCCGTAAGCTGAAAAAATTTTTTTTAATCATCAGGAGTTTGTTTAATGTTTTTTCTTTCGAATGGAAAAAAAAATTTTCAAGAAAATATTAATTTTTCTGCAAATTTCATTGTGTTAAATATGTGGGGCGGTAAATTTCACAGGGTAAAATTGGTGGTACCTATGGATCCAGGATCCCTTTCTGTTTCAGGGTCTGCCTTGTTAATCCCTATATTGTTTAAATCTGGATACTGCACAGAAGACCTCCAAAGAGCAATAAATGATAGGGATGGTTGGCGAGAGATTATCATGGATATTCATGCTACTAGCGCGACATAGTGATGATGATAATGTATTTAACAAGTTTTTTTATTTTTTCTTACAGAAAATAAGTCAAGATGCAACTGTTCAAGAATTACTGAAACGACAATTCAGTATCAATAAAGATATCCGAAAACTCAAGGCATTTTTGGTAAGTGTTATATTTTCAAAAATATTAAAATTAAATTTACAATAAAATAACATTAACATTTGTTATGTTTTTAACATACAGATGAAATATGAAGAATTGAAATGATAATGCAAGACCAGGTTGTTATAAAATTAAAAATTTCTTACACAAAACATAAATCCCTTTTTTTTCTGCCCCTTTTTTTAAAAAAAATTATTTTTTTTAACACGAATGTCCGTGAGTCAGTTCTTTGGGAAATTATTTCCCTGAAGTGCTTTTCTCTTTTTGAAGAAAAACTAGATTGAAAATGTTCCCCCTCCCTTTTAAACAGAAAAAATATCAATGTATAATTTTTTCTTTTATAAGATAATAGCCAATTAAATAATTATCGAAATGAGTAAAAAAGAAATCTCCAAAAAATTAATTTATTTTTTTACATTTTATTTTTCGATTTTCGGTACTTATTTTCTCATAGAAATTCATAACTTCATTATTTATACTGTTTATCAAACTTTGATAAAACCATAACCTCAAATGTTCTGTAAATTTCTTTCTTTTCTTCAAAATTGTTTCGTCCGGGATTCAAGATGAATAACGACAATTTTTTCTGTAATCTTTTGACTTTAAAAATCTTCTCTAAATTTTCTGTAAATTCCTTTCTTCTCTTCAAAACTTCTTAGACTTTAAAAACCTTTTTCTTTAAATTTTCTTTAAAATGTTTACGTCAAAAAATTTTAACACAGTAGTAAATGCTTCTAACTCTTAAGCGAACTTAACCAGGATCTGAACACTGGCGTTAAAACGTAAACAAACGCCATCCACACGTAAGATGGCGGAGACCTCAATTCTGGCTTTGGCAAATCAAAGGGGAGCAACTCTATTTTTGTTAGGTGTACCTATCAGTAAGTTATGTTAAAATTTCTATTAGTCTTATGATTCTCAAAATGGTATTCCACTTTAGCTCAGTCAGTTGTGCATTCGCCTAGGAACCCTGTAGCGTTAGTTTCGTATTTGCCTGGGAGAGTTGTCTGCCCGGTTTAGTTTGCTGGTGCCCGCTAGGGGAATTAGTATTTAAGCGGCTGGTTCAAAAGGCTTCTCTCTCTTTTCCTGTTCCTGATACTACGAGACACATGGGCTAGTTAAGGTCTCCCCCGTCTCGTTGGGGCTTTTGGCCCCACTTACATTACTGTAAGTTCTTCACACAGCATGGACTATCCCTAGTCTCATGTCTGTACTTTTATATGTTATCTTGTACCATTCATGAATGTGTCTTTATCTTTATTTATGTACTCTTTATATGTGTAACTCTTTTACTATGTACTTTGTATCTCGTCATATCAATGTGCTGTTTATATTAAATGTTTTGTCTGTTAACCTTCGTCGGAGTTTTGTATATCAAGTATATAACCTTGAACCATTCTTACAACCCCAAGATTCTGGGTTTGATACTGGTCTCCACCAACTCAGCACATGAGTAGCACAGCTTAGTTAATCTGATCTGTGTGGTAAAGCATCTGGAAGCTGACAGTAGGTGTAGCACTCCATCCCAGTCTCCCGCCCTGTCAGACAACCATACAGAATCTTTCTTTTCTCTCTCTCTCTCTCTCTCTCATATATACTATAAATCTCAAATCCTCGCATAGCACTTCATTTTAACACCTTATCACACAACCTTACACACCTCAAATGCATCTTATTAGAACACGCATTTCCAACAACGCAATCTAGAAAACAATCAGAAACTAAATGGATTCTAAAATTACAGACGCACGTATCGGAATTCTCCGTTATTACAAATATTTCACAGACGCTGCCACTGTCGATAACAACAGAGACAAAGAAACCGTTAAACAGTAATAACGTTTGACAAAGGGTATCTAACGAACCTGAAAATTTATGACAAAAAATAATTAAAAAATAAGTGAATCCAATACTCCATAATATCGAGTTCATTCATTTATACATTTTTAATGCTTCATAATAACGCCCAATTTTAAAAAAACATTTTTTTAAATATATATGTATATATATATATATATATATATATATATATATAATATGCAATGCTTTGTCTTTTTTTCAGATTGAGCCCGTATGCAGACTAAATGAAAACCATCCAATATTGCTTGTATCTGATTTCATTGATTCTTTCAAACTTATCACCAATGATAGTAAATCATCTCTACTTCAAGGTAATTATCTTTTTTATTTCATATAAACTTTCTAATTAGTAGACACAACCTGAAACAAAGTGCATACAGCCGCTCCAGGAATAAAATTTTCTGGTTAAATTTATTAATTTTCAAAATTCTTTAATCAATTAATTTCAACTTAAAAGGACTCAACAATCTGACAACTAAAACACTTTTTTTTTTTCTATAACACTAAATGCAATTTCATTCATTTCTTTATGAAAAATCTTTAACATTTTTATTGTTCTTTAATATGTGTTCCATATATACATATACATTTAATGAATGGGACATCCGATCGGGGTATAATGGTGAGTAAGCTAGTCTCACAGATCCTTAACTACTGAATAGTGAGTTCAATCCTCACTGGATGTCCCATGCTAGTGACCTTGCATCACATCCTACTCATGGCGACTGGTTAGGTAAATGTGCAAAGCGTCTCATCATAGTCTAATGGTTAGTCTCGTAAATCAATTATTTCTCAAAAGCAAGTTTGATCCTTACTGGATGCTCTATACTTGCGACCTTGTGTCATATCCTACCCGTGGTGAACACTTTGTAATAACTGATGTTTGTTAGATTTTATTTTATCCTTTTTTACACCGCCCTGTCGGGTGGGGCGTTAGAATGCTACGACTGCACCTCTGCAAAGGGGTAAGACTCCCCCAATGGGGCCACCTGTTGGCCAAGGATAGAACCCAGGTGGATGAGCAGTTCATGACATGCAATACTCCACTTTGGCCCTATCTTGGGCTAGACGGGCGGTCGGAGAGGCCCCCTCCGATCAATCGGCTGGTCACGTCAAGCCCTAGCACCTATATGATTTTCCCAACCCTATTGCCCTTATGGCAAGCCCCAACCGCTTTTTATCATATGGGTGTTAGAAGGCGGTGACTGCGGGTCTACATGTCCTGGGAATGACGTTAAACTCTATCTGATGGTGAGGTTCCAGTTTTGGAGGTTTGGGGAATGTGGAGCACCCCTTCATCACCATTGCTCCCTGGTCCACTCTAACCCGGAGTGGTAGTACCTGTTAGGGTCCCATCTATGGGTTAAATAGAAAAATATATTTATAAAAAAATTGTATTATCCATTAAGAATTGATTTATTTCAAAACTTTATCGGCATTAAATGACCCACTGAGGTTGATATGCCGTAAAACAAATCTTCCAGATTCCTGAGTTGCTAGATTGATGGTTTACTTATAACTGGTTAAATTTTCGGACCATATGACCTTTAGGCACCCCTTTTGCGATCTCGATTCTTGGGGACATTATTTCCATTTACACCGTCAAAATCCAGTTAATTGTTAACAGATGATTTTTGGTGTTTTTTTGTTTTTTTTAATTATAAAACTAACCCCTAACCCTAACCCCTAATAAACAACCGGATTTTGACTGTGTAAATGGAAAAAGTGTCCCCACTAATCCAGATCGTAAAAGGGGTGTCTAAAGGTCATATGGTCCAAATTTTCTTTAGCGCGGGAGAAACGCTTTTCTTTTTTTGTATTTCTCACAATCGATAGCAAACACTAAAAAACAGTAATTAAAAGTCTGATTAACTCCCCTTAACCAAATTTAAATTGTAGCGTCTCTTACAGTGCAATTACCGTATTTAACAGCATATAGGACGCACTTTTTTTTCCAAAATTTTGGATCAAAAAATTGCCCTGCGTCTTATACATTGTAGGTGAAGTTTGAGACCTCCCGTAGGCCTAGGCTAATCTCTATGATGCTCACTAACCCAGATTACATTCAGTACTTTTATCTACCCTAAACTCCATACATCTTTATTTTATTGCTGGTATTCCTTTTATACAGCTATGTTTCTGCTTGTGTAATGCACAGCTAAACTGTTTTCAACAATATATGCTTTAATACACTAAAAACCTTTTTTCTTGAATCTGACCTGCTGAAATGGGGGTTCGTCTTATATGCCATCAAATACGGTAATAATTTAAAATGGCGAAAATTTACCTATCCACCCTTCATATTCATATATCAGCATCGCCGTCTCGGAAAATCATAGATTTCTCGTGTCCTGAAGTTATGTTCTTACGCAGCACTTTCTGTGACTATGAAGGCCAATGTTTGAAAAACAGTTTTCACCGCAGATGTCACATGTGAAGGCCGGTCTTGAAGATAGTGATGGTGTGCCGGTACTCTGCTGCTGTTGCTTTCTCTTGGTCCTCTTTGCGTCATGGTGTTGTGCCAGGGTGACTTGAATAGCCCACTACACAGAGCCTTCCACCACCGTAGGTGGTCCTGAGCCAAATTTTCCCAGCTGGCAGGGTTGATGTTAAAGGACTTACTTGCAGACACTTAGATCACTGCTGGGGGCGACCAGTCTGTCTTTTGCCAGATGAAAAAAAATTGATATGCAATTAACCTTAATCTATTAACAATCACTAGTTATTACTTATTTTAGGGCCGGCTTAGCTCAGTCGGCAGAGCGTTCGACTAGAAACGAGAAGGTTCCTGATTCGATACCGGCCCTTGCCAACTCAGCGTATGAGTAGCACAGGGATCTGTGCAGTAAAGTAAAGTAACTGATGGTCGGTGTGGTGCTCCACCTCAGATGCTAGAATAATCTCCTTGGTCTAGCGCTAGTGAAAAGGGGATAGATTCCCTGGCTGATACCGACTTTAGGCCACCCGACGAAAAAGATCACTAGATCAAAGTCTACACACTCTAGCAGTATATGAGACGACCTGCTCTGTGCTCTGTACCTTCAATGCACAATGTCCAGAACCCCAAACGTTGTAACACTCTGCGCTGGCCGACCTGAGGGCACAAGTCAGAAACAGGCTCACAAGGATAAAAAAAACAAAAAAACAAACAAGTGTTTGTAAACAAGATGCGGATGGAAGAAGGGGTGTGTGAGACTTCGCTGTCTATCCAACTGGCTGCTACTCGCTACCTCTCTTGCTGTGGATTCAGGGCTAACTACTACTACCGACGTTAACACCTCTAGGGCTGGGTTCTAACTGCTCAGTGCTGAAGGTTAGCTATATTTATGTAAAACTCTCCTTCCCCACCCATCTTCTCCAGACCACACAGATGGCCAGTACTTAAATCGAATCGCCGACTTCTAGTCGTCTTTAACCCTTAAAATTAAAGTAATCAATCTTTTTCCAGCCATAGTGACTTAAATACGTTGACCATTAATTTTTTCAAAAGAGATTTTCTCATAAAAAATCCTTTTTGCTTTTAGTACCTAGATGCTTAAGATATCATCATCAAGTGGTCCCATTTCACGGTGGTCGTATAACCCTCTCAAACCTTACAGCCTAATCTTTTGTGTTTGTAGAAAGGACAACCACCCATCCCTTTTACTTATGCCTGGCTTTAACCTATTCTCTTTTTATTCATTTATTTATTTATTCTAACCATGTTCGTCCTCAATCATAGTATCACAAGTATATGTTTCACTGTAAATCTCTCTTGGCATGTAGTGCATATTGGGGATTCTGTGCCTGAATCTCTATTATGATAAGAAAAAACAAAACAAACTCTAAAGATATGAAATATTTAATTCTTCTTTTTATTTTATTTTAGGATTATCAATTCTTGAATTATGTTTGGTGATTGCAATGAAACATCTGACTGAGATTTACGATGGGGAACCGTTCAATTTTGAAATTATTTATTCTGGTGAGTAAAAATAATTTCCATGAGTAAGTAATTTAGTAGGTTGTTCTGGAAAATAATGTCCGATTTTAGAATAAACTCTTATTCCTGAATTAATGAATTTAAACGGCGTTTTAATCAGAGCTCTTAGTGATTTCTTTCTTTCTTCTCATCTTTTCATTATGTTCGATTGAAACAGATTAGCATTATTGGGTAATCTGAACATTAGCTACATAAATGAGAGTAACCTCCCCTTGTTTTTTTCATCTTGAGTAAGCCATTTGTTTTGGTTGGCTATTTTCATTTCACTGTAAATCTACACTGAAATTACGAATTTGTTTGAATCAATACAACTGCATGTTTTAACACGAAAATATTATAAAATGTGTTCTTAATTCTGCTTTTGCATTATTTGAAATAAACTTAATTGTTATTAAGAACACATCTTATGATATTTTCGTGTTAAAACATGCAGTTGTATTGATTCAAACAAATTCGTATTTTCAGTGTAGATTTACGGTGAAATGAAAATGGCCGACCAAAACAAAGCTTCCTCAAAGTAAAAGAAATAAGGGGAGGTTACTCTCATTTATGTAACTAATGTTCAGATTACCCATTATTGCCTCCATGTGCTCAACCCCTCTTTCTTTCCTATTATATTTTTTCGGTATAGCATGTCCTTTTTCTTCCCTTTCTTTCAATATAATAAAAAATGAATTGTCCGTTATTTAGCCCAGGTGATGACACTCCTAAGAAATAAAAATTTGGCGGATAAGCAACACCAGATAATTAGGATTTACATTTTTGCATTTCATCTGGAATGATTTGGATGGTCTCATTTTTAACCAGAGGGTGTTGCAAGATCATAACGGTTGGAAGATTAAGGGGTAATTTTCACCTTTAGTTGTTAAAATTCCTAGCATAAAATTGTGCGTGCACATTATCTGAAATGAACTTAATTTCGCACGGACACATTCAAAATGGCTACCGTCTTGTTTGAAAGTGAAAGTCAGTTGGCTAAATTCCTAGCATAAAATTATCTGAAATGAACTTAATTGTTATTAAGAACACATTTTATGATATTTTTGTGTTAAAGTATTGTTTTCGAAAAGTTTTCTAAGATTTGTTTATTTCGCACGGAGACTTTCAAAATAGCGACCGGCTTAGTTCGAAGTGAAAGTCAAGGGAGGTTACTCTAATTGCCTTATTTGCTCGGAATTTTCACAACTAAAGGTGAAAATTACCAATTAAGGAACAAGAGCATTAATATATATAGATTGAATTTTATTTTTTCTTGTTTTCAGAATATCTTCGTTTTGCCAGGCAAAGGTCATCAATGCAAATCTTTGATAAATCCGTTGTTTTAAAGGTAAGTTTTTCAGTGACTTTTTCCGCGCAGTAAGTAATGTAAGACTAATTCTATTAGTAGAGACACAATTAGCGTCGGAGGAGATGGAACAGCCAGAGTTCAAATGTAACAAGATAATGAAGGTCCTGACTTTTGTGAGTGAGAACTACTATATTTATATTTACCAACCCCTCCGCACGAGCAGGATGTGACACAAGGTCAATTTCTTAAGCGGAGTTTAACAGGTTTGAATTCAGAGTTTTCCTTCTCCTAGACCGGTTGCCTAACCAAGGTTAAAGAGCCCAGTCTGCCCTACTATTTACCCATAGCTGGAGGGAGAGTAGAATTCATACCTTTCCCAAGGGTATTAGCGCTAAGTGAAATGCAATTACCACGTCTAGGATTTGAACTCGGGGCGACGAGTCCATTTCCTATGACTTTAACCATTACACCACGCGCTTTCTACATATTAGAAAAGGAGGAAGAAAGAAATAAGTGAGAGAGTAATGAACACAAAACAGTTTGACCGGAGCGTGACCCCCCGAATGGAGAATTGAGTGTCAACCGGAAGTTTCGGGTGTTGACCGGAACCGGAAATCACGTGGTGACGTGGAACAACGAAGAAAGGTACCGGTCTCTTTTTGCTTTCCGCCGTTGTAGGGTACGGATCGGGCCTCTGGTGCCTAGAATGGGGTCACAGTAATTTAACAGTGTTCTCTCTCTCTCTCTTTCTCTGCCTTTCCTCCTGTCTGATACGAACCCACGAGACGAGCACGATAATAAAGGCTAACAGTTGTGATTACATATTTCTCGCGTTGTAATTTTTATCAACAAGATGACCGCCACGTGCAGAAGACATTTTTAGTACGGTGAATATATCGCTTTGGGTACTGTGACCATATACCACAACGTTACACAAATCCTGTCTGCATAGCTCTATCGGCTGGGGCTATAGAATATACTGACTGCACCTCTGCAGAGGGGTAAGTTAGGGTACTGTGGACATGAAGTCAACAGCGCTTTGTTATATGCTTTATCTATGATATTGAGCACTATTTGCTTATAAATAAAGCACTATATATATATATATATATATATATATATATATATTTATACTAAAGCTGAGTGAATCAATGATTATTTGCTAAGGACTTTTTTCCTGTTTACTTTAATGACACAAAATTCATATCAAAATGTTCCTTAGTTCTAGGATTGAGTTGTGTTTGAAAAAAATCCATTTTAATTGGTTCTAATTAGTCGTAATTTGCAATTAAGTAAAAAAACTGACCCATCTCTTAATTCATATTCTGCCTGTCACTTTCCCCCTCTCTATATACATCTTGATTTGTCTAGTGTGTGTGTGTGTATATATATAATAGAAAAACACAAAGTATTCCAAAAAGATGAATTTTTTCTTTGTGGTAAAATTAACATTATAAAGTTTCGGTTTTAGTAAACCTTCATCAAGACTTGAGATGGAAAGAATGTTGTTGAGTGAGGGTGGGTGAATTTAAAAAAACAGGAGAATAGTAGTTGTGTGTGAAGAGGACCGTAACTGAGTTCAGCATAAATTTGTTTTGTTTTGTTTAAAATGAAAAAGTTGGATGTTGAATTTGAAATGAAAAAATTTAGATTTTGAGTTTGAAATGAAAAATTTAGATGTTGAATTTGAAATGAAAAAATTTAGATTTTGAGTTTGAAATGAAAAAAATTTAGATGTTTGGGTTTGAAATGAGAAATTTAGATGTTTGGGTTTGAAATGAGAAATTTAGATGTTTGGGTTTGAAATGAGAAATTTAGATGTTTGGGTTTGAAATGAAATTTTTTGGATGTTTGAGTTTGAAATGAAATTTTTTGGATGTTTGAGTTTGAAATGAATTTTTGGGGATGTTTGGGTTTGGAATGATTTTTTTTTTTTTTTTTTTTTTGATGTTTGGGTTTGGGATGAAATTTTTTTGGATGTTTTGGTTTGGAATGAAAAAATTTGGATGTTGAGTTTGAAATTAAAAATTTAGATTTTGAGTCAGAAATGAAAAAATATATATTTGAGCCTGAAATCAATTTTTTTTAAATTTTATTTTAATTTTATTTTATTTTGAGTTTGAAAACAAAAATTTTCTCAACCCAATTATCTATTTTTCTTAGGCCTTTGAACATCTCCAAGCTTTAGAACTGATCAAACCACTTGATGCGGGCAACGCTCGAACGCAAAAGGAGTACCGACCTGTGATTTTACTCGTTCACCCAATCCAATTAAAAGAAGTCTTACAGAAATATCCTTCGTGTCCAACGGAAATCAAACATTGGGCTATCAGTTCTTTTGCCTAACACGGAATAAATATTCAACAATAAATTTACTTTTATATTGTAATAAAATTATTTTCAAAAAGAAATTCTCCGCTTCTGTTTACAATATTATGATATAAAGTTTCGGTTTTAGTAAACCTTCATCAAGACTTGAGATGGAAGGAATGTTGTTGAGTGAGGGTGGATGAATTTTGAAAAAACAGGAGAATAAGCATAAATTTGTTTTGTTTTGTTTGAAATGAAAAATTTGGATGTTGAATTTGAAATGAAAAATTTGGATGTTGAATTTGAAATGAAAAATTTGGATGTTGTTGTTGAATTTGAAATGAAAAATTTGGATGTTGAATTTGAAATGAAAAATTTAGATGTTGACTTTTGTTTACAATATTACCAACTACTCTCCCTCCAGCTATGGGTAAATAGTAGGACACACTGAGATCTTTAACCGACTATGTAATTTTGTAAAAATTGAAAACCACAGGTTTCATTTATGAGTGATGTTTAATAAGCCAACACTGCTGTGTTTCAGTTTTCATAGTTTAAATAAAGACGCTGATGTTACTCAGCGTATTTAAAGTATATCTGTTTCCACATATTTGAATATCAACAAAAGCAGCCAAATACCAAAAGCAAAGACTCGCAGACTTTTGTTTTCGGTTCGGTTTGGTTTACAGCATATCAACCTCGGTGGGTTATTTAATGTTGACTAAGTTTTGGGTTCATAGCGGAAGTTTGGTAGAAAACAAATGTATATATGTATAGATTTTAACTATTGTTTAATTGTTCATATTTTTGAGTAAAATCCCATTTCTTTTAGGAAATGTAAAATCCTCAGGTTTTATTTTCGTGAAAAGTTTTTTTCAAATTAGTCGCTTGGTAATATTTTGTTTGCTCTAGATCAAAGTCTGGAATAAAAAAGAAAAAAAATAGAGGGGAAAAATAAATTTGACTTGTTGAAGAGAGGGGAGGTCAACAATGTCGTCGCCGTCACAAAATTTATAGCACAAAAAATCCGTCATCGTCGTAAAATCACCAACTCAAATATCCTCAGCAGCTGAAAAATCGCAACTGGACTCCTGTCGTCACCCCACTTCTATTTATACTAATTTCTCCTCAACATCCGGTGTCTGCACCCCACACACGAGATTCTCGAGCCAAACCCGACCGCTGGAATCCTCATAGCTATCATCCAAGCACCTGGCGCTTACATCCGGGACTGTAGCTTCTCGACTTCGGTGACAATGTTTGCATTCTGAAGGAAGCAGGTTCGATTCTACAGTCCGACATGTCAGGCAAAGCCTAGCCCGCTTCCTTCGAGAATATGGCAGGCCTTAACATTCGCCACTCACCTCATGTTCTCTGTCTACACACTCTAGCAGTATATGTTTCACTTTAAATCTCTCTTGCATGTAGTGCATATTGGGAAGTAAATGATGATGGGTGATGTAGGTGTAGCCTATATGAAACAGTATATCTTTCACTGTAAATCTCTCTTGGCATGTAGTGCATATTGGGGATTCTGTGCCCTCTAGTAAATGATGATGGGTGATGCAGGTGTGGCCTATGTGAAAGGTCTACACACTCTAACAGTATATGTTTCACTATAAATCTCTCTTGGCATGTAGTGCATATTGGGGATTCTGTGCCTTCTAGTAAATGATGATGGGTGATGTAGGTGTGGCCTATGTGAAAGGTCTACACACTCTAGCAGTATATGTTTCACTGTAAATCTCTCTGGCATGTAGTGCATATTGGGGATTCTGTGCCTTCTAGTAAATGATGATGGTGATGTAGGTGTGGCCTATGTGAAAGGTCTACACACTCTAGCAGTATATGTTTCACTATAAATCTCTCTTGGCATGTAGTGCATATTGGGATTCTGTGCCTTCTAGTAAATGATGATGGGTGATGTAGGTGTGGCCTATGTGAAAGGTCTACACACTCTAGCAGTATATGTTTCACTATAAATCTCTCTTGGCATGTAGTGCATATTGGGGATTTTGTGCCCTCTAGTAAATGATGATGGGTGATGTAGGTGTGGCCTATTTGAAAGGTCTACACACTCTAGCAGTATATGTTTCACTATAAATCTCTTGGCATGTAGTGCATATTGGGGATTCTGTGCCTTCTAGTAAATGATGATGGGTGATGTAGGTGTGGCCTATATGAAAGGTCTACACACTCTAGCAGTATATGTTTCACTATAAATCTCTTGGCATGTAGTGCATATTGGGGATTCTGTGCCTTCTAGTAAATGATGATGGGTGATGTAGGTGTGGCCTATATGAAAGGTCTACACACTCTAGCAGTATATGTTTCACTGTAAATCTCTCTTGGCATGTAGTGCATATTGGGGATTCTGTGCCCTCTAGTAAATGATGATGGGTGATGTAGGTGTGGCCTATGTGAAAGGTCTACTCACCCTAGCAATATATGTTTCACTGTAAATCTCTCTTGGCATGTAGTGCATATTGGGGATTCTGTCCCTCTAATAAATGATGATGGGTGATGTAGGTGTGGCCTATGTGAAAGGTCTACACACTCTAGCAGTATATGTTTCACTGTAAATCTCTCTTGGCATGTAGTGCATATTGGGGATTCTGTGCCTTCTAGTAAATGATGATGGGTGATGTAGGTGTAGCCTATATGAAAGGTCTACTCACTCTAGCAATATATGTTTCACTGTAAATCTCTCTTGGCATGTAGTGCATATTGGGGATTCTGTGCACTTTAGTAAATGATGATGGGTGATGTAGGTGTGTCCTATGTGAAGATGGGTCAGCACAACTTTTTCTCTTCTATTTTTGTTGTATTTTACTGTAATTTCTTTTTCTTTAAACAAACGAATGTCCTGAGGAAGGTTTGTTAAACAAACCGAAACACTGCAGCATCGGCTTATCACTCATAAATTAAACTTGTTTTTTCAATTTTTTATTAAATTAAATATCACCTATGTTGTAGAAATAAAAAACAAAGTATTCCAAAAAAAAAGATGAATTTATTCTAGATGATGTAGTCAACATTAAATATTTAGAAATCACAGAAACGTTTATTGTTTATTTTTAAACATAAAGAAAGGATCTCTTCCCTTGGTTGTGGTAAGTGGAACACATTATTACTGATCATGAATTTTTAAGAATCATTATTTAAACTTTCTCTGCTCGTGAATTTACATTGTTATTAGTCGTCGTTATCTCTTAGTACATGTATGTAAATGAAAGAAACTCTTGTCTGGTTACTAGTCAGACTTTTAATGACTTCTACACGTGACGTAATGGCGCCTACGATCCTCAGAAAAAAAAACAAAAAAACAACACACAGACAGACACACCATGTTGTTGGTTGGTGGGTTGGTTGGTTGGATTTTACACATGATGTAATTGCACTCACAATCCTCGGAAAAAAAAAAAATGAACACACAGACACACCATGTTGGTTGGTTGGTTGAAATTTACACATGATGTAATTGCGCCCACAATCATCAGCAACAAAAAAAACAAAAAAAACACAGACAGACAAACCATGTTGGTTGGTTGGATTTTATGGCATGTCAACCCTTATTGAGTTATTTTATGCCGAAGATGTTTGTTTTATTCATTCCTGGTTGGTTGGTTGGATTTATGGCATGTCAACCCTTATTGAGTTATTTTATGCCGAAGATGTTTTGTTTTATTCATTCTTGGTTGGTTGGTTGGATTTTATGGCATGTCAACCCTTATTGAGTTATTTTATGCCGAAGATGTTTTGTTTTATTCATTCTTGGTTGGTTGGTTGGATTTTATGGCATGTCAACCCTTATTCCTTCCCAATGGATACTCAAGGAAGCAGCTGTATGGCCACCTTACCCCATCTCACAAACCATTTGAGTGAGATGGACAAGACATTCTGGACACTGCTGGAGAAGCAAGGATGAGCTCATAAGCAACATTCTCCTATGGAAGCCAACACATAGACATGTTAATATGGGCTGCCCACCAAGGACCTACATTGAGTTGACCAACTATGCAAGGATGCTGGATGCTGTGCAGAGGACCTCCCTAGGATAATGAACGATAGGGAAGGTTGGTGAGAGATTTTCATGGATATCTCAACATGATGATGATGATGATGATGAATGGAAACTCAATTTATTTTATGAACCCATTTTTCTATTTAACCCATAGATGAGACCCTAACAGGTACTACCACTCCAGGTCAGAGTGGACCTGTGAATAATGGTGATGAAGGGGTACTCCACATTTCCCACAGCTCTAGAATTGGAATTTCATCATCAGGTAGAGTTTAATGTTATACAGAGGACATTAAAACCCTCAACCACTGCCTTCTAGCACATATATATATTTACCAACCCCTCCGCACGAGCAGAATGCGACACAAGGTCAATTTCTTAAGCGGAGTTTAACAGGTTTGAATTCAGAGTTTTCCTTCTCCTAGACTGGTTACCTAGCCATGGTTAAAGAGTCCAGTCTGTCCTGCTATTTACCCATAGCTGGAGGGAGAATTGGATTCATACCTTTCCCCAAGGGTATTAGTGCCATGTGAAATGCCAACACCTTCGTCCAGGAATTGAACTCGCATTGACGAGTCCATTTCCTACGATTCTAACCAGCCACCAGGACAACAACACAGATTTAATTGCCAGATATCAAGGAACATACATTAAAGAATTGAGAAAACATGTAACTGCATATGAAAAATTTATAGTTCAAAATAGGGAGTTACTTTTCAATCACCCTGTATATATTAAGGAACGTACATTAAAGAATTGAAACAAATGTAACTGCATATAAAAATATAAATAGTTTAAAATTGGGAGTTACTTTTCAATCACCATGTATATTAAAGAATATACATTAAATACATTAAAGAATTGATATAACTGAATATAAAAAAAATTATAAATAGTTTTAAATTGGGGGTTACTTTTCAATCATTCTGTATATTAGGGAATATACATTAAATATACATAAAAGAATTGATATAACTGAATATTAAAAAATGATAAATAGTTTTAAATTGGGGGTTACTTTTCAATCACCCTGTATATATTAAGGAACGTACATTAAAGAATTGAAACAAATGTAACTGCATATAAAAATATAAATAGTTTAAAATTGGGAGTTACTTTTCAATCATTCTGAATATTAAGGAATATACATTAAAGGATTGATATAACTGAATATAAAAAAATTATAAATAGTTTTAAATTGGGGGTTACTTTTCAATCACCCTGTATATTAAGGAATATACATTAAAGAATTTATATAACTGAATATAAAAAAAATATAAATAGTTTTAAATTGGGAGTTACTTTTCAATCAACCTGTATATTAAAGAATATACATTAAAGAATTGAGAAAAATATAACTGAATATAAAAAAAATTATAAATAGTTTTAAATTGGGTGTTACTTTTCAATCATCCTGTATAATAATTTGATTAGGATAATGTCCTGAGGGTTCATCTTTGACGGTTCATTATCTACCAATGAGTTTATCAAATGCATACTAATTTTGCCTATAAACTAATTATATTCAACATTCATTAATGTCACGTTTTCTGGTAATAGTATACCTATATTGAATACTTACATACAAGTTGTATTCAAAAAAAGTATCAAAACAACAGTAGCTTTATTTACCACTAGAAGCAGCTACCCGGCATTGCCTAGGTTAAAGGAGGGTGGGGTAAAAAAAAGTTAATCTCGCAGATCCATTATTATTGAATTGCAAGTTGGATCCTCGCAGGATGCCCCATTAAAATCCCTATGTAAAGAAAGACCTTGCATTGATCCAGCCACTCGGAAAAGAAAAAAATGTCTACTATTTAAAATATTTTTTAAAAAATTCTATGCTGTTATCATTTAGATTTTATTTTTTAATCATTTTCACTAATATAAAACAAACCTTCATTATTTTTGCTCAAAAAGCAATATCTGGTGATAGTGAATGTGGATATAGTTTTAATTTGTCGTTAATTGTTTTATTTTCATAGTTTCTTTCGGACATACATACACACAACTGCCCTTTATATATGTATAGATGACACAAGTTAACAACTATGTTGTCGGTTGGGGCAGAAAAATACACCGACTGCACCTCTGCAGAGGGATAAGATCTTACCCCAATGGGGATACATGTTGGCCGTGGATGGTGACCTGTAATGCTTAAGGATGGAATCCTGGTGCTGAGCAGTCCATAACATTCAACACTCCACTTTGACCCTTACTTAAGCTAGACGGGCAGTCGGTGAGGCCCCTTCTGATTAATTGGCTGGTCATATCAAGCCCTAGTACCTATATGATTGTCCTAACTCATATTGCCCTTATGGCAAACCCCAACACTTTTTATCATATATGTGCTAGAAAGCAGTGACTGAGGGTCTTAGTGTCCTCGTGTTGTATACCCTTTTTCCTTTCTTACTTCTATTTTTCTTCTGCTCATCTTTGGTATCTTACGTTCTTCTCCTAGCGTCCGCACTTAATTCATTTCTTCTTCTAGATCAGTCTTGTTGCCAAGACATTCATCAACCACAAAACCATATTATTTATGTAAGCTTTTATTTACTTAACTAAACATTTCATGTAACTAACATAACGCGCGTGTGCAGTGAGCTTCAGCTAAGGCAGAAAGACCTTATCTGCCTGACGTCCAAGCTGAAACTGAGAGCCAACCAGGTCCCACATGTCTTCATGTATTTCGCGGGCTTTCTGTAATATTCCATGGAAAGTCCCGCCCATGATATGAAAAGGGCCATCCCTTCAGAAATACAGGGGTTGATAATAATCTATGCATAGATTATGTAACACTGGGTATGACGTTAAACTCGACCTGATGGTGAAGTTCCAATTCTGGAGCTCTGGGGAATGTGGAGTACCCCTTCATCACTATTACTCCCAGGTCCACTGACTCAGAGTAGCAGTACCTATTAGGGTCCCATTTATAAGTTAAACAGAAAAAAAATGAGTTTAAAAAGAAAATTGAGTACCCATCAAGAATGAATCAAACAAAACATCTTTGGCATAAAATAACCCATCATGGGTTGACATGCCGTGAGATCTAACCAAGAAATGAACAATGAATGAAACATTCATTTTCTTCAAAATATAAAGTGTAATGAACAAGCTTACTTGCCTCCGGCGAAATGCATTTGCATAGCTTGTCAGGTTCTGCCTGAATTTAGCTGAAGAAGCATGGTCGCCGTTGACAAGCGAATTTGTAAGGTGTGGTCTCGTTATGTCTCATTCGTGGCATGAGCATGGCCTATGCAAATTACGCCTACGATATAAAAGGAGCTCATTTATTAGCCAGGGTGGCAGCAATCTAGTCACGAAGAACGAGGTGTGAGAGTAAAGTTACTGCTACGAGAAGACACATAAAGTGTGTTCAAAAAGTATCAAGACTGAAGCTGTATTTACTAAAATAGAAATGAACAATGAATTATACATTAATTTTCTTCAGAATACGATTTATATTCAAGTAACCAACCAACCAACCAACCCTTTTTTTGTCAATCTCTAATAAGAATGTTCTCTGAGGGGCACAGTTAAGTCCGACGCTTTTACTCTCCCAACTGACCAAGTGTTCAGTCTGAAAAATTCTCTTCCAGCGATGTTGCACTCTTCTCACCAACACTATCAACATATCTTTTCTCTCGTCCACTCGTCGCAACAGCCAAAATGTTACTGCAAGCTTTTCTCTCGGTTTGTGAGGGCTGGTCATTAAATACACAATTACAGTGTTCATCCGGGCTCCTTACTCTGACTTGCCCATGCAGCACAGGTCAATCCTTCACATCCGGGCCACTCTGGACAGTTTAGTAATTCACATGCGTCAGGCCACGACTCACGATCAGGAGGCTGTGAGTTCAATCTCCCCACTCGCCTCTGATCTCATTCTGCATGCCAAACACAGTCGTGCACGCTTTGAACCACTACGTTCGTGGTTTCTCTTGCCACACAATCTGTTATCTTAGAAAATGTTTAATAAATTAAAATCTTATCTTCATTTAATGTGGACTCGTTTTCAAAGTTTCTTTTTTTCTTTCATTTTATCCACTTAGAATCATTATATCATTTGATTAAAGTCACAGCGTTGGATAATACTCAACTTTGACTTGCTACAGGGGATCATAAGGACGTCCTTCAGGGTAATGTCTTTTTCAGTTATTTGATTTGTTTTAACGGCACATCAACCTGTCGGGCTTATTCATGCCCAGTGGTAAATTCTAAGGAATGGTCAGGTCTATAGTTTTTTGGTACTAATGCAGAATAGTTTGGTTTGGATTGTTTACAGCATATCAACCTCAGTGGGTTATTTAATGCTGACAAAGTTTTTGAAATAAATTCATTCTTAATGAATACTCAGTCTTTTTTTCTGAAGATACGCGCTACTGCGAGAAACTTAAGTTGGTAGTTTTTAAACCATTCGATTTTTAATCGTCTATTTAGCTCTTTATATTGAGCACTTTTTAATCGGTTTTAGAAAAAAATCCAGAAGTAAATAAGATTGTATACTTATTTGCTTGGTGGATTTAATGGTAACAGCGATATATATATATATATATATATATATATGTGTGTGTGTGTGTGTGAATAAAAGGAATGAATCTGACGGTATATAGTATAATAAAAAATTGAAAAAACACAGGTTTAAATGAGTTAAGTGGTGAGTTTATTGGCCGATGCTACAGTGTTTCGATCTATTAATTAGATCATCTTCAGGGCTTTTTTTATCACCTTCCACATACCAACAAAAGCCCTGAAGATGATCTAATTAATAGATCGAAACACTGCAGCATCGGCAATAAACTCACCACTTAACTCATTTAAACCTGTGTTTTTTTCAATTTTTTTATTATACTACATATATATATATATAATATAATATATATATATATATATATATATAAAATCTTAGATGGAATATTATGTGTTAATTTTCCATAACTATAGTCTCATTCGTATTATGCAATCTTCAGACAGTGAAATATTGAAAAAATAGCTCGTTTGGTTTGGTTTGGTTTGGTTTGGTTTACAGCATATCAACCTCAGTGGGTTATTTAATGCTGACAAAAGTTTTGAAAGAATTCATTCTTAATGAATACTCAATCTTTTTTTTAAACACATTTTACTATTTAACCCATAGGTGGGACTCTAACAGGTACTACCACTCCAGGTCAGAGTGGATCAGGTGTTATATACTGAGGTTTTCACAGTACCAAATCGATATAATGTTGTATACCTTTTCTTACTTCTTACTTCTAGTCGTCTTTCTTCTGGCCGGCTTTGCTATTCTGATCGTCTATCATCTTGGTCTGGTCTAGCGTCTGGTGTTGACTTTCTTGGGGACTTCGGGTCTGCTGTCTTCTATGGGATTTCTCTTTATCAGAAGCCCTGTGTCATTGTTAGTTTTTAGATAATAAACATAAGACTTCGATTTACGTTGATGTTACTTTATTTCCAAATCCAAACCCAGACATAACATAGAGCGTGTATACAGAATTACAGTTTTAGACAGAGCATCATGGCTGACTGCTCTGCCTGACGTCTAACTGCCAACTGGGGACTCTGAAAAAGGTCCACACGTGACTCACATATTTGGCAGGCTTCTGTAATTTTCCATAGAAGGACCCGGCCATGTATGAAAGGGTTCATCCCCTCAGAATTACAGGGGATTGACAATAATCTTATGCAACCGCATAGATTATGAACACAGGAAGCATGGTGATGAAGCGGTGCTCCACATTCCCAGACCTCCAGAACTGGAACCTCACCATCAGATAGTTTAGCATCATTCTCAGGACAAGAGACATGCTAGCGGTTAACGTGACCAGCCGATTGATCAATGCAGAATAGCGGGCAGGAGATAATATCATTAGATTACAAATTAAAAACAAGGCTGTTTAGCTCAGTCAGTAGAGTATATGGCTCGAATCACAAGGTCCTGGGTTCAATCCAGCCTTGCCAGTCTGTTCATGTCTATCTATCTATCAATCATCTATCTATCTATCTCAGTCTGTTCATATTATCTATCTATTTATCTATCTATGGCAGTCTGATCATATCTATCTATCTATCTATCTATCTATACATAATATATATATATATATATATATGTACTATGGCAGTCTGATCATATCTATCAATCCATCTATCTATCTATCTATATATCTATGTATCTATGGCAGTCTGATCATATCTATCAATCCATCTATCTATCTATCTATCTATCTCAGTCTGTTCATATCTATCTATCTGTTTATCTATCTATGGCAGTCTGATGATATCTATCTATCTATCTATCTATATATATATATATTATAATATATATATGTATCTATGGCAGTTTGATTATATCTATCTATCTATCTATCTATCTATCCCAGTCTGCTCCTATCTATCTATCTATCTATCGATTTCAGTCTGTGCATATCTATATATCTATAGTTTAACATCATTCACAGGACATGATCACATGCTAGGGGTTAACATGACCAGCCAATTGTCAATGCAGAATAGCGGGCAGGGGATAATATTATTAGATTACAAATAAAAAACAGGCTGGTTTAGCTCAGTCGAGTATATGGCTTGGAATCACAAGGTCCTGGGTTCAATACCAGCCTTGCAGTCTGTTCATGTCTACTATCTATCAATCCATCTATCTATCTATCTATCTATCTATCTATCTCAGTCTGTTCATATCTATCTATCTATTTATCTACTATGCCAGTCTGATCATATCTATCTATCTATCTATCTATCTATACATATATATATATTATATATATATATATATATATATATATATGTTCTATGGCAGTCGTGATCATATCTATCAATCCATCTATCTATCTATCTATATATCTATGTATCTATGGCAGTCTGATCATATCTATCAATCTCTATCTATCTTATCTATCATATTATATCTATCTCAGTCTGTTCATCATCTTCATATCTATCTATTTATCTATCTATGGCAGTCTGATTACTATCTATCTATCATATCTATTCTATCTATCTATCTTCATTCTCTCTCNCCAACGCTTACCCACTAAGCTAACCCCAATTGTTGGATTCCAATTTTTTAAGGTTAATTTTTTTATATTATTTATTAAAGGCTGATTTAATCCAGCAAAGATCGAGTTCACTATTTAGTCATTATGGATCCGAAAGATGAGCTTGTAAACCACTACACCATGATGGGATCCCTTTATACCGCACTGTTTGCCACGGATTGGATGCGACACAGGGGTTGCAAATATATATATATATATCTACCGACCCCTCCGCATGTGCAGGATGTGACACAAGGCCAATTTTTCTTAAACAGAGTTTAACAGGTTTGAATTCAGAGTTTTCCTTCTCCTAGACTGGTTACCAAGCCAAGGTTAAAGAGCCCAGTCTGCCCTAGGTTGCTAGTATAGTGGATCCAAGGAGGATAAAACTCACTATTCAGTCATTATGTATCTGCAGGATTAGCTTGCTAACCATTACACTGTGATGGGACACACCCATTTGCCATGAGTAGGATGTGACACAAGGTTGTATCGGAAATCTGATAGAGAATTATCTTCCCCTGCCGCTAGAGGGCGAATCGCCAAGAGAAGGTTGGCGCCAAATCCAAACCCCATTACTTGTCAGGGAGCAGTTATCGAGGAGACACGCAAAAATAAGCGCTCTCACCACCTTGCCCCAAAAAAGGGCTGAACTTGTCTGTAGGCCGTCGACCTGGACGGAGGCGCTTTTAACAGCATACTTTCTGAAGGCCATTTCGACAGCATACTTATCAGAAGGCTGAGGACCTAAATAGTCAACTTAAAAAGGGCCCCATCTACCGTCATTTAAAAGAACAGTTACCCAGGCGAGAAGCTTCTAAAATAGCATCCCCTACTTTTACTTATCGGACAAGAACCGACAAAACGGACGCATCTCTACAGACCTCTACAACCAGCGACCAGAACACCCTTGTTAGTGCCACTTCTCCAACGAACCGTATTTCACCTCACAGATAAGTCTTGTAGCAAATGCCATTAAAATTTGCAACAACATTTCTGTACTTTTTGATAATACATGAGTTTATAATTTATATTCGTGTTTGTTTCCTAATAATAACAACTGGAGAATAAGGGCTCCAACGAAACCCCCGTAAATACTCTTAGTTGCAAGTATGAGGACATTCAGCAAGGATTGAACTTGCTGTTCAGTTGTAATGGATCCATGTGAAATTGTGACTGCATTAAAAAGAAGCATAGTAGTGCTGGTAATTTAAGCTTAAGGTTTTATATTTCATTTGTAGTAATGTTATATACCCTACCTATGAACATTAATGGGTATGTCCCAATCCTCATATACCCTACCAATAAAAATTAACGGGTATGTCCCAATCCTCATAAATACGGGAGTATTATGCTGACTGAGTAGTCTTATACCACTAGCAGTGGTTTACTTTCTTCATGCCGCTGGTGAGTACTTGTTAATGTTATAAAGATTCCATTTCATTTCCAACCTCAGTTTGGTTATTTCTCATTCATAATTAAGGTTTTATTTGTCTTGCATTAAATATGCTAGGCAGGTAAATGTTTATACTTTTGTATTTAATTCTTAAAAATCTATGTGCTTGGTTTTGACGTTACTAGTACGCATGTCTCTGTGATGCGAGCAGCATCTGAAAAGGGACCATCAGATTTATGTTGTACACAAGTTAATTTCAACAAGGATTTATATTATCAAGAAAAGAAAATTTACAGAGATGTCTTTTTTTTTTTCTCTTTTTATTCAATTAAATAAAATTGACCAAATTATATCATTGTGTCAGTTTATTCAAGTGGGTATTTTGAGTGACAATATTTTAAAAATTTTATTTCAAGGTCGGTATCAGACCATATGACATTTAAAAAAAAAATTTTTTATTACTTTTTTCCTTTCCTGTCATAAATATTTTGTAGAGTGTTAATTATTATTTTGTATTTAAAAATTTATTAATTTTTACCCTTTTTTAAAAATCTTTTTTTCAAATGTGCATTGAAATATATATATATATATATATATATATATATGAGAGGCCATATTATTTGTTTTTTAATTTCCATCCCATGAGACACGCCCACCCTCTAACAATAACAATTAATTAGTAATCATTTTTTTGTATTTAAAAATTTATAAAATTTTACCCTTTTTTAAAATCTTTTTTTCAAACGTGCATTGAAATATATATATATATATATATATATATATATATATATATATATGAGAGGCCATATTATTTGTTTTTTAATTTCCATTCTGCAAGACCCTCCCCCCTCCCTAACAATAACAATTAAACAATATGTGCACTGTGCAATAAGTAGAATTTCTGTTTTGTTTTTTTTTGTTGGTTTTTTTTTGTTTTTTTTGTTTGTTTTTAAAACATTGACCTTGAGCAACCTATCCTGAAAGGCTTAGTTTGAAAAGGGTTAAAAAATGTTTAGAAGTCAAATAGTGATTATTAGAGGCATTTAGTAGAAACGTTATTAGTGAAAGAGTTCTAATCGTTTAAAAAAGTGCTCAGGTTACAGATCTATTGAGAATAGAGTCAAAGGTCTGGAGGTCAGAGTTCAGAGTCAGAAATAACAGCTAGACACTTTTGCATTTGTTGAATCTATGGTTTTTTTGGTTAAATCGAACTTAACAAACCTATATTCCACCATTGTATGTCACCCCACCAGAAGAAAAAAAAATACCAAAAATCAGGGAATTAACCGAATTTAATGAGATTTTCAGTGTTGATATATTAATGAATAAAAGATATAATGCACAAGTTATTTTATTTTAAAACTTTTACATTTTTTCAGGTGAGTTAACTTTGAACCACATATCTTTGAAGCATAACACAGATTCTCAAAGATACATGGTTCAAAGTTAACTGACCTGGAAAAAAATGTAAAAGTTTTTAAATAAAATAATTTGTGCTTTATATCTTTTATTCATTAATATATCAACACTGAAAATTTCATTAAATTTGGTTAATTCCCTGATTTTTTTTTTTTTTCTTTCGGTGGGGTGACATACGATGGTGGAATTTAGGTCCATTAAGTTCGATATAACTGTTGAATCTATGTTTTTTTTTTTAGTAGGTAGCAAGAAAGAATGTTGAGAATAATAAGTATTCACAAAAAAGATAAGCAAAGACTTCTTCCTCTTCTACTTCTTTTTCTTCTTCTTTTCTTCTTTTTCTTCTTCTTCTTTTTCTTCTTCTGTTCTTCTTCTTTTTCTTCTAACAATAATAATGATAATCATAATAAAAATAATAATAATAATAATAATGAGAAAGCCTGACATCATTAACAAGGACAGGACCCCCCTACCCCGATGTGCATGCACACACACACACACACACACACACACACATATATATATATATATATATATATATACATATATATACATACAGACAGACATATATATATATTGTACAATAATCATATTAAGTTCTAATTACCGTAGAATTGGTAAGACAAGGCAACAAGGAGCTGTAACTTAATACTGATCTAACCTTGATGCAGCAGAAATGTCAGAGTATTTATAAAGCCTCATAACATCATATAAACCAAACAGCGATACATATGGAACTCAAGAATAGTTCATTCATGTATTTGGGTGATTCCATTCCTTGAGTCCTGATTGGCTGCTTGGTTTCAACAGCAACTGGCTAAGCACAACTGAACTAGTGCCCAAAACAGCAGTATACTGTCTGACTGAATTCAACATGGCACTGCAGACAGGATTGCAACAAGGTTAGATGCATATCAAATTACGGCTCCTTGTTGCCTTGTCTTACCAATTTGATGGTAATTGGAACTTAGTATGATTATTCCACACACACACACACACACATACATATATATATATATATATACATATATATATAGGTGGATCATATCAAGTGTTTTCTTGATAGGATTTAACCAAAATTGAGAACTCAAACGTAGATATAAAGATTTGCGTGTATATTTTTTACATATACAGAGAGACAAACAGATAAACAGATATGTATGTATGCATATATATATATGTATACGATATGAAGAAAGGATATATGTGCCTGTAGGCTACGCAATTTTTTTATGCACAGGCACACATAAACATGATATACATATCGTACACATACACATATACACACATATACATGATGTTAAAAGTCAGCTACATAGTAGATTCTTATGTACACACACACATACACATACATGTGGGTGTCTATATACATATATACGTATATATATATATATATATATATATATATATATATATATAATGTATATGATGTGAAAGAGTATATATGTACTGGTAGGCTACACAATTGATTTATTATGTATACACACATGTATACACATGTACACATATATATATGATGTGAAAACAGTAGTGTGCGCTTGTAAGCTACACAGTAGATACC
>CM042173.1:10762610-10854747 GCA_023376005.1 Doryteuthis pealeii
TTTGGAAGAACTGGTAAAAAAAAATTAATTAAAAAAAACCCTCAATTATTTCATTTATGATAAGGGGGAAAAGAATCTTTAAAGAAATTTTTAAAAACTTAAAAAAAAAAAAACTATTTATAATATGCGAATGAGAAAAGATTGAAAAAAAACCTGTATTATTTCACATATAATATGGGAAAAAATAAAGAATTTAAAAAAAAAAGACTAAAAAGGAAACCTATTTCATCACATATAAAGAATTAAAAAAAAACCTCTATAGGATAATATAGGGAAAAAAACTCTCTATTATTTCTCCTATAATATATGGAAAAATGTTTTTTTAAATTTAAGAAAGACCTCTATTATTTCACATATAATATGGAAAAAAAACATTATTTCACATATAATATGTGGCGAAAATTAAAAAAAATATATATATCTCTATGATTTCACATATGATATGTGAAAAATTAAAAAAAAACTCTAATATTTCACATATCATATGGGAAAAATAAAGAAAAAAAAACTTAGAAAACCTCTCTTATTTCACATATAATATGGGAAAAAAATTAAAAAAAACATTAATATTTCACATATAATATGGGGAAAAAGATAAAGAAAAAATTTAAAAAAAAACACTTTCTATTATTTCACATATAAAATGGGGAGAAAAAAACCTCTAATATTTCACATATAATATGGGGAAAAAGATAAAGAAAATTTTTTAAAAAAACACCCTCTATTATTTCACATATAAAATGGGAATTTTTTTTTTAAAAACCTCTTATATTTCACATATAATATGGGGAAAAAGATAAAGAAAATATTAAAATAAAAACACTTTCTATTATTTCTCATATAAAATGGGAGGAAAAAAAACCCTCTAATATTTCACATATAATATGGGGAAACGATAAAGAAAAAATTTTAAAAAAACACCCTCTATTATTTCACATATAAAATGGGAATTTTTTTTTAAAACCTCTTATATTTCACATATAATATGGGGAAAAAGATTAAAAAAAAAAAAAAAAAGACCCCGCCTTGAATGATGCAGATCTGCTAAAAGGCTGTTCAGGCACGTATATTATTTTTTTAAATTTTAAACAAAATGACATCGTGGTTCAAATTGTTATTTATATAGAAAGCATAAATCATCTTCTTTCTTAAGTTACGAATAATCAACTGTTAACAAATAGGAAAAAGAAATTCCAAAAAAAAAAAGGAAAGGCAAAAACAAAACATGGATTGTAAGATAAATAAAACCTGACCGAACTGAATCCGAAAAGTTTCAAAAATTTTTTTCATTCAAAGCTGATATGGTATAAATGCACAGAAAATGGATGCGCACATAACATGTGATGCATTCAAGTTAAATTGTCGGATTGAAAAACAAGAAGAAATAGCAGGCGGACTTGATTGGCTGTAGGATTAGATCCCGGTAAAAATATCACAAGTGAATTGTTATTTTGACAGAAGATTACAGATTAGTTTTTGTTTAAAAAGATTTTTTTTTAGATATTATTAAAAAAAGAAACAAGAAAAAGATTGTTAAAAACGTAAAAACAATGAAGTGTTAAAAACAAAAAAATTAGGGAAAAAAAAATTGGTAAAAAGAAATGAGAAAAATTTCTAGAAAAAAATTCTTAACAAAAATGTTCTTAAAAAACAAATTTAAAAAACAAAGTTGTAAAAAAATCAATAAGATTGTTAAAAACAAAAACTGTTAAGGAAAACAAAAAAATGTTAAAAAAAAACCTAAAAATATTGTTAAAAAAAAGAAATTGTAAAAAAAATTGTAAAAAAGAAAAAAAATATTGTATAAAATGAGTGTCTCATTTTTTTTACAATATTTTTTGTAAAAAGAAGCTGTTAAAAAACTAACAAACTCCCAAAAGTACAAAGCATAAAAATGTTAAAAAACAAAAAAATATTGTAAAAAAAGAGATATACAGTATCTTTTTTTTTACAATATTTTGTTTTGTAAAAAGAAAAGCTGTTAAAAAAAAAAATTAAAAACAAAAAAATCAGCAAATATTGTTAAAAAAGAAATTATTAAAAAAAGAATAATTAAAAACAAAAAAATTGTATAAAAAGAAAGAGATTTTGTAAAAAAAAAAACAAAACAAAACTTTAAAAAATAATCTTTAAAAAAAAAAAATTGTTACAAAAAACCCCAAAAAGACAAAACAAAGTTCATATTTTCTGTTTTAACCAAAACTTAAAAGACAGTAAAAGTAAACCACAGCCATTTACAGTTTACTTTTGTATGACACAAGGTCAAGCAATCCATGAGCTCTTTGATATGCGACAGCATTATTTCTGCATCACTTTTAAATCGGGACATTTTAGAAAAAACAAATTTTTTAAATCAACAAACACAAAAGAAGTCACATTTAAAAAAAAAATTAAAAAAAGAAGCCCGTCACTTCCTCTTGCATCCGTGTTTCAAAGTTTATCGTAAAATTCCTGCTATTTCAATCATTATGCTCATCTTTTTGTTGTTGTTTAGGGTCGCTCTTTCAGTGGTTTCTTTTTTTTTGCTTTTTTGCTTTTTTTGTTTGTTTTTTTTTCTATTTTTTTAATTTTGTTTTTTTAAAACTTCAAATCCATTATTTCCAAGCACTGTAGTTGTTATCCTTCAAAATCATTATCAACCACAAGATTCCTTGGAAGACCTATCAGACATGCCTAGAAGTCTGGTGTCCCCATCATTGCTATCAGTAATACATCTTTTATTATAACCCACGTCCAAGTGGTTCATTTAATTTGATGTTAATATCAACCTAATCATATTAAATCAATAAATTATAAAAAAAAAAAAAAGAAAACACGTGTAGCCTTTTATATTAGTAAAATCAGTTTGTTTTCCTGGTGATATATTGTGTGTAAAAACTTAGTGTCTCATGAATTGGTTAGACATATGTTAGTGAAAAGTCGTAGAAAGATGTCTAAGACTTTCCGAAGCCGAACCCCTTTCAAGGGCCGGCTTTTATGTTGTTTGCATATCGAGGATTGTAAAATCAAAGAAACGGGAATTAATGGGTCCGAGTCTGTCCTCGAGAAACCTGCAAACAGAAGACATATTAGAAGACACAGGAACATTGGCGCCAATGACATTTTCAAAGTGTGCGGTGCTGTATTGCAATGGGGTGTCTTGCAGAAACAAATCTGCCCTTTGCTGGACGTGACTCTCGCATACACACATGATAAATGTTCATCATGATATTCAACTTGGAAGAGCAAGTTCGGGTAAACGTCATCTTTCCTGAAATGAATAAAAGGAAGAAAATAGAGAAAGTGAGAAATGTTTTCAACAAATCTGTAACCAAAACTATGTCACAGCTTACATCACAATATTCTCAATTCTATTAATGAGTGTTCAATTTATAGTCAAAATCGTTAATACATTGAATAAAAATAACATTTTTTATAAACAGAAATTTGGTTTGCCTATGGGATCACCTCTTAATGGTGTTCTTGCATGCCCTGACTGGTATTATATATCTATATATATGTTTATTTCAATACATATTTAAAGTTTACATTTCAAATTGTTTTATTTTTTTAATCCTTTAATATAGTTTTTCTAAAGTGTTCAATCTGTGGACAATTTAACTTTATGCTCCCACAATAGTCAGCCATCATATTTATATACCATATACCTTGAAACCATTCCTCCATGAATTTCACATCTTAGTGGAATCATTCATATAAATATATAATAAGAAATAATGTCCGAGATGGTTCCTGAATCCAACAAGAAATACCTGAAGAAGGCCCGAGGGCACATCAGCCAAAATGTTGTATAGATATAGGAAGAAAATAAAGATAGTGAGAAATGTTTCAACAAATCTATTAATAATAGAGATTAGGTGTATTTCCCTCTGTAACCAAAACTATGTCACAGCTTACATCACAATATTCTCAATGATTGTGTAAATCTATTAATGAGTGTCCAATTTATAGTAAAAATCATTAATACATTGAATAAAAATAATATTTTTTATAAACAGAAATTTAGTTTGCCTATGGGATCACCTCTTAATGGTATTCTTGCATGCCCTTATCTTGAATCTGGTCATTTTATATACATTTTCTCTAAATATATTTCTTAACTCCCATCATTTAAAATCCTGCAGTGTGTGTTATATCACTAAGAAATAAAGATTTGCAAAGTATATAGCATGGATAAAATCTATTAATAATAGAGATTAGGTGTATTTCTGTCTGTAACCAAAACTATGTCACAGCTTACATCACAATATTCTCAATGATTGTGTAAATCTATTAATGAGTGTCCAATTTATAGTCAAAATCATTAATACATTGAATAAAAATAACATTTTTTATAAACAGAAATTTGGTTTGCCTATGGGATCACCTCTCAGTGGTGTTCTTGCATGACCTTATCTTGAATTTCTAGAATCTGGTCATTTTATATACATTTTCTCTAAATACATTTCTTAACTCCCATCATTTTTAATCCTGCAGTGTGTGTTATATATCACTAAGAAATAAAGATTTGCAAAGTATATAGTATGGATAAAATCTATTAATAATAGAGATTAGGTGTATTTCTGTCTGTAACCAAAACTATGTCACAGCTTACATCACAACATTCTCAATGATTGTGTAAGTCTATTAATGAGTGTTCAATTTATAGTCAAAATCGTTAATACATTGAATAAAAATAACATTTTTTATAAACATAAATTTGGTTTGCCAATGGGATCACCTCTCAGTGGTGTTCTTGCATGACCTTATCTTGAATTTCTAGAATCTGGTCATTTTATATACATTTTCTCTAAATACATTTCTTAACTCCCATCATTTTAAATCCTGCAGTCTGTTATATATCACTAAGAAATAAAGATTTGCAAAGTATATAGTATGGATAATTTACATGCTGGTTTTCACAAATTTGGTTTTAATAAATAATTACTTAAGTGTTATTGATTTCGAATATAATTGTTTTATTCCCAAACATATATTTTTTAAAATCATCTATTAATAATGAAGATTCGCTTCCGGTTTTTGTCTGTAACAAAATTATGTCACTGCTTACGGCACATTACCCAAAATCGTCATAACATAGAATAAATACACTCAAAATTTGAATATGCAGCATTAGACAGTCCTCATTTTTTTAAAAACAAGTTTTAATAAATACATGACCGGTATTATATATCTATATATAGTTTGTTTTATTTCAATACATATTTAAAGTTTACATTTCAAATTGTTTTATTTTTCAATCCTTTAATATATTTTTTTCTAAAGTGTTCAATCTGTGGACAATTTAACTTTATGCTCCCACAATAGTCAGCCATCATATTTATATCCCATATACCTTGAAACCGTTCCTCCATGAATTTCACATCTTAATGGGATCATTCATATAAATATATAATAAGAAATAATGTCCGAGATGGTTCCCAAGTCCAACAAGAAATACCTGAAGAAGGTCGGAGGGCACATCGGCCAAAATGTTGTACAGATAACAATGAAGATGAGGACAATAGTCTGAATAATAATACAAATAATACTAATTATCAAGCCTCATCTAAAAAATTCAGAGAAATAAGAAATAATGTGCTAGATTGCTGTTGAGCCAAGAGCTTCCTCCACTCTTTTACAGGTCTTTCTTGTCATTCTGTAGGGTGTCTAGCCACCCTCCTCACCAAAAAGTAAGACTTTTAATCAAATTCAAAATGATATAGTTGATTTGCAATAAAGCATTTTTCAAATGCATCTATTGCTTAATGGTCTTTTCTTTAAGGTATAACAATTTACTGAACACCATTTCCGTGGTAAAGAAAGTTCAAGAGTACCCATATTCCTGAAAGTGTCATATTAGATCAGGGGTCATCAAACTCTGGCCCTCGAAGGCATTTTATCAGGCTCACTGACGGAACTTCAGTTTCACAAAATCTCAGCAAACTTTTCTACTAATGTTGCATTCTTTGGTAATTTTTTGAAATAAATATGTTGGTTAAATTTGTTTTTGTGCATCTTACGCCACTCATCCATGAATATAACATGGAAAGATAAATGTTGTTTACATCTTTTTCTCAGAGCTTTCATTCTGGCTAGTAAGTATTGAGCACAATAATAATGTAGCCTGCGCTCATTATTTTTTTCAATTACCCGGCCCACGTGAAAGAAGTTTGGTGATCCCTGATATAGTTGATTCACAATAAAGCATTTTTTAAACCCATCTATTGTTGGTCTTATATTTTTAAGAAAGTAACACTTTCAATCAAATTCTTAATGATATAAAGTAAGTAAAATCGTCGGAGTGGCCTAAAGTTGGTATCAGCCAAGCAGCGAGGGAGTCTATCCCCTTTACACTAGTGCTAGACCAAGAAGATTGTTTGGGCATCTGAGTGGAGCGCCACTCCTACCATCAGCTCCTCACTTTACCGCACATATTCCTGTGCTACTCATACGCTGAGTTGGTGAGGGTCGGAATCAAACCAGGAACCTTGAGGTTCCCAGTCAAACACTCTACCGACTGAGTTAAACCGGGCTTAAGTTGATTCACAATAAAGCATTTTTCAAAACCATCTATCTAATAGGTATAACAATTTACTGAACACAATGGTCTTATCTTTTTAAGAAAAAAAAAGGTTTCAATGAAATTCTTAATGATATAGTTGACTAATAAAGCATTTTTCAAACCCATCTATCGCTTAATGGTCTTATTTTTTAAAGTATAACAATTTACTGAACACTGCTTCAAAAAATAAAAAAAATAAAAGTAAAACAGCTAAGAAAGTTCAAGAGTGCTGTTATTAATCCTGCAATACCCTGATGACAACCCTTGAAATGGTCGAAAGCGCTTGGGTAGAAAGTATGAGACAGTTTCGCCACAGTTAAGGCTCCCGATTATGACAAGAAAGTCCTCGAGTTTGAAGAGAAGGTTCCAAAGTCTGACAATACCTGAAGAAGGCTGGAGGGCACATTGGCCAAGATATTGTACAGATAACAATATTATTATTTTTGGATCTAAACGCTGGTTGCAATTGATGTGATGTTGATAAGACATTCTTGAATTTTCTTGACCGTTTCACTTTTGTTTTGGTTTTTTTTGAGCGGTGTTCAGTAAATTGTTATACCTTAAAAAAAAACAAGACCCTTAAGCAAGATGGATTTGAAAAAATGATGTACACTGGAGAAGCTTATTAAGGGAAGTTTGTGCTGAGATTTTTAAAAAGAAAAACACTGTAATTGGCAGTTCTGGTATGACTATAGAGTTTGATGAAAGCCTTTTTGTAAAGTAAAGAATAATAGGGATAGATTGACCCAACAATAGTTTGTTTTCGGAGGGATATGCCGCAAGACAAGACAAAATAAAAGCAGTATGGCATTCAAGCAGATATAGTAGATTCATATCTTTGTGGATTTTGTGATGAGAGAACAACAAAGAGTAACGCTTTCAATCAAATTCTTAATGATATACTTGATTCCAATAAAGCATTTTTCAAATCTTTCTATCACTTAATGGTCTTATTTTTTAAAGTATAACAATTTACTGAACACCGTTTCCACAGATGAGAAAGTTCAAGAGTTCTTCTTTTTTGCATTTAATATTTTAAATAGGAACACTAATTTTTATCTTCAGAGTGTCTGTGCACCCTTTTTTCTTTTCTTTTTTTTTTCTGATGCCTCACCAGACCAGATCAATGCAAGGTCTTTTTTTACATAGGATTTTAATGGTCATCCTGCGTGATTCAGTAATAATGGATCTGTGTGACTAACATTTTTGCCTACCCCCTCTACTCAGGCATGCTACAAAGTCAGAAAACAGCACTGCTCACGTGACTTTCGGAAACATTTTTTCACGCTCAGAGTTGCGGAGACATGGAATAAACTGCCCGCGTCTGTTGTAGGCTGCCAAACACTGAGTCTTTCAAAGCCTCCATGCTTCCTGTAGTCCGCCGACACTATACCTGATGCCACTCTCCACATACATATGTACACGCACACACACATACATGCATATTACTACTGTAAACTGTTCATGTTTCTGACACTAATACATTATTCTATGTACTTGACATGAGACTTTGATGAGTTGTGGTGCACCTGAGCACTGTACACAATAAATTTCATTATTATTTAATTCCGAGTAACACTTCTAGTATGAGATAAATGTCATCTATAAAAAGCAAAAAAAATAAATAAATAAAGCAAAAAAGAATGAATAATTTCTCACCTGGTGCAGGCTCCCTTACCCATTTTACACACATTCCATCACAGACTATGGTTTCAAGCTGGGGATGAGTTTCGTTGAATGGATCTGAACACCATTCATCTTTATTTAAACAATGATAGCAACTGATAGGATCACTAGACTCTGAAAAAAGAAAGAAAAATATCGAATAAATATCAAAATTAAATATTAAGATTAAAATATCAAAATTATTTAAATATCAAAATTATTTGAATATCAAAATTATTTAAATATCAAAATTATTGAATATCAAAATTATTTAAATATCAAAATTATTTGAATATCAAAATTATTTAAATATCAAAATTATTTGAATATCAAAATTATTAAATATCAAAATTATTTGAATATCAAAATCATTTCAAAATATAACAATTATATCAACTGATAAGATCATTTGACTCTGCAAAAAAAATTAAAAATATGAAAGTATGAAACAATAAATTTTTTCCAATAAAATTTCAAACAAAAGTTGGAACGTTAATGTTGTATCCCAAGATGTAGGATATACAGAAATAATAATAAAACAGAATATGTTAACAATAACAATATTTGTTCTATTTATTTTTCACTGACAGGGAATACAGTGGATGGGTTTGGATAAGAGTTCTGGCTAGATGTTAGGATATACGTGTGTCCTGTTTGGTTCTGATCTGCTCGGCGTCTTTTTCCCTCCTTTCAGAGAGTCCAGTTCGAATCTTAGGGGAGATAACTGTCTTAACCTACCTCCTTTATCCACTACAAGAAGGTTCCTGTGTTTTGACTATGTTTTGATGCAAGTAAAAAAAATCCTTTAAAACTCTTGTAGAATGCCTTAAAACTATGAAATTAACTGTTAGAGAGAGTTATCTCCCCCTAATGATTCGAACTGGACTCTCTGAAGAGGAGTGGGAAAAAGACGCCGAGCAGATCAGAACCAAACAGGACACACGTATATCCTAACATCTAGCCAGAACTCTTATCCAAACCCATCCACTGTATTCCCTGTCAGTGAAAAATAAATAGAACAAATATTGTTATTGTTAACATATTCTGTTTTATTATTATTTCTGTATATCCTACATCTTGGGATACAACATTAACGTTCCAACTTTTGTTTGAAATTTTATTGGAAAAAATTTATTGTTTCATACTTTCATATTTTTAATTTTTTTTGCAGAGTCAAATGATCTTATCAGTTGATATAATTGTTATATTTTGAAATGATTTTGATATTCAAATAATTTTGATATTTAGATAATTTTGATATTCAAATAATTTTGATATTTAAATAATTTTGATATTCAAATAATTTTGATATTTAAATAATTTTGATATTCAAATAATTTTGATTTAAATAATTTTGATATTCAAATAATTTTGATATTTAAATAATTTTGATATTTTAATCTTAATATTTAATTTTGATATTTATTCGATATTTTTCTTTCTTTTTTCAGAGTCTAGTGATCCTATCAGTTGCTATCATTGTTTAAATAAAGATGAATGGTGTTCAGATCCATTCAACGAAACTCATCCCCAGCTTGAAACCATAGTCTGTGATGGAATGTGTGTAAAATGGGTAAGGGAGCCTGCACCAGGTGAGAAATTATTCATTCTTTTTTGCTTTTATTTATTTATTTTTTTTTGCTTTTTATAGATGACATTTATCTCATACTAGAAGTGGTTACTCGGAATTAAATAATAATGAAATTTATTGTGTACAGTGCTCAGGTGCACCACAACTCATCAAAGTCTCATGTCAAGTACATAGAATAATGTATTAGTGTCAGAAACATGAACAGTTTACAGTAGTAATATGCATGTATGTGTGTGTGCGTGTACATATGTATGTGGAGAGTGGCATCAGGTATAGTGTCGGCGGACTACAGGAAGCATGGAGGCTTTGAAAGACTCAGTGTTTTGGCAGCCTACAACAGACGCGGGCAGTTTATTCCATGTCTCCGCAACTCTGAGCGTGAAAAAATGTTTCCGAAAGTCACGTGAGCAGTGCTGTTTTCTGACTTTGTAGGCATGCCTGAGTAGAGGGGGTAGGCAAAAATGTTAGTCACACAGATCCATTATTACTGAATCACGCAGGATGACCCATTAAAATTCCTATGTAAAAAAAGACCTTGCATTGATCTGGTCTGGTGAGGCATCAGAAAAAAAAAAGAAAGAAAGAAAAAAGGTGCACAGACACTCTGAAGATAAAAATTAGTGTTTCCTATTTAAAATATTAAATGCAAAAAAGAAGAACTCTTGAACTTTCTCATCTGTGGAAACGGTGTTCAGTAAATTGTTATACTTTAAAAAATAAGACCATTAAGTGATAGAAAGATTTGAAAAATGCTTTATTGGGAATCAAGTATATCATTAAGAATTTGATTGAAAGCGTTACTCTTTGTTGTTCTCTCATCACAAGAATCCACAAAGATATGAATCTACTATATCTGCTTGAATGCCATACTGCTTTTTATTTTGTCTTGTCTTGCGGCATATCCCTCCGAAAACAAACTATTGTTTGGTCAATCTATCCCTATTATTCTTTTACTTTACAAAAAGGCTTTCATCAAACTCTATAGTCATACCAGAACTGCCAATTACAGTGTTTTTCTTTTTAAAAATCTCAGCACAAACTTCCCTTAATAAGCTTCTCCAGTGTACATCATTTTTTCAAATCCATCTTGCTTAAGGGTCTTGTTTTTTTTTAAGGTATAACAATTTACTGAACACCGCTCAAAAAAAACCAAAACAAAAGTGAAACGGTCAAGAAAATTCAAGAATGTCTTATCAACATCACATCAATTGCAACCAGCGTTTAGATCCAAAAATAATAATATTGTTATCTGTACAATATCTTGGCCAATGTGCCCTCCAGCCTTCTTCAGGTATTGTCAGACTTTGGAACCTTCTCTTCAAACTCGAGGACTTCTTGTCATAATCGGGAGCCTTAACTGTGGCGAAACTGTCTCATACTTTCTACCCAAGCGCTTTCGACCATTTCAAGGGTTGTCATCAGGGTATTGCAGGATTAATAACAGCACTCTTGAACTTTCTTAGCTGTTTTACTTTTATTTTTTTTTTTTTGAAGCAGTGTTCAGTAAATTGTTATACTTTAAAAAATAAGACCATTAAGCGATAGATGGGTTTGAAAAATGCTTTATTAGTCAACTATATCATTAAGAATTTCATTGAAACCTTTTTTTTTCTTAAAAAGATAAGACCATTGTGTTCAGTAAATTGTTATACCTATTAGATAGATGGTTTTGAAAAATGCTTTATTGTGAATCAACTTAAGCCGGTTTAACTCAGTCGGTAGAGTGTTTGACTGGGAACCTCAAGGTTCCTGGTTTGATTCCGACCCTCACCAACTCAGCGTATGAGTAGCACAGGAATATGTGCGGTAAAGTGAGGAGCTGATGGTAGGAGTGGCGCTCCACCTCAGATGCCCAAACAATCTTCTTGGTCTAGCACTAGTGTAAAGGGGATAGACTCCCTCGCTGCTTGGCTGATACCAACTTTAGGCCACTCCGACGATTTTACTTACTTTATATCATTAAGAATTTGATTGAAAGTGTTACTTTCTTAAAAATATAAGACCAACAATAGATGGGTTTAAAAAATGCTTTATTGTGAATCAACTATATCAGGGATCACCAAACTTCTTTCACGGTGGGCCGGGTAATTGAAAAAATAATGAGCGCAGGCTACATTATTATTGTGCTCAATACTTACTAGCCAGAATGAAAGCTCTGAGAAAAAGATGTAAAACAACATTTATCTTTCCATGTTATATTCATGGATGAGTGGCGTAAGATGCACAAAAACAAATTTAACCAACATATTTATTTTCAAAAAATTACCAAAGAATGCAACATTAGTAGAAAAGTTTGCTGAGATTTGTGAAACTGAAGTTCCGTCAGTGAGCCTGATAAAATGCCTTCGAGGGCCAGAGTTTGATGACCCCTGATCTAATATGACACTTTCAGGAATATGGGTACTCTTGAACTTTCTTTACCACGGAAATGGTGTTCAGTAAATTGTTATACCTTAAAGAAAAGACCATTAAGCAATAGATGCATTTGAAAAATGCTTTATTGCAAATCAACTATATCATTTTGAATTTGATTAAAAGTCTTACTTTTTGGTGAGGAGGGTGGCTAGACACCCTACAGAATGACAAGAAAGACCTGTAAAAGAGTGGAGGAAGCTCTTGGCTCAACAGCAATCTAGCACATTATTTCTTATTTCTCTGAATTTTTTAGATGAGGCTTGATAATTAGTATTATTTGTATTATTATTCAGACTATTGTCCTCATCTTCATTGTTATCTGTACAACATTTTGGCCGATGTGCCTCCGACCTTCTTCAGGTATTTCTTGTTGGACTTGGGAACCATCTCGGACATTATTTCTTATTATATATTTATATGAATGATCCATTAAGATGTGAAATTCATGGAGGAACGGTTTCAAGGTATATGGGATATAAATATGATGGCTGACTATTGTGGGAGCATAAAGTTAAATTGTCCACAGATTGAACACTTTAGAAAAAAATATATTAAAGGATTGAAAAATAAAACAATTTGAAATGTAAACTTTAAATATGTATTGAAATAAAACAAACTATATATAGATATATAATACCGGTCATGTATTTATTAAAACTTGTTTTTAAAAAAATGAGGACTGTCTAATGCTGCATATTCAAATTTTGAGTGTATTTATTCTATGTTATGACGATTTTGGGTAATGTGCCGTAAGCAGTGACATAATTTTTGTTACAGACAAAAACCGGAAGCGAATCTTCATTATTAATAGATGATTTTAAAAAATATATGTTTGGGAATAAAACAATTATATTCGAAATCAATAACACTTAAGTAATTATTTATTAAAACCAAATTTGTGAAAACCAGCATGTAAATTATCCATACTATATACTTTGCAAATCTTTATTTCTTAGTGATATATAACAGACTGCAGGATTTAAAATGATGGGAGTTAAGAAATGTATTTAGAGAAAATGTATATAAAATGACCAGATTCTAGAAATTCAAGATAAGGTCATGCAAGAACACCACTGAGAGGTGATCCCATTGGCAAACCAAATTTATGTTTAAAAAATGTTATTTTTATTCAATGTATTAACGATTTTGACTATAAATTGAACACTCATTAATAGACTTACACAATCATTGAGAATGTTGTGATGTAAGCTGTGACATAGTTTTGGTTACAGACAGAAATACCTAATCTCTATTATTAATAGATTTTATCCATACTATATACTTTGCAAATCTTTATTCTTAGTGATATATAAAACACACTGCAGGATTAAAAATGATGGGAGTTAAGAAATGTATTTAGAGAAATGTATATAAAATGACCAGATTCTAGAAATTCAAGATAAGGTCATGCAAGAACACCACTGAGAGGTGATCCCATAGGCAAACCAAATTTCTGTTTATAAAAAATGTTATTTTTATTCAATGTATTAATGATTTTGACTATAAATTGGACACTCATTAATAGATTTACACAATCATTGAGAATATTGTGATGTAAGCTGTGACATAGTTTTGGTTACAGACAGAAATACACCTAATCTCTATTATTAATAGATTTTATCCATGCTATATACTTTGCAAATCTTTATTTCTTAGTGATATATAACACACACTGCAGGATTTTAAATGATGGGAGTTAAGAAATATATTTAGAGAAAATGTATATAAAATGACCAGATTCAAGATAAGGGCATGCAAGAATACCATTAAGAGGTGATCCATAGGCAAACTAAATTTCTGTTTATAAAAAATATTATTTTTATTCAATGTATTAATGATTTTTACTATAAATTGGACACTCATTAATAGATTTACACAATCATTGAGAATATTGTGATGTAAGCTGTGACATAGTTTTGGTTACAGAGGGAAATACACCTAATCTCTATTATTAATAGATTTGTTGAAACATTTCTCACTATCTTTATTTTCTTCCTATATCTATACAACATTTGGCTGATGTGCCCTCGGCCTTCTTCAGGTATTTCTTGTTGGATTCAGGAACCATCTCGGACATTATTTCTTATTATATATTTATATGAATGATTCCACTAAGATGTGAAATTCATGGAGGAATGGTTTCAAGGTATATGGTATATAAATATGATGGCTGACTATTGTGGGAGCATAAAGTTAAATTGTCCACAGATTGAACACTTTAGAAAAAACTATATTAAAGGATTAAAAAATAAAACAATTTGAAATGTAAACTTTAAATATGTATTGAAATAAAACAAACTATATATAGATATATAATACCAGTCAGGGCATGCAAGAACACCATTAAGAGGTGATCCCATAGGCAAACCAAATTTCTGTTTATAAAAAATGTTATTTTTATTCAATGTATTAACGATTTTGACTATAAATTGAACACTCATTAATAGAATTGAGAATATTGTGATGTAAGCTGTGACATAGTTTTGGTTACAGATTTGTTGAAACATTTCTCACTTTCTCTATTTTCTTCCTTTTATTCATTTCAGGAAAGATGACGTTTACCCGAACTTGCTCTTCCAAGTTGAATATCATGATGAACATTTATCATGTGTGTATGCGAGAGTCACGTCCAGCAAAGGGGCAGATTTGTTTCTGCAAGACACCCCATTGCAATACAGCACCGCACACTTTGAAAATGTCATTGGCGCCAATGTTCCTGTGTCTTCTAATATGTCTTCTGTTTGCAGGTTTCTCGAGGACAGACTCGGACCCATTAATTCCCGTTTCTTTGATTTTACAATCCTCGATATGCAAACAACATAAAAGCCGGCCCTTGAAAGGGGGTTCGGCTTCGGAAAGTCTTAGACATCTTTCTACGACTTTTCACTAACATATGTCTAACCAATTCATGAGACACTAAGTTTTTACACACAATATATCACCAGGAAAACAAACTGATTTTACTAATATAAAAGGCTACACGTGTTTTCTTTTTTTTTTTTTTATAATTTATTGATTTAATATGATTAGGTTGATATTAACATCAAATTAAATGAACCACTTGGACGTGGGTTATAATAAAAGATGTATTACTGATAGCAATGATGGGGACACCAGACTTCTAGGCATGTCTGATAGGTCTTCCAAGGAATCTTGTGGTTGATAATGATTTTGAAGGGATAACAACTACAGTGCTTGGAAATAATGGATTTGAAGTTTTAAAAAAACAAAATTAAAAAAATAGAAAAAAAAAACAAAACAAAAAAAGCAAAAAAGCAAAAAACAAAAAGAAACCACTGAAAGAGCGACCCTAAACAACAACAAAAAGATGAGCATAATGATTGAAATAGCAGGAATTTTACGATAAACTTTGAAACACGGATGCAAGAGGAAGTGACGGGCTTCTTTTTTTAATTTTTTTTTTAAATGTGACTTCTTTTGTGTTTGTTGATTTAAAAAATTTGTTTTTTCTAAAATGTCCCGATTTAAAAGTGATGCAGAAATAATGCTGTCGCATATCAAAGAGCTCATGGATTGCTTGACCTTGTGTCATACAAAAGTAAACTGTAAATGGCTGTGGTTTACTTTTACTGTCTTTTAAGTTTTGGTTAAAACAGAAAATATGAACTTTGTTTTGTCTTTTTGGGGTTTTTTGTAACAATTTTTTTTTTTTAAAGATTATTTTTAAAGTTTTTGTTTTGTTTTTGTTTTTTTACAAAATCTCTTTCTTTTTATACAATTTTTGTTTTTAATTATTCTTTTTTAATAATTTCTTTTTTAACAATATTTGCTGATTTTTTTGTTTTTAATTTTTTTTTTTAACAGCTTTTCTTTTTACAAAACAAAATATTGTAAAAAAAAGATACTGTATATCTCTTTTTTTACAATATTTTTTTGTTTTTAACATTTTTATGCTTTGTACTTTGGGAGTTTGTTTAGTTTTTTAACAGCTTCTTTTACAAAAAAATATTGTAAAAAAAATGAGACACTCATTTTATACAATATTTTTTTTCTTTTTTACAATTTTTTTACAATTTCTTTTTTTAACAATATTTTTAGGGTTTTTTTTTAACAATTTTTTGTTTTCCTTAACAGTTTTTGTTTTAACAATCTTATTGATTTTTTTACAACTTTGTTTTTTAAATTTGTTTTTTAAGAACATTTTTGTTAAGAATTTTTTTCTAGAAATTTTTCTCATTTCTTTTTACCAATTTTTTTTTCCCTAATTTTTTTGTTTTTAACACTTCATTGTTTTTACGTTTTTAACAATCTTTTTCTTGTTTCTTTTTTTAATAATATCTAAAAAAAAAATCTTTTTAAACAAAAACTAATCTGTAATCTTCTGTCAAAATAACAATTCACTTGTGATATTTTTACCAGGATCTAATCCTACAGCCAATCAAGTCCGCCTGCTATTTCTTCTTGTTTTTCAATCCGACAATTTAACTTGAATGCATCACATGTTATGTGCGCATCCATTTTCTGTGCATTTATACCATATCAGCTTTGAATGAAAAAAATTTTTGAAACTTTTCGGATTCAGTTCGGTCAGGTTTTATTTATCTTACAATCCATGTTTTGTTTTTGCCTTTCCTTTTTTTTTTTGGAATTTCTTTTTCCTATTTGTTAACAGTTGATTATTCGTAACTTAAGAAAGAAGATGATTTTATGCTTTCTATATAAATAACAATTTGAACCACGATGTCATTTTGTTTAAAATTTAAAAAAATAATATACGTGCCTGAACAGCCTTTTAGCAGATCTGCATCATTCAAGGCGGGGTCTTTTTTTTTTTTTTTAAAATCTTTTTCCCCATATTATATGTGAAATATAAGAGGTTTTTAAAAAAAAATTCCCATTTTATATGTGAAATAATAGAGGGTGTTTTTTTTTTTATTTTTTCTTTATCGTTTCCCCATATTATATGTGAAATATTAGAGGGTTTTTTTCCTCCCATTTTATATGAGAAATAATAGAAAGTGTTTTTATTTTAATATTTTCTTTATCTTTTTCCCCATATTATATGTGAAATATAAGAGGTTTTTTAAAAAAAATTCCCATTTTATATGTGAAATAATAGAGGGTGTTTTTTTTTTAATTTTCTTTATCTTTTTCCCCATATTATATGTGAAATATTAGAGGGTTTTTTTCCCCCCCATTTTATATGTGAAATAATAGAAATTTTTTTTTTTTAATTTTTTCTTTATCTTTTTCCCCATATTATATGTGAAATATTAATGTTTTTTAATTTTTTTCCCATATTATATGTGAAATAAGAGAGGTTTTTTAAGTTTTTTTTTCTTTATTTTTCCCATATGATATGTGAAATATTAGAGGTTTTTTTAAATTTTTCACATATCATATGTGAAATCATAGATGTATATATTTTTTTTTAAATTTTCGCCACATATTATATGTGAAATAATGTTTTTTTTCCATATTATATGTGAAATAATAGAGGTCTTTCTTAAATATAAAAAACATTTTTCCATATATTATAGGAGAAATAGTAGAGAGTTTTTTCCCTATATTATCCTATAGAGGGTTTTTTTTTATTCTTTATATGTGATGAAATAGGTTTCCTTTTTAGTCTTTTTTTTTTTAATTCTTTATTTTTTCCCATATTATATGTGAAATAATACAGGGTTTTTTTTCAATCTTTTCTCATTCGCATATTATAAATATTTTTTTTTTTTTTAAAGTTTTTTTTAAATTTCTTTAAAGATTCTTTTCCCCCTTATCATAAATGAAATAATTGAGGGTTTTTTTTTTAATTAAATTTTTTTTTAACAGTTCTTCCAAACATTATTTATTTATTTTATTTTTCTATTTTTTTTGGTTTTAAAACAAAAAAGGAATAAATGTTGCCTCTGATAAATATATTGAAGTTAAACTAAGTATAACTTTCCTGATTAATCTAATCTTTTTTTTTCTCTTTCAAGAGAAAATCAAAGAAAATCTGAAAATTTCTAAATGAATTTCTTTAAATTCACAAAATAAACAAAAAAAAACATGAAGGAATTTATAATACTTATTAAATAATATCAAACTAACAAAAAAGAAATGCTTAGAAATGTCTAAAATTGCTTTTTAAAAAGATACTTTTAAAATGAAATGGTCCCTAGAGGAATGTGACATTGTGTGCGTTTTAAAAGGGTTGTTGTCTTTATAATGATGGGAGTTTTGTATCATGCTGAGTTTGTTAAAAAAAAAAAGAAGATATTTTAAATTAAAACTGAAAAGAGATAAAATAAGCTTATGAATTGAGATGTTTTAAAATTTTTCAAACATGTTTTAACACAGTGAGATTTTAATAACATGACTTTTTTTTTTCATTTTTTTAAATTTAAAAAAACAAATTCTTTTTTCCTTTTCTTTCATTTTTTAAATCTATAAGAAATTTTTTTTTTCATTTTTTCATCTATTAGTTCTTTTCTTTTTCATCTTTTTTCAATCTCTTTTTTTTTTTTAATTTTTAAAATTATTATTTAAATTTAAAAAAATCTATTTTTTGAATTAAAGAGTTTTTTAATTTTTTTTCAATTTTGAATTTTTTTTATAAAATTTAAAAGATAATTTCTTTGGATTTTTAAAATTAATTTTCAATTTTTTTTATATTTCTTTAAAAATAAAAAATAAATGTTCATTTTTAAATTTTAAAAAATCTTTAACATTTTTTTCCTCTTTTTTCATTCCTTTTTTGTAATAAAAACAATTCTATTAGGAATTTATTAAAAAATAATTTGATTTTAATTTGTTTTATAAATAAAAATCATTTAAGGTTAATATAAAAGTGCCCGGTCACTGCATAGACAACATATTCTATAAACATCAGTACATAATGTAATCATCCTTGGGGACCATCTTTTTTTAAAAGCTATACTAAAAAAAATGTTCACCATTTACGATACGCATTTTAAAGGTATCAAATTCAGCTTTGTTAATGAAAATTAGTTTAATAATATCTTTTTTTTAAATATATATACATATATATATATTTGTGAGTATACATTGAAATTTTAAGATCTGTTGCGGGTTTGTTTTAATATTTAATGGACGTGAGAAATAAACTCCACCAATGTATTTATAACGCAATTGTTAAAAAGATATGAAAACTTTTTGAAATTTCTTTGCATTTATAAATTAAAAGGGAAATAGAAATATGAAAAGCTGCATGCATGCATATACATATATATATATATATATATATATATATATATGTGTGTGTGTGTGTGTGTGTGTGTGTGTGTGTGTGAAGATAGCAGGGTTGGAGTAAATCTGACAAAATGTGGTAAGGATAAAGGAAAAATGGACGAAAAGGAATAACATATATTTGCTTGAGTTATTCCTTTTTGTACATTTTTCCTTTATCCTTACCACACACACACACACAGACACATATATATATATATATATATATATATATATATATATATATATATATATAATGTGTGTGTGTGTGTATAACTGTATTTGTATTTTCTACATACTATTGGATTTATTTACATATTTACATATATGCATCTGTATGTATATACTTGTATATATATATGTATATATATATATGTATGTATGTATATGCATGTATATATATATATGTGTGTGTGGTTGTGTGTCTATGAAAAAGTTGGTGTCTGTGTATATACACACATATATGTATCTATATATGTGTGTGTATATATATATGTATATATATATACATATATATGTGTATGTATATATATATGTATGTATATATATATATATATATATGCATATATATGTGTGTGTATATGTGTGTTCATGTGTATATGAAGTAACAAGCTTACTTTTAATTATGTTCCTTAAGATAAAATTACAATCTTTTTTGTGTGTGAGGGGGAGGGACAACACTTCCCCCTCACCGCAAAAACAAAACAAAAAACTAAAAGCAACCATTTATTTTTCCTTTTTTGTTGATGATTCTGCCATCATTTTGTTAAATTTCAATTTTTTTTTAACTTCACTTTTTAATTTTTTGATCTCAATAGAAAGATTTTTTCAATCCAGATGAATCAATTTGTTTTAATGTCCAAATTGACCTTTGACCTTGACCTGTTACCTTCTATATTTTGTTACCTTGGCTGTGAAGTATAATAACTAAAACATCCCTATTATTATTATTATTATTATTATTATTATTTCTGTCCATTAGAGTTTTTCACACCCACCATAGTTGGTGGTTCTCTGGAGGCTGAGTGACAGCAAGTCTTCTCAGGTCTCCAGAATTCTTCTGAGTATTCGAGCTGATCTTAGCAATAACATCGTTTGGATGGTCTCGATTCTTGGAACAATCTCCTAGGGTTTGGAAAAGAGTCTGCAGGAATTGGAAATGAAAGGAAGAATAAATACCATCCAAATGACAGCATTGTTAAGATCACCTATAATACTCACAAGTGTCTTGGAAACCTGAGGAGACTTGCTATCACTCAACCTCCAGTGAACCACCAGCTTAGGTGGGTGTGAAAAAGAATCAAGGTTGTTTTATTATTATTTTTATTGTTATTAAAATTATTATTATTATTATCATTATTATTATTATTATAATTATTATTATTATTATTTCTATTGTTATTATAATTATTATTATTATTTTTATTGTTATTATAATTATTATTATTATTATTATTATTATTATTATTATTTTTATTGTTATTATTATTATTATTATTATTATTATTATTATTATAATAATTATTATTATTATTATTATTATTATTTTTATTATTATTATAATTATTATTATTATTATAATTATTATTATTATTATTATTATTATTATTATTATTATTATTATTATATTATTATTATTTTATTGTTATTATAATTATTATTATTATTTTTATTGTTATTATAATTATTATTATTATCATTATTATTATTATTATTTTTATTGTTATTATAATTATTATTATCATTATTATTATTATTATTATTATTATTATATTATCATTCTTGTTATTATTATTATTATCATTATCATTATTGTTATTATAATTATTATTACTATTATTATTATATTATCATTCTTGTTATTATTGTTATTTTTTATTGTTATTATTATGATTATTATTATCATTTCTTCTTCGTCCTTCGTGGTTCCTGTAGAGGCCGTCTTAAACTATGCTCCGGAGGCACTGTAGGAGAGGTGTCACTTATATGGACAATATCCTTTTAAATTTTTTTTCCCTTCCTCTCCCATAGTATGGAGGCTATTCTAAGTAAGACTATCTTTTGGACGGCATAGGTCTTGCTGCTGCCCTAGATACAGTTGGTGAACTTTTTTCCGTTCCCTTCTGAGTAAGCCCTAGAGCTGAGATGAGCACTGGTGTTTTGGGGGAGCCTTTCCAGACCCCGACAACCAACTGATCTCGATCTGTGGGTCTTTTATCTACTTTGATTGCCCTATATAACTTTCACAGACATTTTTCTATTGGGCGCCATTGATATGACGCTAAGCATGCATTCGCTACAGTCACAAGATAATAAAAGATACAACTGAGAACCTTAACATACATGCATATACTACTTTCACATCATATATATATATATATATATATATATATATATGAGCCATGAAAGGTGAAACTATATGTGGAGGACAATATATATATATATATATATATATATATGAATAAGATATAATGAAAAAACAAAAGATGTTTACAACTGAAATAGGCTCATCAGGAGAGAAAGTGTGCAAAACCGTTTCGGGGCCAAATCTCTCGATGGTTTGGCCCCGAAACGGTTTGCACACTTTCTCTCCTGATGAGCCTATTTCAGTTGTAAACATCTTTTGTTTTTTTCATTATATCTTATTCATACTGTCGGATTAATTTCCATTTTATTTTCACATATATATATATATATATATATATATATATGTAAGAAAGTTTTATAGAAAAAACAACAAGATGTTAAAAAATTTTGCTGACAGAAATCTGTTTCGACATTATGAATATGTCTTTATCAAAGCAACATTGTAAGCGGAAAAACAAAATGAATATATCAGTAATTACAAGGCACAGAACACTCTCGATCAGTACCGGAATTTAAAAAAAAAATTTTTTTAAATACGTATTTGTTGTTAAAAATAAAATAAATTTTATTTTTAAAATGTTTAAGCATTTTTATCATAAACATTTTAAAAATAAAATTTATTTTATTTTTAACAACAAATACGTATTTTAAAAAAAAATTTTTTAAATTCCGGTACTGATCGTAATAACTGATATATTCATTTCGTTTTTCCGCTTACAATGTTGCTTTGATAAAGACATATTCATAATGTCGAAACAGATTTCTGTCAGCAAAAATTTTTAACATCTTGTTGTTTTTTCTATAAAACTTTCTTACATATTGTCGGATTCAATATCCATTTTTACCTTTCATATATATATATATATTATAGGCTGTCCACGAAGTCTGTGTGTACTTTAGAATTTAAAATTCTTTAAAGCGCATGGCATTTATGGGCACCCTCTATATATAGACACACGCACATGTATATATATATATATATATATATATGTATATATATATATATGTATATATATATAGACACACATACATATGTAAATGTGTATGTGTGATTGTGTGTATAAGGTATCTACTGTGTAGCTTACAAGCGCACACTACTGTTTTCACATCATATATATATGTGTACATGTGTATACATGTGTGTATACATAATAAATCAATTGTGTAGCCTACCAGTACATATATACTCTTTCACATCATATACATTATATATATATATATATATATATATATATATATATATATATATATATATACGTATATATGTATATAGACACCCACATGTATGTGTATGTGTGTGTGTACATAAGAAATCTACTATGTAGCTGACTTTTAACATCATGTATATGTGTGTATATGTGTATGTGTACGATATGTATATCATGTTTATGTGTGCCTGTGCATAAAAAAATTGCGTAGCCTACAGGCACATATATCCTTTCTTCATATCGTATACATATATATATATGCATACATACATATCTGTTTATCTGTTTGTCTCTCTGTATATGTAAAAAATATACACGCAAATCTTTATATCTACGTTTGAGTTCTCAATTTTGGTTAAATCCTATCAAGAAAACACTTGATATGATCCACCTATATATATATGTATATATATATATATGTGTGTGTGTGTGTGTGTGTGGAATAATCATACTAAGTTCCAATTACCATCAAATTGGTAAGACAAGGCAACAAGGAGCCGTAATTTGATATGCATCTAACCTTGTTGCAATCCTGTCTGCAGTGCCATGTTGGTTTCAGTCAGACAGTATACTGCTGTTTTGGGCACTAGTTCAGTTGTGCTTAGCCAATTGCTGTTGAAACCAAGCAGCCAATCAGGACTCAAGGAATGGAATCACCCAAATACATGAATGAACTATTCTTGAGTTCCATATGTATCGCTGTTTGGTTTATATGATGTTATGAGGCTTTATAAATACTCTGACATTCTGCTGTAGGATTGCATCAAGGTTAGATCAGTATTAAGTTACAGCTCCTTGTTGCCTTGTCTTACCAATTCGACGGTAATTAGAACTTAATATGATTATTGTACAATATATATATATATGTCTGTCTGTATGTATATATATGTATATATATATATATATATATATGTGTGTGTGTGTGTGTGTGTGTGTGTGTGTGTGTGCATGCACATCGGGGTAGGGGGGTCCTGTCCTTGTTAATGATGTCAGGCTTTATCATTATTATTATTATTATTATTATTTTTATTATGATTATCATTATTATTGTTAGAAGAAAAAGAAGAAGAACAGAAGAAGAAAAAGAAGAAGAAGAAAAAGAAGAAAAGAAGAAGAAAAAGAAGTAGAAGAGGAAGAAGTCTTTGCTTATCTTTTTTGTGAATACTTATTATTCTCAACATTCTTTCTTGCTACCTACTAAAAAAAAAAACATAGATTCAACAGTTATATCGAACTTAATGGACCTAAATTCCACCATCGTATGTCACCCCACCGAAAGAAAAAAAAAATCAGGGAATTAACCAAATTTAATGAAATTTTCAGTGTTGATATATTAATGAATAAAAGATATAAAGCACAAATTATTTTATTTTAAAACTTTTACATTTTTTTCTAGGTCAGTTAACTTTGAACCATGTATCTTTGAGAATCTGTGTTATGCTTCAAAGATATGTGGTTCAAAGTTAACTCACCTGAAAAAATGTAAAAGTTTTAAAATAAAATAACTTGTGCATTATATCTTTTATTCATTAATATATCAACACTGAAAATCTCATTAAATTCGGTTAATTCCCTGATTTTTGGTATTTTTTTTTTCTTCTGGTGGGGTGACATACAATGGTGGAATATAGGTTTGTTAAGTTCGATTTAACCAAAAAAACCATAGATTCAACAAATGCAAAAGTGTCTAGCTGTTATTTCTGACCTCTGAACTCTGACCTCCAGACCTTTGACTCTATTCTCAATAGATCTGTAACCTGAGCACTTTTTTAAACGATTAGAACTCTTTCACTAATAACGTTTCTACTAAATGCCTCTAATAATCACTATTTGACTTCTAAACATTTTTTAACCCTTTTCAAACTAAGCCTTTCAGGATAGGTTGCTCAAGGTCAATGTTTTAAAAACAAACAAAAAAAAAACAAAAAAAAACAACAAAAAAAACAAAACAGAAATTCTACTTATTGCACAGTGCACATATTGTTTAATTGTTATTGTTAGGGAAGGGGGGAGGGTCTTACAGAATGGAAATTAAAAAACAAATAATATGGCCTCTCATATATATATATATATATATATATATTTTTCAATGCACGTTTGAAAAAAAGACTTTAAAAAAGGGTAAAATTTAATAAATTTTTAAATATAAAATAATGATTATGAATTAATTGTTATTGTTAGAGGGTGGGCGGGTCTCATGGGATGGAAATTAAAAAACAAATAATATGGCTCTCTATATATATATATATATATATATATATATATATATATATATATATATTTCAATGCACATTTGAAAAAAAGATTTTTAAAAAAGGGTAAAAATTAATAAATTTTTAAATACAAAAAAATGATTAATAATTAATTATTATTGTTAGAGGGTGGGCGGGTCTAACGGGATGGAAATTAAAAAACAAATAATATGGCCTCTCGTATATATATATATACATATATTTCAATGCACATTTAAAAAAAAGATTTTTAAAAAGGGTAAAAATTAATAAATTTTTAAATACAAAATAATAATTAACACTCTACAAAATATTTATGACAGGAAAGGAAAAAAGTAATAAAAAATTTTTTTTTTTAAATGTCATATGGTCTGATACCGACCTTGAAATAAAATTTTTAAAATATTGTCACTCAAAATGCCCACTTGAATAAACTGACACAATAATATAATTTGGTCAATTTTATTTAATTGAATAAAAAGAGAAAAAAAAAAAGACATCTCTGTAAATTTTCTTTTCTTGATAATATAAATCCTTGTTGAAATTAACTTGTGTACAACATAAATCTGATGGTCCCTTTTCAGATGCTGCTCGCACCACAGAGACATGCATACTAGTAACGTCAAAACCAAGCACATTGATTTTTAAGAATTAAATACAAAATTATAAACATTTACCAGCCTAGCATATTTAATGCAAGACAAATAAAACCTTAATTATGAATGAGAAATAACCAAACTGAGGTTGGAAATGAAATGGAATCTTTATAACATTAACAAAATATAGTACTCACCAGCGGCATGAAGAAAGTAAACCACTGCTAGTGGTATAAGACTACTCAGTCAGCATAATACTCCCGTATTTATGAGGATTGGGACATACCCGTTAATTTTTATAGGTAGGGTATATGAGGATTGGGACATACCCATTAATGTTCATAGGTAGGGTATATAACATTACTACAAATGAAATATAAAACCTTAAGCTTAAATTACCAGCACTACTATGCTTCTTTTTAATGCAGTCACAATTTCACATGGATCCATTACAACTGAAAATGTCCTCATACTTGCAACTAAGAGTATTTACGGGGGTTTCGTTGGAGCCCTTATTCTGCAGTTGTTATTATTAGGACGAAAGAAGGAAACAAACATGAATATAAATTATAGACTCATGTATTATCAAAAAGTAGAGAAATGTTGTTGCAAATTTTATTGGCATTTGCTACAAGACTTATCTGTGAGGTGAAATACTGTTCGTTGGAGAAGTGGCGCTAACAGGTGTATTCTGGTCGCTGGTTGTAGAGTTCTGTAGAGATGCATCCATTTTGTCAGTTCTTGTCCGATAAGTAAAAGTAGAGGATGCTATTTTAGAAGCTTCTCGCCTGGGTAACTGTTCTTTTAAATGACGGTGGATGGGGCCCTTTTTAAGTTGACTATTTAGGTCCTCAGCCTTCTGATAAGTATGCTGTCGAAACGGCCTTCAGAAAGTATGCTGTTAAAAACGCCTCCGTCCAGGTCGACGGCCTACAGACAAGTTCAGCCCTTTTTGGGGGCAAGGTGGTGAGAGCGCTTATTTTTGCATGTCTCCTCGATAACTGCTCCCTGACAAGTAATGGGGTTTGGATTTGGCGCCAACCTTCTCTTGGCGATTCACCCTCTAGAGGCAGGGGAAGATAATTCTCTATCAGATTTCCGATACAACCTTGTGTCACATCCTACTCATGGCAAATGGATTATGTATAAGTGTGTCCCGTCACAGTGTAATGGTTAGCAAGCTAATCCTGCAGATACATAATGACTGAATAGTGAGTTTTATCCTCCTTGGATCCACTATACTAGCAACCTAGGGCAGACTGGGCTCTTTAACCTTGGCTTGGTAACCAGTCTAGGAGAAGGAAAACTCTGAATTCAAACCTGTTAAACTATGTTTAAGAAAAATTGGCCTTGTGTCACATCCTGCACATGCGGAGGGGTCGGTAGATATATATATATATATATTTGCAACCCCTGTGTCGCATCCAATCCGTGGCAAACAGTGCGGTATAAGGGATCCCATCATGGTGTTGTGGTTTGCAAGCTCATCTTTCGGATCCATAATGACTAAATAGTGAACTCGATCTTTGCTGGATTAAATCAGCCTTTAATAAGATAATATAAAAATTAACTTTAAAAAATTGGAATCAAACAATTGGGTTAGCTTAGTGGGTAGAGCGTTCGGCTAGAAACCACGAGGTTCCTAGTTCGATACCGGTCCGCGCCAACTCAGCGGATCTGTGCAGTAAAGTAAGGAGCTGATGGTAGGTGTCAGAGTTAACAGGGGAATAATAGGAAGAAACACAATATTAAGGATAGAGAAAAAGGTTTACTAAGCAAAGATACAAAGCAAACAGAGTAATTAGATTGAATTAACAAGTCTCGTGAGATTTCATTGTTTCTTTTCTCCAAGGATTCATCAGATATTATCTATAGGAAAAACAGACAATTCCATTCTCATTATTTAGGTACTATATGGCAACCAGTCTAAGAGAAGAAAAACTCCGAATTCAAACCAGCTGTACTCCACTTTGAAAATTTCCATTTTTCTCTTTTGAAATGATATCCTCTCTCGGTATACATTCATGTTAGATGAACAGCATACCAGTTATGTTTTTTTTTTTCTGAGACACTAACCATAACATACCAAACATTCCGATGCGGACCATCAGAATTAAGTTGTACACAATATTATTTACAGAAATAATTCTAATAAAGGTAGATTTATTTATACATATGTAGAAAAATGTAATCTGACATTACACTGGAGCAGAGGTCCCCAACCTTGTGTCTAAGGGTGCCATGGCCTCTGGCACTCCCTTTGTCGTGTCCCCTACAGACTGGTTACTATCAATGTTTCGTTTTTAGATTTTTTAATACAATGTTTAATTTTTATACATTCACAGTTATATATTTTAACTTTTTTTTCTGATACATTTCACCCTGTCTCAATAAAAATGAATTTTAGTATTTATTTTGCCAGTATTAGATAATAGCAAATAATTTTTTTTTATTAATCATTGTTGGGACATTTAATTTCAAGTTCATCGCAACTAGGTATTACGGTCAAATTACTATAAACATGGAGCTCGTAGTGGAAATATATCAATTTTATACCTTCATGTATTATATATATATATGAAAATGTTTTTTTTTTTCCTGGTAGATGACAATAAAATCAAAATTTGATTGTTTATAATTTTTTAAATTATCTAAATTAGATTTGTTCTGAAGTTAAGTTCTCTATTAATTAAACTAGAAACTTGCCTTGATTTTTTTCTATAATAATTCAAACGATTTTTTTCTATAACAACTTGAATGATTTTTTTGCCATAATAATTTAATGATTTTTTTGCCATAATAATTTAAATGATTTTTTTTCTATAACAATCTAAATGATCAAAATTTTTTTCTATAATAATTTAAATGATTTTTATCTCTAACAATTTGAATGATTTTTTTGCCATAATAATTTAAATTATTTTTTTTCTATAACAATCTAAATGATTTTTTCTATAACAATCTAAATGATTTTTTCTATTATAATCAAAATGATTTTTTTCTATAATAATTTAAATCATTTTTTTCTATAATAATTCAAATGATTTTTTTCTATAATAATTTGAATGATTTTTTGCCTTAATAATTAAAATTTTTTTTTTTTCTATAACAATCTAAATGATTTTTTCTATAATAATAAAAATGATTTTTTCTATAATAATTTAAATAATTTTTTTTCTATAATAATTCAAATGATTTTTTCTCTAATAATTTGAATGATTTTTTTGCCATAATAATTTAAATGATTTTTTTCTATAACAATCTAAATGATTTTTTCTATTATAATAATTTTTTTTCTATAATATTCAAATGATTTTTTTCTATATTTAAATTTTTTTTTCTATAATAATTCAAATGATTTTTTCTATAACAATTTAAATTTTTTTTTCTATATTAATTCAAACAATTTTTAAAAGTGCAGTTTAACATTCATTTGTTTTGTTCATTTTCTAAATAGGAATGAAATATTTTTACATATTAATTTTTTCATGATGAAGTCCTAATATAAACTTAACTCGAATAATAAATAATGATGCTTCCTGGACTATTGGTAGTCGGCTAAGTGATGCTCCTTAACTGGGAACTAGGAAGATCAATTTTTTTTCAATTGGTTTTACTAGTGAATAAAGAAAACTAAATTTTATGAATAACTTTAGCTTTCATCACTCTTTGCAAGTTTGCATATATTGTATTCTCTCTCTCTCTCTCTCTCTCTCTCTCTCTCTCTCTCTCTCTCTCTCTCTTGTTAAATCAACTTGATGAATATAATATAATAACAATAATAATAATAGATTTTTCAATAGCGCACTTGGATATAAAAAAAAGCTTTCAAAGCTCGATTTCTAAAAGTTCCCCCCAATGTGTTGCGCATAGTAGTACCGAACATGATTTACAATAGAATAATTTGACCCTCTCCCTTTCCCTCTCTTTCTCTCTCTCTCTCTCCTTCTTTCTGAAAAAGAACCCACGAGCCTAGAAAGGAATAAACAACCCCTTTGTGACTATACAACTTGCTTATGTTGTTTCTGAACTAACAACTACTACTACTAGCGACTACTACTACAACTTGAATTTGGTCCTATGCAACACCCACTTTACAATATGTAAATTTTCATAAAGTAGTATTCATAGAGAAATACATGAAACCGACCCTTGCAGGATTCAAGTGTAGTACCATATTTGACGACATTTAAGACGCACGGGCTTATAAGACACACCCCCATTTCAGCAGGTCAGATTCAGGAGAAAAAAAAGTTTTTAGTGCATTTAAGCATATATTGTTGAAAACAGTCTAGCTGTGCATTACATAAGCAGAAACCAGCAATAAAAATAAGGATGCATGGAGTTTAGGGTAGGTAAAAGTACTGAGTGTAAGCTGGGTTAGTTGAGCATCATATAGAAGATTAGCCTAGGCATACGGGAGGTCTCAAACTTCACCTACGATGTATAAGATGCAGGGCAATTTTTTGAGCCAAAATTTTGGAAAAAAAGTGCGTTCTATCAGCCATCAAATACGGTATTACAGTATGATAATTTGATTATTACAACGTTTGATATTTTTAATTAAGAGCTACTCCAAAATAGTTCAATGTCTAACAAGTATAATAATCTTGATTTAGCTCTCTCTCTCTCTCTCACTCCTTTTTCTTTCCTTCTTTTCATCTTTTCATTATATGCCGTCAAATATGGTATGTGCCAGCCCTGCTCCCTTTTAACAAATCTATTTAGATTAAAAGAAAAATTTAAAAGAATAAAAATAAGGCAATAGTTCAATGACTATTATTAGCATCAATTCGTACTGATAGCACAGATTCCCTTGACTCTCTCTCCCATCCGTCCCTATCAGCCATCGCTCTCGGCAGGTCCTCTACATGGCACCCAGTGTCCATGTAGGGCTGATGAATGTAAGTTTTCGCTGGTCAGCCAACACTGGTGTGTCCATGAATAGGAGTTCACATTATCAATCATATACAAATTTGATCTCTCTGATAGAATAAAACGGGAATTCTTCCTAACTGTGTGTCAGTACTACTATATGGTTGCACCACTTAGACTTTAATGAAATGCTTGGTGTACAACCATTTACCTTCCATCTATTCCTGCCTGATGATTGCTCTGTTTAGACGAGCATGAAACCAAATGTTAGCAGATAAGCATCCATGTAATTAAATATATATATACCAAAACTAATATAAAAGATTCACAAAGTTCTGGGTTCAATACTGGCCCTTGCCAACACAGCGCATGAGTACCACAGCTTGGATCTGTGCAGTAAATTGGGGAGCTAATAGCAGGTGTGGGTCTCCACTTCAGATGCAAAAACAATCTCCCTATTCAAGCGCTAACGAAAAGGTGATAGACTCCTTCTTTGTCCGGCTGATACCAACAATAGGCACCTTCCGAAGAATTTACTTTTTATGACAATAGTAAAAAATAAAAATTGAATGATAGTCTTTTATCTGAGAAATTAAAATAATATTACAGAGTTATCCCCCTTGAACACAACAGATGCCTTGAGAGATAGGATTTAAAAGTTGGCAGAAAATATGGGATAGGCATTTTAGTTTTAAAAAAAATTTATGAAGCAAATGATGTCTCATCTAAGAAATCCAAATGATATTATAACAGTTATCTCCCTTGATAATGTGAGTGTTGTATTATAAATAAAAGCAACAATAGGATGGAGTAAAACTAGTATTGATGATGATGATGATGAAGTGTTGTGTTGTGATAAAACAAAAGTAATAACAAGATGGAGTAGACCACAGTACTATTAAGATTATCTAGGATAGTTAGTAAAGTCCTGGAGACCTGAGAAGACTTTAGTAAAAAAAAAAAAAAAAAAAAAAACACCAGTTAAAACACGTGTAAAAAAAACACGGCAGTAGAATAATAATAATAATAATAATAATAATGACATGGTGAAGAAGAGGAAACATCAAAAGAGAAACTGAATTGCTAATAGCTGCTGCACAAAATAATGCCATAAGAACAAATTACATCTAAGCAAAAATTGATAAGACTCAACAAAACAGTAAATGTAGACTGTGCAGTGACAGAGACAAGACTGTAAACCGTGTATTAAGCGATTGTAGCAAAGTAACACAATGGGAATACAAAACTAGGCACAACTGGGTTGGGTAGGTGATCCACTGGGAATTATGTAAAAAAATAAAAAATAATAATAATAATAATTCTGGATACCTGAGGGGACTTGCTGTCATTCAGACTCCAGTGAAATGCATCCAGTTAAAATTAGTGTGAAAAACTTGCAAGGAGTGAAATAATAATAATAATAATAATAATAATGATGATTATGATGAAGAGTTTTGTTGTGATAAAAGTTACAATAACAAGAGGGAATAATAATAATAATAATAATAATAATAATAATAATAATAATAATAATTAATTCTGAATTCTGTTGAAATTGACTAGAATACTCAGAAGAGTCCTGGAGATCTGAGGAGACTTGTTGTCACTCAAACTCCAGTGTAAGACCATTAGCTTATGCTAGTTTAAAAAACTCACAAGGAATGAAATAATAATAATAATTATAAGAAGAAGAATAAAACCTGTCATCTCATAGATTTTGCCATTGCAAGCGACCACCAAGTGAAAATGAAAGAAAGTGAAAAATAATAATAATAATAATAATAATTCTGTTGAAATCGGCTAGAATACTCAGAAGAGTCCTGGAGATCTGAGTAGACTTGTTGTCACACAGACTCCAGTGAAAGATGATCAGTTCATGCTAGTGTGAAAAACTTACAAGGAGTGATAATAATAATAATAATAATATAATAATAAAGAATATTTATATTCAGAGTGGCGTTTTTATTTCTTGTCAAACTAACTGTAGAGTAATGTTTTTATTTTGTATTAATATAGATTTAAAATTGATTTTTATTTCTTCAACATATAAGACATTATGGCAACATTATTTTATGTGAAATTCTGCTGCATAGTGATGTTGGCGTAACCAATTAATACCAAAAGGATTTTTTTAAATATTCGTAGGCTAAAGAGTTAGATTCAAAAATTAAACTCAAGAAAGAGGCCATTTTTATTTAAATTTTTTTTGTAACTCAACCAAAAATGCATCAACAACTTGTGGCCATGTCCAAAAAAATGAGTGACCACTTAGGAACAGCAGGTACTGTGTGTTAGACTGCCCAAAATTTGGTAAATTCTAGAGCATTTGACGGCCATGTTAGACTGTCCAAAATTTTAGCATTTGACGGCCATGTTAGACTGTCCAAAATTTTAGCATTTGACGGCCATGTTAGACTGTCCAAAATTTTAGCAGCCAAAATTTTAGCATTTGACGGCCATGTTAGACTGTCCAAAATTTTAGCATTTGCAGCCATGTTTTTTTTTCTTTTCTTTTTAATGATAAATGCATTGTGGGTAATTTAAAAGCTTAGAATCAGTTGAATTCTAAATTATTTTTTTCTTGGGCATTATGAATACACAAAGTACATGGGATTCAATTACTTTAATCAAAATAATTTAAAGTAAATCTGCAGTTATTAAACTTGGGTAAAACTAGCCCCCTTAGTGAACAATGAAGATGACAATTTTCCTAATCAATAACTAAAACTAATTAAAACATGTTGCACTGATGGATAATTTTCTATTATAATAACCTACAGTAATGATATTGTAATAACCTCCAATAATCATTTCCTTTCCATCCTTCCACTTAACCTTTTTTGCCAATATAATTTCTAGGGTCCTAATTTAAAAAGAAAAAGAAAATACTATCTCCATCCCATAATAGCATTACATTTGCATATAAATTTCATACACTAAATGTAAAAATTATTATGGAACAGAGGCGGTATTTCAATACTACTGTTCCATTATAGTTATATATTTGCATATAAATTTCATACATTAATGGAATAAATATCATGGGACAGAGATAGTATTTTATTAATACTACTGTCCCATAATTATTGTTACATTTACATATAAATTGCATACACTAAATGTAATTGATATTATGGGACAGAGAGAGTATTTTATCAATACTGTTGTCCCATAAAAGTTGTTACATTTGCATATAACTTTTATACACTAAATGTAACTAATATTATGGGACAGAGATAGTATTTTATCAATACTATTGTCCCCAAATAGTTGCTACATTTGCATATAAATTTCATACACTGAATGTATAAAATATTATGAGACAGAGGCAGTATTCCAATAACACTGTCCCATAATACTTGTTATATTTGAATATAAATTTCATACACTAAATGTAACTACAATTTTGAGACAAAGGTGGTAATTTTTTTTTTTTTTTTTTTTTGGTCTCTTTTAACTCTATCGATATCTAAACATTTTTTCTGAGATTTTTTTCTCGATCATAAGCTAATTGTTTGTTTTGTTTTTTTTTATATATATGTCTAAAGCTTTTTTTTTTTTTTTTTTTTTTTTCGAAATTTTTTTCGAAATCTCAAAAAACATTGACAATTTTTTTGAAAAAAAAAAAAAAATCCTGAAACTTGTTTTTTCTTTTTTTTTTAATTCAAAAAGAATTTTTTTTTTTTATCTGTCCTTGTCGGTATTTTTTTTTTTTTTTCAATTTTTTTTTTTTTCCAAAATATTTCTTACATTGACAATTTTGTCACTGTAATGCTATGACACATCTTTTTCCTGTAAATATAATAAATTAAAATTTTTATTCACTTTTTACTTATCACCCACACGCGATTTACTGAATTCTTTTTGTCTAACGTAAAAAGTTGGCTTGTCAACACCTACAGGGGTTCTTTGTTCAAATATTATTTTGTAGATGCCTTTCTACTTTTATAAGAGAATAATTTTATACTTTGTTTCATTTTTTTTTTTCTTCTTTTTTGGAAACAATAAAAAGAAATATTTAATTTTCTGGGTCAACTTAGATCCAGTGGTCCCGGAATTTGATTCATCTAAAAAAGACCCATTTTTACAACACATTAATAGGTTTCATTTGATTTACAATGAATTAGAACAGAAATAATTTCCTAACTGTAGCGGATCAGTGCAACGCACCTCTGCTTCATCGCTTGTTCAGTTTACTATGATCTCACATCCCTCTGTCTCTGCATCTCCTTTGTCCTTTCATTCTTGACCTTGTTCTTGTTACAGCACATCAGTAATATTGTTAAGTGCTTCTCATCGTTCCTCCTCGTAGGACGTTGTCACTTCAAGTGTCAGTACAAATTACTACCCACTTTTATGACGGTAAGTGGAGTCACTATACAAACTGCGGAGCATGTGCCAGCTGTCTCCTCTTGTTTTTGACACAGTATATCAATAATCCTGTTCAAGGCTTCTCATCGTTCCTCCTCGTAGGACGGTGTCACTCCAAGTGTCGGTGGAGTCTCTGTCAGTGGAGTCACCATACAAACGGCGCAACACATACCAGCTGCCTGCCATGTGCACAGAATAGGGGATCTTAAGTCACTTATCTTTGTATTGTCATGGTTTTGCTGCTCAAACAATTTTTGTATCTTTGAATGCAGTCGTTTTTCTCTGGTGACCTTGACCTTCGTTTTGCTGATAATTTCCAGTTTTTTAAAACTTTTAGATAAATGATAGTGATTTTCGATAAATGATAGCGATTTGAGTTCTTCACAATATCGCAAATTGACAGTCCACAACCATTGTATACCACAATTTAACCTTTTCCAAACTCAGACAAACTGCTGGTTGTAGAAGCCCAATTACCGTCGAATTGGCAGACAAAGGTAGCAAGCAAGCTGTAACTCAAATACGGTTCCTGCATTCCCACAAGCATAGTACAGAATGGTGGTTTATTTATCTAAGCACCATAGTCTCACTAAAGTCAGCAGCCAATCAGGACTCAGGGAATGGTATCACCCATATGCAAATATGGAATATTCCTGAGTGCTATATATACATCAGCTGCAACATTGAATTCTCCTTTATCTTATCCCCATTTGATATTAACAAGTCATTATTTCTTTTTTAAAACTCAGACAAACTACTTACACACCATTAGCAAAAAACTAATCACATGATAATCTCCAGTTTTCTTATAATTTTTAAGGAAAACATCAATTGATGAGTGGTGGTGATTCAATTTCTTTGTAATATCAAAAAGTGACAGTCCATAATTATTCTATGTCACAATTTGACCCTTTTCAAACTCAAACAAACTACTTACACACCATTAGCAAAGAACTAATCACATGACCAGATCATATATCTAAAGAAAATGATTTTGCTTATCCTAGGAGGGTATATTTAGCTTTAATAAAAACTGCTCTGTGGAGCACTGTTCAAGTAGAACCCCACTCAAATGGCACCCCATACAAGTGGCACCCTACTCAGGTGGCGGCCAGAACACATGCCATTCTGACATTAGTACAATTTGTTATACACGTTTATGGTTAACCCTATTCTTAAAAACCATATATCTTCTTTATATATATTATATATATATATATATATATGTGTGTGAAATAAAAGGAAATTAATCCGACAGTTTGAATTTGATATATTGAAAAAAACAAATGATGTTTACAAATGCTTGGATCATCAGAGAGGAGGCCCCGAAACGGTGCACATTCTCTCCTGATGATCCCAAGTATTTGTAAAGATCATTTGTTTTTTTCAATATATCATATATATATATATATATATATAGCCCGTTGACTTCATGTCCATGCTACCTTAACTTAGATACACATGCTCTATCTACAATAGTGAGCACTATTTATTTATAAATGTAGCGCTCTATAGCATAAATATTGATAAAAATTATATATATATATATATATATATATATATATATATTACGGATTTTTGCCAGTCCACGAAGTAATAAAAGAAATGAAAGACCCTGTATGCTGTGTTTAAATGAGAAATTAAAAATAGCAAAATGCAGAGACCCAGGGAAGATATTGAACTCGCGATCAGAGTTAACAAACAAATGTAGACATTTAAATAAACATAGACTGAGCCAGGTAGGTTCTGGATTACGTAGGGTGGTACACCCACGTACTTGAGAATGGATACAGCCGGGATGTTAATAAGAGTAGATGACTGGAAAAAGTGATTATTCCCTGATGAATTGCTCCGGCATGAAACTGAAGTTGGAATTTTTATAACACCCGCTTTTTTAAAAAACGTATATATATATAATATATTAATATTTTGAAGGCCAATACAATGCGTATGAAAAATAAAAACAAAAAGATGTTATTTTTGTCTTATCGATTTCGAAGCATGAGCTTCATCATCAGAGTTTATTTTCAGATGCATTGTATTGGCCTTCAAAATATTAATATATTATAACATACTTAACAATGCTTCAAGCAAATTACCAATTGCTTTTGTATATATATATATATATATATATATATATTATATATATATATATATATTATTAATTTTTTAATAATTTTTAAGGAAAGCATCAATTGATGTGTGATGGTGATTCAATTTCTTTGTAATATCAAAAAGTGACTGTCCATAATTATTCTATGTCACAATTTGACCTTTTTCAAACTCAGACAAACTACTTATACGCCATTAGCAAAGGACTAATCACAAATTTGGATATCAAATTAAAGAAAGAAAAATCTAAGAAAATTTCAATTTTTTGGTATTTCTGAGAATTTCATTTTTTTAGAAAATTATGAGTTATCGATTCAACTAAGGTAACTTTGATAACAATAATCAAGGGAAATAATCACTTCCTATGTGTGTCTAGCCATTGAAGTTTCATTAAAATTTGAAGTAATAATAAAAAATTAAGTTTTTTCACTGTGTGTTTTTTTTTTTTTGTCCAATAATATAACATTTGATATTGTGTGGTATATTGCAAAAATGTACCTTTTTTAGATGAATCAATGCGGGACCATCAGACCTGAATTGACCCAACTTTTCTTGATATAAAAATGCCTGAAATTTCATTATTTTGTTATTTTTTTTATTTTAAATTAAAAATTTTTTTTTTGCTAATTGAAAAGTGATCTCTTTATAAATTTTTTTCTTGATATTTAAAAATTTTTTTTTTAAATATCACGCTATATTCCAGGCATCTCCTAAATAATTGACCAAAAAAACAAAACAAAAAAAACAAAAAAACAATCTACACAATTTTTTTGTGATGTAGTTTTTAAATTTCCCCTAAAACAATAAACGAGTCGATTTCCGTTTTTACGATGGATTTAATCTGATGTCATGGATACATTCTGTGAGCTCAAATTTAAATAAAGTATGTATCCAATATTTGAATTTAACATGTACAATGTCAGTGTCTTTTCTTTTCTTGCATGCAGATTTTGTCTTGTGAGGAGGGTGGCTATAAACCCTGCAGAACAAAAACAAGACCTGTAAAAGAGTGGAGGAAGCTTTGTCACTAGTTTGAATAATCCAAATAATACCAGTACTACCTGTTTCATTGGATCATCAGTGACTAAATCAATAACCCAGCAGATTTTGTCTTGTGAGGAGGGTGGCTATAAACCCTGCAGAACAAAAACAAGACCTGTAAAAGGGTGGAGGAAGCTTTGTCACTAGTTCGAATAATCCAAATAATACTAGTACTACCTGTTTCATTTGGATCATCAGTGATAAATCAATAACCCAGCAGATTTTGTCTTGTGAGGAGGGTGGCTATAAACCCTGCAGAACAAAAACAAGACCTGTAAAAGGGTGGAGGAAGCTTTGTCACTAGTTCGAATAATCCAAATAATACCAGTACTACCTGTTTCATTGTTGGATCATCAGTGACTAAATTAGTAACCCAGCAGATTTTGTCTTGTGAGGAGGGTGGCTATAAACCCTGCAGAACAAAAACAAAACCTGTAAAAGGGTGGAGGAAGCTTTGTCACTAGTTCGAATAATCCAAATAATACCAGTACTACCTGTTTCATTGTTGGATCATCAGTGACTGAATCAATAACCCAGCAGATTTTGTCTTGTGAGGAGGGTGGCTATAAACCCTGCAGAACAAAAACAAGACCTATAAAAGGGTGGAGGATACTTTGTCACTAGTTCAAATAATCCAAATAATACCAGTACTACCTGTTTCATTGTTGGATCATCAGTGACTAAATCAGATTTTGTCTGGTGAGGAGGGTGGCTAACCCTGCAGAACAAACAAAAAAAGACCTATTTCTTCAAATTTTTTAGATGAGGCTTGATAATTAGTATTATTTATTATTATTGGACTATTGTCCGCATCTTGATTGTTAATAATTAATACAGCTTAACACCTGTACCCCAGGTATGGTTAGCGGAATGAGAACAGGATATCCCCGTGGACTGAATAAAGGGTTAAGTTCAAAGTTCCATGATGGCTCCTGATTATGACAAGAAGGTTCCCAATTATGACAAGAAGGTTCCCAAGTCTGAGAAGGTTCCTGAGTCTGACAAGAAATACCTGAAGAAGGCCGGAGGGCACATTGGCTGAAATGTTGTACAGATAACAACGAAGATGAGGACAATAGTCCGAATAATACAAATAATAATAATCATCACATCATCAAAAATTCAGAGAAATATTACATATTTGGTTTATTTGTAATTATGTAACCCAGTAGATTTGCGTTATAGTTGGATCATCGGTAACTAAACTGGTAACCCCACAAATTTTATCTGGTGAGAGGGTGGCTAGATACCCTGAAGAATGAAAAACAAGACCTGTAAAAGGGCGGAGTAGCTCTTTGCTCAATGGCCATCTAGCACATTATTTCTTAAGCCCAACCCTCCTCATCATGGCAGAGCCATGTAAACTTGGTAGTATCAGAGACATGCTGTCGGGAACTTAACTTCCTGGTAGGTTCACCCAAGGCAGACAGGAACTGGCACCCAGTGGTATTAGGGCTACTAACGAGGACCTCGGGCAAAAATCCAAAGAGCATCTCTATCATAGTCAAGTATCAATGGCTTTTGGCGTACTTATCACTGCATTGGAAAATTCCAGCAACCATGCATCCAACATTTGAATTTAAGATGTTATGGAAGGGGGGGGAATATATGGGGGAAATATATGGGGGGAAATAGATGTTTGTATCAACAAAAACAAGTCCACAGTCTTCCAGCAAGCCAAACCTTCCCCTGGTCAACACGTTCTTCGTTTTCGTTTAGCAGCTGCAAAAATCCGTCACCGTAGTCGAAATCATTTTTAGCAGTTCAAAATCACATTTCTTTACTCGGTCGTTCGCGTCAGTCAACCTGCTACTGCAACTCCTTCCTGCCCCGCGTTTGACTCGCACGTTATTTATGTACGTATTTACTGAAACATCCTGGCACTTCGCATCCATCCAGTGCCTAAATCACGTCTGCCTTCGCATGCGGGAGGACGCAGGCTCGATCCCGGCAAGCAAGACAATGTCTTGCTCTTTTTCGTTCTCCGTCATAGATGTATAATGTGAGTGTCTTTTATTTTCAATTCTTTTCTTGCATGCAAATTAATTGTGCTACTGGTATTATGTAACCCAGTACTACCTGTTTCATAGTCGGCGACTAAACCAGTAACCCCACAGATTTTGTCTGGTGAGGAGGGTGGCTAGACACCCTACAGAACGAAAAACAAGACCTGTAAAAGGGCGGAGGAAGCTCTGTCACTGGTACCATTTAATCTGAGTTCATATAGAAGCCAATGACTCTTTCTGCCTGCTCCAGGCTGCAGATGTATTTGCAAAATTGCTTTCTGTTGATGAGATATTACTACCTAGGTATGCAAATGGGTCTACTAATGTGTGTAATCCAATACTACCTATTTCATAGTTGTGTGAGACGACCTGTTCTGCGCTCTGCATCTTCAATGCACGATATCCAGAACCCCAAACGTTATAACACTCTGCGCTGTCCGACCTGAGGGCACGAGTCAGAAACAGTGGTCACAAGGATTGAATAAAAACAAACAACAACTACAAGTGTTTGTAAACAAGACGCGGATGGAAGAAGGGGTGTGTGAGACTTCGCTGTCTATCCAACTGGCTGCTACTCGCTACCTCTCTCGTTGTGGATTCGGGGCTAACTATGCTACCAACATTAACACCTCTAGGGCCGGGTTCTAACTGCCTCAGTGCTGGAGTTTAGCTGTATTTGTGTAAAACTCTCCTTCCCCACCCATCTTCTCCAGACCACACAGATGGCCAGTACTTAAATCGAATTGCCGACTTCTAGTCGTCATTAACCCTTAAAATTAAAGTAATTAAATCTTTTTCCAGACGTAGTGACTTCAATACGTCGACCCTTAATTTTTTCAAAAGAGATTTTCTCATAAAAAATCCTTTTTTGCTTTTAGTACCTAGATGCTTAAGATATCATCATCAAGTAGTCCCATTTCACGGTGGTCGTATAACCCTCTCAAACCTTACAGCCTAATCTTTTGTGTTTGTAGAAAGGACAACCAACCATCCCTTTTACTTATGCCTGGCTTTAAGCTATTCTCTTTTTATTCATTTATTTATTTATCTATTCTGACCATGTTCATCCTCAATCATAGTATCACAGTTGGATGATTAATGACTTAATCAGTAACCCCACAGATTTTGTCAGGTGAGGGGGGTAATTAAACACAATGCAGAAATGAAAAACAGGACATGTTAAAGAGCAGAGGAACCTCTTTGCTCAATGGCTATCTAGAAAACCCTCTTCATCATGGCAGATCCATGTAAACTTGGTAATGTCAGAGCCATGCTGTCGCGAACTTAAGTTCATGTTAGGGTCACCCAAGGCGGACAGGTCTGGCACCCAGTGGTATTAGGGCCACAATCCAAAGGAGCTCTGGTAAAAATCAAAGGGCGTCTCCATCATTGTCAAGAATCAATGGCTCTTGTCACTGCGTCTGTGGGAAATCTGTGGCAAAAAAGTCATCTCCTTCCCCTGACCAAGATATGTATGCAGGGTTTGGGGACCACTTGTGAATTTCCTATTACCTATATATATATATATATATATATATATATTTCAAAACGCTAACGGTGTGGAAAAAAATAACTTAGTTTTCAAATAAAATATGTACAAACTGAAACGTGGAAAAAAGAATAAAGACCAATATACCCATACTGTCTGAAAATAATCATCTGTATCATAATGTAAGGACCAAAAGAAAAAAAACAATGAGTTTTCTAAGTTATATACGTAGAAAGTGCTCAATACACTAAGTAGAGCAAAATTATCAGGAGCTAAATAAGTCAGACAATACCTATCTATGTTTCACCTGAATGGTTCATCAGGATAATTAGTGCTAGACCAAGGAGATTATTTTAACGTCTGAGGTGGAGTGCTACACCTAACCATCAGCTCCTTACTTTACCACACAGATCCCTGTGCTACTCATACGTTAGAATAGGTGTTGGAAACTCCCAAAGTAGCCTAAGGATATTTGTCTCATACCCCACTTGTATCGACTAGGCACAAGGCCTCGTTTTAACGTGGGCCCACCCACAAGCCGAAGCTCATGGGTGGGAAAGTAGAAAGTGCTCAATAAACTAAGTAGAGCAATATTATCAGGAGCTAAATAAGTTAGACAATACCTATCTAGGTTTCACCTGAATAGTTCATCATAACTAGTGCTAGACCAAGGAGATTATTCTAACGTCTGAGGTGGAGCGCCACACCTAACCATCAGCTCCTTACTTTTTTTGTATCGACTGGGAACAAGGCCTCGTTTTAACGTGGGCTCACCCACAAGCCGAAGCTCATGGGTGGGAAAGTAGGAAGTGCTCAATAAACTTTTAATTTATTTTTTTAACATCTTTTCTTTTTTTTCTCTTTTTTCTTGTGAGAGAAAAGAGTTATTAATAATTCAACATACATTGAATGATGTTGAAAAGAAAAAGAAGAAAATGATACAAAACTAAAATATGTCAATGAGTTTTCTAAGTTATATTCGTAGAAAGTGCTCAATACACTAAGTAGAGCAAAATTACCAGGAGCTAAATAAGTAAGACAATACCTATCTATGTTTCACCTGAATAGTTCATCAGGATAATTCCATTATGAAATTTGATTGATACAAAAAAGAAAGTATATATTTGTTTTTTTTTCAAGATTAATTTATTTTTTAACATCTTTTCTTTTTTTTTCTTTTTTTTTTTTCTTGTGATAGAAAAGAGTTATTAATAATCTAACATACATTGAATGATGTTGAACAGAAAAAGGCAAAAACAATGATACAAAACTAAAATATGTCAATGAGTTTTCTAAGTTATATTCGTAGAAAGTGCTCAATACACTAAGTAGAGCAAAATTACCAGGAGCTAAATAAGTCAGACAATACCTATCTATGTTTCACCTGAATAGTTCATCAGGATAATTCCATCATGAAATTTGATTGATACAAAAAAGAAAAATTTTTTTTTTCAAGATTAATTTATTTTTTAACATCTTTTCTTTTTTTTTTTTTTTTTTTCTTGTGATAGAAAAGAGTTATTAATAATCTAACATACATTGAATGATGTTGAAAAGAAAAAGAAAAAAATGATACAAAACTAAAATATGTCAATGCTTAGCATCGACAACTCGTTGTCCGTTTTTCTGTATTTCTTTATTGCCGGCCCCCATTCAGCTGTAGGTGCTACACTGGATTTCAATCGCTGTAAAGAAATATCAATTTTTTAAAAAATCATAAGGCTTCCCACAGGAAAGAAGTAAAAATACAAAAACACTCTCTCTCTCTCTCTCTCTCTCTCTCTCTCTCTCTCTCTCTTCTATTTCTGTACCTCTATCAGTTTTTTTCTTCTTCTTTACTCTCTGTGCCCCTCCACACCATGTTATCTTAACATGACATTATATAATGTTAGATGAGGAAAAGAAAAAAAGCTTGCACTTATTGAAGGAACGTATGTCGTGCGTGATTACATTGGCAACGTCGTACTAAAATTAGCGTTTGCGTGTTTTGCTCACCCTGTAATTCGACTCCACCCAGGCAAACGGGTAGGGTTTGATCTTTTTACCCCTCATGATTCCTATCCCAATCCCAAACAGATTTCTGGTGGTGAGAAACGCCCAGTTGTGACCCCTAAGGTCACGAAAGATTTTACATAATCAGTTTTTGTTAATATCTACGTCAACAGCTTGACAATGGTACACCGCAGCTGAATTTGTATTAGTAAATACGAAGATATTAAGAGTCTGCGACACCATTCAGGCCTATTTTGTGCTTTAAAAAATGAAGAAGTAAAGTGGTCGGGGCGGCCTAATGTCGGTATCATATTGCAGGTCCCCATTCAGCTGTTGGTGCTACACTGGATTTCAATCGCTGTAAAGAAATATCAATTTAAAAAAATCATAAGGCTTCCCACAGGAAAGAAGTGTAACATAGCAATATCGATGTATGTAGTATAGCGGGTCTTGTCGATAAAAGTTACAACACGAGAAATATATAGTCACAACTTCTTAGCTTTTATTATCGTGCTCATCTCGTGGGCTGTCTTGGAGAGGAGGAAAAGGCAGAGAGGAAGAGAGATAGGACACTATTAAACTACCGTAATCCCACATGGGACCAGAGGCCCATCTGTACCCTAAGCTGTCTGAAATCAAAAAGAGCCGGTATTTTTCTTTGTCATTCTACGTCACCACGTATTGAGAATTCTGGGGTATGGGGTTATCGTCCTTTGTCTGCGAGACTCTGTTTCAAACCAACCAATCATGAGACAGCATACTTTGGCGGGAAAGCCGAATAAGCAAACTCATGCCACCTCTTCTGATTCAGCCCTCACCGGAGACAGACGTAAATAAGGGTCGCTCCACTTCTTTAACAGACAACCAGAATCGGAGTCGGACGCAAGCAGAAGTCCATCTTATCCGAACGGAACAGAAGGTCGTAGCAAAGGGCTCTGTTAATACCCCATATCTCAGGATACACCAGTTAAGTGACAAATATTATTTGCACAAACGAAACTAAAGTTTGCAATTCTTTATAGGTAATACAGTCTTTTATTCATATTGCTAGTTGTTCGTTTTATTTCTTTGACTCTTAACCTGTCTGCCACACTCGTGGTTAACTCCACTACAAACCTCGGAGTATTGCCACTAGTGTCCTCTTCTTTTCTTTATACACGTGACTTCCAGTTCCGGTCAACACCCGAAACTTCCGATTGGATTTCAATTCTCCATTCGGGAGGTCACACCTCGGTCAAACCGTTTTGTGTTCATCACTCTTTTTAAAACCTTTACTCTCTCTCTCTCTTATTTCTTCTTCCTCCCCTTTCTATAGTAGTACTTGCCAAACTCAGGACATCCACCAATCTTGCTACAGAAGTAAAAATACAACAGGTACAAATGCAGAAGAGCACGCAAGAGATAAAAATCGTTAGAATCAGATTTTACATATAGATAGTATTTTTGTACAATTTTTGTCCTTGAAGTTGTAATCCTACGTAGATTCACATTGTTATGATAAAGTCCAAATACTTTTGTCTCAGTTCTGTGTGGATACTGGATGTTGTGTGGAGAACTTGCCAAGAGTGATTACCGATAGGGATCAGTGCTGTGAAATAGTCATGAGAATCCATGCCGTCAATGTGGCATGATGCTGATGATAATGATTGATTTGATATTTCTTCTGTCTTATAATAAATATCCAGGAACATGAAGTAGCCTAAGGATATTTGTCTTATACCCCACTTGTATGGACTGGGCACAAGGCCTCGTTTTAACGTGGGCCCACCCACAAGCCGAAGCTCATGGGTGGGAAAGAACAAAAATTGCGTCAATCCCTTCGGCATTCCCCCTCAAGAGGGGCGCCTCAGGCGCTGGCAATAAACCCAGCCCTGCCCATAAAGGGCAGGTAATGCCTGGAGGGATGGCTCTCTGGGATCGATGCTAATAATTGTACTTTAACCCAGTCTAGTGGTCGAAGCACACTGGACCCCTTGAGGGGACAAGGTAAGTCTCAAAGCATAGTAACTGGAACAGATACTACACCTTGATCCCCGCCTACATCAGGTAAGTATCTCCCAAAGTAGCCTAAGCCTAATACAATAACCCTAACACTAACCCAAACTCTCACCCTTACACTAACCCAAGTGTCTCAAAGGTTTCAGTTATCTATGTGAAATGTAATGAAATGTAAGTAAAAAGGAAAGTTGTCTGGGTGGTCTAAAGTCAATCAGCTGGTCACGTCACCTATATGATTACCCTAACCCTATTGCCCTTATGACAAGCTCCAACTCTTTTTATCATATATGAGATAGAAGGCAGTGGGCGAGGGTCTACATGTCCTGTGAATGACATTAAACTCTATCTGATGGTGAGGTTCCAGTTTTGGAGGTTTGGGGAATGTGGAACACACCTTCATCACCATTGCTCCCCGGTCCACTCTGACCTGGAGTGGGGCCACCTGTTGGCCGTGGGTGGCGACCCGTGATGCTTAAGGATAGAGCCCAGGTGGATGAGCAGTTCATGACATGCAATACTCCACTTTGGCCCTATCTTGGGCTAGACGGGCAGTCGGAGAGGCCCCCTCCGATCAATCGGCTGGTCACGTCAAGCCCTAGCACCTATATGATTTTCCCAACCCTATTGCCCTTATGGCAAGCCCCAACTCCTTTTTATCATATGGGTGCTAGAAGGCGGTGGCTGAGGGTCTTCATGTCCTGGGAATGACGTTAAACTCTATCTGATGGTGAGGTTCCAGTTTTGGAGGTTTGGGGAATGTGGAGCACCCCTTCATTACCATTGCTCCCTGGTCCACTCTGACCCGGAGTGGTAGTACCTGTTAGGGTCCCATCTATGGGTTAAATAGAAAAATGTATTTATAAACAAAATTGTATTATCCATTAAGAATGAATTTATTTCACTTCTTTGTTGGCATTAAATGACCCACTGAGGTTTATAACCCCTAACCCTAACCACTAACAAACAACCAGATTTTGATGGTGTAAATTAAAAACATGTCCTTATGAATCGAGATTGAAAAAGGGGTGCCTAAAGGTCATATGGTCCTTTCCGTCAAAGGTTAAGACTTGTCTATCATATTACTGGTTATTTTCCATGACTCTTCTTCTAACGAATTACCTGTTCACTTTGAAATTCTGCACTTATCTTAATTAATAGATGACCCATTCATTATGTAATAATAGTGTTTTGTGCTGGTATGTTTTTCATCGAAACAAATGAAAACTGGTTTACTCACCTTTAAGAAAGAACCTGGCCATTTCAATAATTCCATAAGAGCGGCAATTGGAAAAGGTACAACAGACATTAGGGCAATAACACCTCCTAAGTAACTAACCCAGACCGGGAACGGCTCTCCAGTATCATACTTGAGGGAAGAGTGAGCAATTAAAGTTATTATCCAACAACCCTGAAAAAACAAAAAATTGCATTTGTATTATTATTTTGCATTTAAAAAATTCACTGTCCATTAAATATATATATATATATATATATATATTTATTTATTTATTTATTTATAGAGATAAAAGTTGGCTTACCGGTGAATATGGACACAATCATTAGAGGTGCAAAAATTTGTTTACATTTTAATACTCACGAAAAAACAACTTCCGGTGAGAAATTTAAAAACCATAAACAAGCGTTCTTTATAACGTAACATCTTATTCAATGAACACATGTGTGACCGGCTGCAATTAATCGGTACCTCAATTAATTCAGTGGATTTAACCCTGAAGATCCTTATGGTGAAACTCGAGTAGGTCTCTATTGTATCCATTTCTTTAATAAATATATATATTATATATATATATATATATATATATATATAAAGTTAAACCTAATGAGTCAGATATACCTACTAACAGTTTCGCTTATTAGCTCATCAGGGCAAGAATCTGACTCTAGCGGTTTATATATATATATTTTTCATATATATATATAATATTGTTTTTTTTTTTTTTGACCAAGTGTTATAGTATTAACCGATTATTTTCGGTTGGTACTACCATCTTGGTCTTTTCTTTTTTTTCATTTTTTTCCCCAATTGAAGTTTGGTAGTATATTTTTTCAATTAAACTATTTGCCGGGTTTTTCTTACCACAAGGTTTACCAATAAGTTTGGTATATATATATATATATATATATATATATATATATATATATATATGAAATTTTTAAAGCATGTCCACATAAGAAAAAATTCTTCCTAAATGCATGGATAAGAGAAACTCAACATCCACCCTGAAAAACAAATCTACAATTTTTTACAAAAGAATCTGAATTTACATTGAAATCGTCTAATATAATACTGATATATAATTCAATAAAAGAATGGATTTTCATTAAATGAAATTAATTCACAGGACTTTACCATCTAAGAAAAAAACTTTTAAAATCTATACTCATACTGACATTATCAAATATTATATTGGACGTATAATTCAATAAAAGAATGGATTTTCGACAAATGAACACCACCATCCACCTTTATATTATATTGAAAATTTTTTAAAAGACTCTACCATATATATAAAAATGTTTTTTTGAAAATACATACATCCTTTAACATACGGAATTAATTAAAAAAAAAATATTTCAAAAGAAAAATTTTCTATATTTAATGACTAAAGGGAGGTAACTTCGTTAGCATTTTTATAAAAAAATGCAATTTTTTGAAAAAATTGAACTTTTAAAAATCCGAAGCGTAATAGCGTCCACAAAAGCAACCAACCTTATTTGCAGTCCACAATATAACATCAAGAAAGAATCTTCAAATAAACACCATAAGATCTAATTTGACAGCCTGATGATTGCGACCTAGCAAGACAACCTGGGTAGCTGTCTATAATAAGCATTTATTTTTTAAAAAAACTCAACAAATTAAAAAATATATATATATATATATATATATATATATATAATGGAAAAGGTGACCTAGCAAGACAACCTGGGGTAGCTGTCTATAATAAGCATTTATTTAAAAAAAAAACTCAAATCTTCTCTCAAATTAAATAATATATATATATTATATATATATATAATATATATATATATGGAAAAGGTGACTTACCGGTGAATATAGTCACGATGGTTAGATGGTGCAAAATTCAGGAAGGTAAGTCAGCGATATAACAAATACAAAGTGCTCAATACGTTAGTAGAGCAAGTTTATTACAATATAGGTACAAGTGAGAACCTACTCGAGTTTCACCATAAGGATCTTCAGGGTTAAATCCACTGAATTAATCGAGATACTGATTAATTGTAGTCGACTACACGTGTGGGTCCTTCACATTAAACGGTTCGTTATAAGGAACGCTGATTTCAAATTCAAAGGTACTAATGGCGGAAGTTGTTTTTTTTCGTAAGATTAAAAAATGCAAACAATGGTAGTAAATCGTTTTGTGTTAATGTTTTAACTGGATTACGACTGTCTAACATTATAATGATAGATAAAGTTGTTTTTTTTTTTTTTCTGGAATTACTTCATTATCAAATCTATAACCAATTTTTGTCACCTACTCCCCACCTAACAAAAGTGAACGAATTCAATGTTAATCACTGAGAGTTGACAGTGATATTTTCTCATGAGGAGGAGTAGGAATGAGTATAGACACTTAACATATGTATGAAGATGGACTGGAAAGTTCATAAGATAATATGGGAGACAAAGCATGGTGGTTTATGGTCTTTGTTATAGGAAAGCGCAGCAAGTTTAATTCCTGAACAAGGCTGGCTCCATTTCCACATAGCACTAAAACCATTGTTCTTTCCCAGCTATGGGTTAATAGGAACAGACTGGGTTCTTTAATCTTAGTTAGGCAACCAGTCTAGGAGAAGGAAAACTTTTAATTCAACCTGATAAACTCTTAAAATTTTTGTGAAATAATAGAACAAATTTTTTTGCCAGAGATGCAGTGCCAGTGATCTTGCTATGAAAACTTCAGAAATCATTGATAACTTTTGGTTGATTTAAGATTTTTTGATAGCAATGTTTTTGATTCTGTGGGCTAAAAAGCTTTTATAAACAATTTTAATAGTAGGGAAGCTCCAGAACTCATTTTACCGACAAAAAAGTTACGAAAAGTCGCGCTATTTTTCGCCAACTCCAACAATTTGGGAGAGCTAAAAATTGACATAACTCTGCAATTTTTGGAATTGGAAGCTCAAATTTTGGGGATTGTCTAACATTTCATAATGAACAATTTTTTTTGTTTACTAAACATCCTAATATATGATTGCCCCAACCCTATTGCCCTTATGGCAACCCCAACCATTACCATCATATGGGTCAGGCCCGACACTAACTTTTTCATGACCGTCCCAAACAAAAATTATCAACCGTCCCGAATGGGATTTGGACCGTCCCGAAATCAAAATATTTTTGTTTAATTCATTAGCATAATCTATACTTGTCAGTCTTCAGTAGCATAATAACATGTAATAAAAAAATCTGAAGCAGTGATAATTCTGGATATTTGGACAAAAAATCCATTTCCTAGTGTGTTTTGAGCAAAAAAAATACTTTTTTACTTTAAGTTACCCTGAGTAGGGTTAGTAGTACATAATTCGGTCCTTTTAAACTATCTCCCTCCACCATTATTAGTCCACACCTAGAAAAAAATTAGAAAAATTGAAGAGTGTGGGTGACCATTTTACTTTTTCTGGATGATTTGAACATGAAATTACCCTCGGACCAATTATTTGGCAGATACTACACTTTGAATTTATATTAAAAAAATAGCAAAATTATTGAAATTTTAATATTCTACTACGGACTTATGCCAGCGCCTTCTAAGATATCTTAGAGGGCCTTGCTCATGCCCTAGGAGACTGTCAGCAGCAGCAGCAGCAGCAGCCATCATCATCACCGTCAGGGGTGATCTCTATAAATAGCCCTGACCATTAGTAATTCTTCCTCTTTCTAGTTGTAACCTTCTGAGGGTCCAGTTCGGGGACCGGCACTCACGCGTCCCTCACCCTTTGGTTGAATCCTTCTGACTACTACTACAGGTAAGAGCTTTGCTCTATCTTTCCTTAACGAACTAGGTTTACTGATAGAAAAACCCACGACGGACTTACTACCATGTTACCAACCCGGCTTCTAAAGAGAGATAGCTGTCTTTGACCCATGACGGCTGACAGCCATTACCAATGTCACCAGGATAACAACTGAGGGAGCCGAACGAACTAATTTGCAACAATGGACAAGCTTCACACTTTGATACCTTTGCAGTCAATAGGCTGCTAGCAGAATAAACTTTTGCACCCTTAAACTACCTAAACTACCTTAAACACCCATAATAACATTACGGCCTATACCTAAAGAGGAGGTGCGGCTAGCTTCTAAAAGAAGTTATTAAACCTCGCGAAGCTTGTCCGAATTAAACCTGAACACTTTCTTCTTCTCTTGTACCTTTTTATGTGCATTTATATATTAAACCTGTTGAATTTTGATTTCGTTGTACTCTCGTTCCTTAATGTCATACTCCGCCTTTTCTCTTCTGCTTACACCCTTCGTTAACCATTAATTTTTATACAATTGTTATACAGATGTACAAAGATTACTTACCAGAGCAGACACTGGACCCAGAAATCTACAAAGGGGTTTCCAGATAGCAAAGGGTTTGTAGCCCAACATGAGTGTTAGTTCGTCGAATAAACGTTGAACACTAAAATTCATAATTAGAATTAAAAGCATTAATAATGAACTTTAAAAAAAAAAAAATATATCTGTTTATTCTCTCTCTCTCCCCCTCTCTCTCTCTCTCTCTCTCTCTCTCTCTCTCTCTCTCTCTCCCCATACACACAATAATATACAGAGTAGCCCACAGCCCTGTTGGTGGGGCTTTAAAATACTTCAACTGGCACCTCTGCTAAGGAGTAAGACCCCTCCACACAATGGGGTCACCTATTTGGCTGTGGGTGCCAAACCTATGATGCTTAAGGATGGAACCCTGGTGGCAGAGAAGTACAACATGACATGCCAACACTCCACATTGGCCCTTACTTAGGCTAGACAGGCGCTTGAGAGCCCCCCACCATATCAATCACGTCAACAAAGCCCTAGCACCTATATGATTGTCCCTACCTATATGCCATTATGGCAAGACCAAATCCTTTTTATCAAATATGTGCTAGAAGGTGGTGTCCTGGGTTGATGTTTTCACTGAACAGATGGACTCACCACTTTCAATGCATTTCTCTGCCCGGATTATAGTGGCTTATCAAACATGTTTTAAAAACTTCTGAAAACAATTTCTTTCAATAATAATTTTTCTCCTGACAATGACCTAAGTCGAAACTAGTTTGAGAATAATTAGAAAAATAAATAACATAAAATATATTCCTGTTTGTCTTATCCCTTTTTTCTCATCTTATATAATATATATTTTCCTAATATATATATATATATATATATAAGTTTTGGATGTTTGTTTATTTTTAGAAGCATTGGTGAAATATTTAATATTTATATTTTTGCTTGAAGGGCAATTACAATGCGCATATCGCATAAAATTCGATAATTAAAAAAAGTAAATAATATTGACAATGTAATCTCGCAAAGAATTACTCGGTGTGTAGAACATCGTACAGCAGCCGTTTCGACTTTATTAAGTCTCATCAGCGATGTAATACTACATTCTCCCTCCGACAGAAATCAAACCAGGACTTCCGCAGATAGTCAGAAACTATACTGCCTCAGCCACCGATACAGCACCAAGAAATTCTGTGAAATTAGCTTGTCAATGATACTGGGACGTCTCTACCATATGAGGCAAGGGAACGCTAAGTGAACAACAAACACACGGTGCTTTATGCTCTTCGGCGAAGAAAATAAGATTTTGGTGTTTTGTTTATTTTAGAAGCATGGGTAAATATATTAATATTTATATTCACACACACACACACACACACATATATATATATATATTATATATAATATAAAAAAAAAAAACAAGGATTTGGTGGACTATTACAACTTCTCCACCCAAACGAAAAACGATCGCTAGAATTGAAAGGACCATAAAAAAACTCCTCAGACTTGAATTGTCTGTTGGCGTTTACAGAACATGTCTAAAAGAAAAAATGCTGCCGAAGTATACATATATATATATATATATATATAATATATATATATATTAGGAAATATAGCAAAGAAAGATTTAGGTTGGTAGAATTATAGACTATTTCAAGGAACCTAAAGGAAAAAGTTTCCCTAGAATAGTCTATAATGCTACCAACTTAAATCTTCTTCATTATTTTTTCTAATATGATTTTGCTCTGTGACCCTGACAATAAGAGCACACATTGAGCTCTGCAAATTACAACAATTGAAAAACTACTACGTCATAAGGAAGATTTTCTTCACTTGATCTTTGGATTATAAATATATTTATGATATATATATATATATATATATATATATATATATATTTATATACATATATATATTATATATATACATATATATATTAAAAAAAATGAAAAAACATTTTTAAAATATATATATACATATACATATATATATATATATATATATATATATATATTGATAATCATGACAAGCAACCTCAATGAATATCGTGTGTGACATGAGGAACACTGGACAGCTGTTTCGACCTAATTAGGTCTCATCAGCAGTGTATAATGTAAACAGGGATGTAGTTTCCGACACGAAACTCCTTTATAATAAAATGTTATTTTTTCTGATTTCAATATGATGAGACCTAAATTAGGTCAAAACAGCTGTCCAGTGTTCCTTTTTGTGTTTTGCTTGTCGTGATTATTCATTATATCAAATTCTCTCTATGTATCTTTATATATATAATTATATATATATAATATATATGAAAAGTTTTTAGCAGTAGCAAAAATTTATGAGGACCACGTAGAAGCGTATACATCATGAAAAGAGAAGGAAAAATTTCTTAAAAAGAAAATTAGGGTACCCTTATAATTAGATATATAATCTAAAATAAATAACTTTTTTTTCGGTTTAATACACGTCAGAGAAATTCATTGATAAGATGGTTATACGTAGGTTGGAATTGTTTGAAAAAAGGTATTTTTTAAAAAAAGAATTTTCGACTCCCTCCCTCCCCCCGCACGGTTTGTAATTTCTCTTTGTTGAGTATCTGGCCGCCATCCTTGTTTCAGATGTAGTAAATAAGTAAGCAAGCCAATAAGAATCCGTGTTATAGTATTCTTTGTAAGTTCGACGTCCAAGAGAATCCAAATAGAAATAAGCTAAGATTAGAATCAGGCCTGGTATAAATACAACAAAAGGCAGCAGCACACTGCAGTGATTGACAATGGATTGCCTTCGGGTGTCAGTGGTAGTCAACGAGTCTATATTTAGAAGTAGGTATCTACCACCACGCCTTATATCACAAAAACTCCAACACTCTAATTTCTCATTCCTATTGGAAAAAAATAGTGTCTACATGTCCTCATATATATATATATATATATTTGAGTAAGTATTAAATGTTACAAATTAAACTTTTTTTGTTTTCTTNCGCCCGTAATTGGAAACCCCTTAAATGATTCTTCCAAATATACTACTATACAGATATAATATATCCTTCATTGACACAGGCCTTTTGTATTACTCACATTTATATTTGCTTGTCTCATCAAAGGCATCAAGTCTTCTGGAAAGGTAAGTATCTTTCAGTTTAGGCATTTTATCCTAATTATATCTTCTTTTCTCTTCTGTTGAAAGTTGAAGGTGGTATGAAGTGAAACTTGTACGTGAGATATTTTAGGTGGAAAGAGGCTACCCAGACCCCAGTCCACTATCTTGGCAGTCCGCAGTTAGTCCAGTCACAGGGGAAAGTCCGAGGTGACTGGGCTGCCGAGCTGTTGCAGGGTGCTGTCTCAGGTTGTATTGAGTCACTTCATGAGAGGCAAGCCTCCCCTAGATATCCCAGCACTTGCACCCAAATGCCAGGTTGTGTTGGGAATTTATGTGAGTAGTAAGTACTCCAAACTTACTACAAAGGGTTGATGTTTCCAATGAATCCTAATTATATATATAATATATCATATATATATTTACCAACTCCTCCGCACAAGCAGGATACGACACAAGGTCAATTTCTTAAGCGGAGTTCAACAGGTTTGAATTCAGAGTTTTCCTTCTCCTAGACCAGTTACCTAGCCACAGTTAAAGAACCCAGTCTGCCCTGCTATTTACCCATAGCTGGAGGGAGAGTCGGATTCATACCTTTCGCAAGGGTATTAGCGCTAAGTGAAATGCAATTAACACATCCAGGATTTGAACTCAGGGCGACGAGTCCATTTCCCATGACTTTAACCATTACACCACACGCTTCCATAATATATCATATATCCTTCATTGACACAGGCCTTTTGTTATATATCCACATTTATATTTATATTTGCTTGTCTCATCAAAGGCATCAAGTCTTCTGGAAAGGTAAGTATCTTCAGTTTAGGCATTTTATCCTAATTATATATATATAATATATAATATATCCTTCATTGACACAGGCCTTTAGTTACACACACACACACACACATATATAATATACATACATATATATAACATAATGATATATATATATCATCATGTGCTGACAGCATGGATTCCTATGACTCTTTCACCACTCGTCCCCATCAGTGTCAAGTCCTCTTCACAACATCCAGTATCCATACAGAACTGATCAATGTGTGGCGAGCCCGAAGTTCTTGCTTCAACAGACAGAGATCAAATGACAAAAATACGTAGTTTGCGCATGGGGATCGCGCACCCTAGTAAAAAATAAAATTTAAAATAAAATTCGTAAAATTCAACCAATCAGAGGCGTTCCCGCCTAATAAGAAAAATTATCGAATGGAGCCCCACGGAGCCTACCTGGATTCTATAAATACTCAGACTTTTTCATTTTCAAGCAGAAAGATTTTGCCTGCCTAAGAGAATCCTTGTCACATGTTTTAAGAACTTTTAATGCAGAAGGTACAAACTATCTATCTATCTATCTCTCTCTCTCTTTAAATAATCATCACTAAATATCAGTACAAATACAGCTTGACTGATGATTATTGTGACCTAAAAACTTTAAACGTTCTTTCTCATTTTGTGAATTGTGAAATATTATCTTACATTTTACATTGAACTTTAAAAAAAGAACTTTTGGCTGAACCTCGCCCAGTATTCAATGCTACCTTTTTTGTATACATTTTGTTAATACAATTTTGTTTGTTTAATCAATAGTTTTGTCTTCTATGCCATGTGCTTGATTGTTTTATGGTCTTTAAATGTTTGAACACTTTTATTAAATATTGACATCAAACAGCCCTACCTATCACCATAAATGTAAAATGTGTTTTTGTTTCTTTTTTCTATTTTAGGTGGTCTATGTAGCAGCAACATTGCCCTATGTACTTTTAACGGTTTTACTCTGTCGTGCTGTTTCGCTACCAGGATCAAAAAATGGATTACTTTACTATATGATGCCAAAATGGGAAAAACTAAAGGAGTTTACCGTGAGTAATTCTAATTTCCTCCTCTCTTGTGACTGAGTTATTAATAAACAATATTGAATCGTATAAATAAATAAATTGCAGTGTGAAAGAAAATTAGGTTATTTCCTAGTTGAGTAACATGAGTGACCCAGAAAAAACAGAACCCAAATTATTTATTCATTTTACCATTAAACTAACCCTAAATCCAACCCCAACCCTAACCCTAACCCTAGACCCCCATAGTTTAAATTAACAGTTTTATTACAAAATTTGTGGGTTCTGTTTTTTCTGAGTCACCCTAATTTTGACACCGTTGTGCAAGTTCAGCCCAAAATTGTTCCAATGTAAATAAATATAAACTAAAAATATCTATCTATCTATCTATCTATCTATATATATATATATATATATATATATATATAGAGAGAGAGAGAGAGAGAGAGAGAGAGATAGATAGATAGATAGACCCAGAAAAAACAGAACCCAAATTATTTATTCATTTTCCCATTAAACTAACCCTAACCCCCAACCCTAACCCTAAACCTTAACTCTAACCCTTGTTGGACTTATCAAAATTAATCAAAATTAAAATTAACAGTTTTATTACAAAATTTGTGGGTTCTGTTTTTTCTGGGTCACCCAGTAATATTATGTTACTCAACTAGGAAATAATCTTTTCAGGTGAGGAATGAATATTATTCTAGTATGAAAAAGAAAAGAAAATAGAGTGGAAAAAATAAATTCGACTTGTTGAAGAGAGGGGGGGGGGTCAACAATGTCGTCGCCGTCACAAAATCTATAGCACAAAATCCGTCGTCGTCGCAAAACCACCAACTCAAACATCTTCAGCAAGCAGCTGAAAAATCGCAACTCCTGCTGTCGTCACCCCACTTCTATTTATACAATTTTTCTTTCAACATCCGGGTGTCTGCACCACACGCACGAGATTCTCGAGCCAAACCCGACCGCTGGAATCATCATAGCCATCATCCGGGCACCTGGCGCTTACATCCGGGACTGCAGCTTCTAGACTTCGGTGACAATGTTTGCATTCTGAAGGAAGCGGGTTCGATTCTACAGTCCGACATGTCAGGCAAAGCCTAGCCCACTTCCTTCAAGAATACGGCAGGCCTTGACGTTCGCCACTCACCTCGTGTTCTCTGTCACAATTATGTAAATAACAAATGGAATTGTGACATTGGTGGTAGCGTAGTATCGATCACATACAGACAGATAGACACCAAATCTCCATTATAATAAGATTTAGATGCATAAATTTTCTTTTCAGGTGAGGAAAGAATATAATGTAAATAACAAAAGGAATTGTGACATTGGTGGTAACGTAGTATCTGTTACATACAGACAGACACCAAATCTCCTCTATAACAAGATTTAAATGCATGAATTTTCTTTTCAGGTGAGGAAAGAATATAATGTAAATAAACAAATGAATTGTGACATTGGTGGTAACGTAGTATCTGTTACATACAGACAGACACCAAATCTCCTCTATAATAAGATTTAAATGCATAAATTTCTTTTCAGGTGAAAGAATATAATGTAAATAACAAAAGGAATTGTGACATTGGTGGTAACGTAGTATACATACAGACAGACACCAAATCTCCTCTATAATAAGATTTAAATGCATAAATTTTCTTTTCAGGTGTGGAAAGAATATAATGTAAATAACAAAAGGAATTGTGACATTGGTGGTAACGTAGTATCTGTTACATACAGACAGACACCAAATCTATATTATAATAAGATTTAAATGCATAAATTTTCTTTTCAGGTATGGAAAGATGGCGCTGTCCAGATCTTCTACTCAGCCGGTATTGGTGTCGGAGGAATTGCAACTTTGGCCAGTTATAATGATTTCCATAATAACTGCCAGAGGTAATTAAAAACAAACAAAATTAATTAAAGTAGTGAGTGGGTGGAGGTTGATACCTGTGGCGTTGTTGCTAATGTGCTGGACTAGGACAACGTAGTAAGCGGGTTCAAACTCCAATGACACCATGACATTCAATTTTGGAATGATACCCTTGGGGAAGTTAGGAACCCCCCTTACCCTCCCTGCTGTCTATTAAATAGTACCACTCTAATAAGAATGTTCTCTGGGGGGCACAGTTAAGTCCGACGCTTTTACTCTCCCAACTGACCAAGTGTTCAGTCTGAAACAATCTCTCCCAGCAATGCTGCACTCTTCTCACCAACACTATCAAAATATCTTTTCTCTCGTCCACTCGTCGCAACAGCCAAAATGCTACTGCAAGCTTTCTCCCAGGTTTGTGAGGGCTGGTCATTAAATACTCAATTACAGTGTTCATCCGGGCTCCTTACTCTGACTTGCCTAATGCAGCACGTTCGACATTAATCAGCATGTGTCACTCCTTCAGATTCGGGCCATGCTGGACAATATAGTAATTCACATGTGTCAGGCCATGACTCATGATCAGGAGGAGGTGAGTTCAATTTCCCCACTCACCTCTGATCTCATTCTGCATGCCAAACACAGTCGTGCACGCTTCGAACCACCACGTTCATGGTTTCTCTCGCCACATTGTTTGCTGAGGGCTGTGTATGTGTTACATACTATGTGGTGTCATGGGTTGTTGACAAGACCCTGTAGTTAGTTTGAAATAGGTTCGTTGGAGTTAAAAACGTAGGCAGGTAGATTTCCGTTGGATGACCCCAACTGACCCCTAGAGAGGCGCAAATCTCGCGCGCCGTGAGAAAAACGTAACTAGTTAGATTCAGTTTCAACCTGAGAGAGCAGATGTGCCACTGTGAGGTTGATTCTGCCACATGGTGAATAAGAATGGGTTAAATAAATCTTGATCAAGGAAAAAATGTATTGTGGTTTAATTAATTGCATGACGGAGATACATTTAAGACAGGAATACATATACAAATTACAAGGTACTAGATACAAAACAGATACATGATGCTCTAAAACAGGAAATAGGTGTAGGATGGGCCCTGTGACCCGGTTTCAAATCCTTGACTAGGCTGTTTGCATTTCACATAGTACTGTTACACTTGGAAAATGTATGCATCCAATTATTTTTTCCCAGAAATTGGTAAGTAGTAGGGCAGACAGAGCCATTTCACCTTGGTTAAGTACCCAGTCTAAGAGAAGGAAAACTCTGATTTCAAACCTGTTAAAGTTTGCACATGAAATTAAACTTTAGTCACATCCTGCTCGTACGGATGAGTTGGTATATATATATATATATATATATATATATATATATACGAGGAAAGTGGAGACGGAATGAATCCGACAGAATGAGGTAAAATAAGGAATGAAAGAACAAAACTCAAACAAAAATGCATTGTATATTTCGCTTGAGTGTGGACTCAGCTTCTTCTGCTTTTATTGAGAATATATATATATATATAGAGAGAGAGAGAGAGAGAGAGAATGTGTGTTTGTGTGTGTGTGTGAAAGAGAGAGAGGGAGGGAGAAAGAGAGAGAGAAACTGGTAGCTGGTAGCAAAGTGTTACACACTGGACCCGTCAAAGAACACAAACACTTGTATTTAGGAAAATGTAAGATGAGATGTTTATTCCCTCGGTTGTGTACAGCTGAGAGTTCTTGGCAGGGTTATACAAACATGGAGCCTTCGGTAGTTCTTTTCAAGTGATCTCGAACCTGATCGTTGTCTGTCTAATCGATCTCTATGGGCTTCTTTTATTGTAGTCTGACCTCCGGTGTCACACCTTTCTGATCGTGACACCTAGTTCTGTAGACATGCCTCTTCGCCAACGCAAGCTGTTTTCATTGGCTATGGGCTACGCCTACAGATTTCTGCACCTAAACCATGTCAAGTGTTCCCCTGCATTTCCAGGTGCAAAAGGTCAGGTCAGGGCCATGTCCTGGTTTCATTTCGAAGCTGCACCTGACCTTCATGCACTTCCTGGTCAGCCTTGGGTGCACTGATCAGGCAATATATTACAAAAGCCCCCCATCAAAGAGGCAGAGGCATCAGTTGCCTAACCCATGTTTACTTGTTGCCAGCCTGAGAGGTAAGAGACTTGTGGCCAAATACCAACGCCACCTATCGGCGAACACTGCAGCAAGGGAAGATAACCCAGTAATGACACCAGTAAAGAAGCATCCCTTTCTACGAAGACCATTAGGCAGTAAAATAAGGAACATAAGTATTAATAAATTTGGAAAATTTGTACAAATTCTGGACAAGGCTGTTTGCATTTCACATTCTGTAGTAAAATCATTATCAATTTCTGTTTGGAGAGTGACATTGTTTGTAATACGCCAGACTTAGCGCAATATGGCGTCGTCAGTTATGTTATTGGCTGACTTCATAGGGGGGTTTCGGGTCTTCCAACATAATACCCCCCTCAGCCAGCCAGACCCCATTGGAGACGATTAATCATTATCAATTTCTGTTTGGCTGTGCATATTGGTGTAATGGTTTGAGTCATAGGAAATGGACACAGCAAAACGAGTTCAAATCTGGACGAGGCTGTTTGCATTTCACATAGCATTAATACCCTTGGGAAAGGTATGAATCCAACTATTCTCCTTCTAGGTATGGGTAAATAGTAGGGCAGACAGGCCTCTTTAACCTTGGTGAGGCATCCAGTCTAGGAGAAGAAAAACTCAGAATTCAAACTGTTTAAACTCTATTTAAGAAATTGACCTTGTGTCACATCCTGCTCGTGCGGAGGGGTTGGTAAATATCTATTTCTTTTGGCTGGAAATAGTTTTGACCCCAAAATTGACCTTTCGGGACCTCTAGTGACCTTGGAGTTCCAAATTTGAAAATTTGTAAGATGACACTAACACACTGTATTTCCTTAATGGAATTAATGATCGGAAGGAAGACAACCATTTCCAAAGAAAATTATTTCCAGGAAATTCTACCTATTAATTATCTGGTAAAGATGTTAGTATTCTAAAGAAATATGAAATGTTCTCCTGAATATCTATCCATCTATTTATCTACCTATCTATCTATCTATCGTATATCTATATATATCTATATCTATATATCTATCTATCTATCTATATTATATCTCTATATATCTACATCTATATATCTATCTATCTATCTATCGTATATCTATATATATCTACATCTATCTATCTATCTATCTTATATCTATATATATCTACATCTATATATCTATCTATCTATCGTATATCTATATATATCTACATCTATATATCTATATATCTATCTATCTATCTTATATCTATATATCTACATCTATGTTTTATTATTCTTTTTCAGAGATGCCATTATCTATCTATTTATCTACCTATCTATCTATCTATCGTATATCTATACATATCTACATCTATACATCTATCTATCTATCGTATATCTATATATATATACATCTATATATCTATATATCTATCGTATATCTATATATATCTACATCTATATATCTATACATCTATCTATCGTATTTCTATATATATCTACATCTATACATCTATATATCTATCTATCTTATATCTCTATATATCTACATCTATACATCTATATATCTATATATCTATCTTATATCTCTATATATCTACATCTATACATCTATCTATCTATCTATCTATCTATATATCTACATCTATATATCTATCTATCTATCTTATCTCTCTCTCTCTCTCTCTCTCTATATATATATATATATATATATATATATATATATATATATATATCTTATATCTCTATATATCTACATCTATATATCTATCTATCTATCTTATATCTCTATATATATACATCTATATATCTATATATCTATCTTATATCTCTATATATATACATCTATATATCTATATATCTATCTATCTATCTTATATCTCTCTATATATCTATATCTATCTATCTATCTTATATCTCTATATATCTACATCTATATATCTATATATCTATCTATCTATCGTATATCTATATATATCTACATCTATCTATCTATCGTATATCTCTATATATCTATCTATCTATCTATCTATCTATCTTATATCTCTATATATCTACATCTATGTTTTATTATTCTTTTTCAGAGATGCCATTATCTTTCCTCTAATTGATGGGTTAACAAGTTGGTTTGCAGGTTTAACAACATTCTGCGTTCTTGGTTACATGGCGGAGATAAGCAAAACTGATATTAGTAATGTGGTAACACAAGGTAAGACATTTTATTTATCAACACCCCCCAATACACACGTATATATGAAAGTCAAGGCACCACTGTATATATATATATATATATATGATTTGGTTTGTTTTGTTTTATGGCATATCAACCTCAGTGGGTCATTTAATGCCGATAAAGTTTTGAAATAAATCAATTCTTAATGGATAATACAATTTTTCTATAAATACATTTTTCTATTTAACCCATAGATGGGACCCTAACAGGTACTACCACTCCGGATCAGAGTGGACCAGGGAGCAATGGTGACGAAGGGGTGCTCCACATTCCTCAAACCTCCAGAACTGGAACCTCACCATCAGATAGAGTTTAATGTCATTCCCAGGACATGTAGACCCGCAGCCACCGCCTTCTAGCACCCATATGATAAAAAGGGGTTGGGGCTTGCCATAAGGGCAATAGGGTTGGGGAAATCATATAGGTGCTAGGGCTTGACGTGACCAGCCGATTGATCGGAGGGGGCCTCTCAGACCTCCCATCTAGCCCAAGATAGGGCCAAAGTGGAGTATTGCATGTCATGAACTGCTCATCCACCTGGGCTCTATCCTTAAGCCTCACGGGTTGCCACCCACGGCCAACAGGTGGCCCCATTGGGGGAGTCTTACCCCTCTGCAGAGGTGCAGTCGGTGCATTCTATGCCCAGCCGACAGGGCGGTCAAATTGTTTTATCTTTTACTCCTTTAATAAATTTGATGATTTTACTTACTTATGATACTGTGCTTAAAAGCAGAAATGGAATGATGAAAATAGATGATTTGCGCATGGGGATCGGCACAGGTATAGAAAGAGAAAAATAGAAATATTAAAAATGATAATTTTCAATTAATCAGATGCGTTCACGCCTAAAAAGAAGTTTTTCAAAAAGACCGATTTCGAGTCTAGGTAATTGCTATAAATAACAGGCTTTTTGAAGAACAAGTCAGAAAGATCAAATATGCCTGGATAGTCCACGTCTCTTGATTTAAGAAATATTTGCCTACTGCTGAAGGTATTACAAGCTATATCTTTCTCTCTCTCTAATTAACTTCACTGCTGATTTGTATGTTGAACATTACCCTTTATTTCTCAGTTGGAGTTAACTCAACACTTTCTTATCTTATTACATGAACATTTAAAAAAGCATTTTCTGCAGGACTTTGATAAGTATTCTTGATTATTGTAATCTTTTGTTTTAATACAAATATTACTTGTTGAATTTATGAGTTCTTTGTTTTTCTGTTTTAATATATGAGACTTTATGGTGTGATGATTGTAATTCCCCATATATATCTATATACATCCCATCAACCCCATATACCATAATACAAACTGTTTGACACTGAATTTTCAACTCCCACTGTTGTATACCCTTTCTTACTTCTTACTTATAGTCGTCTTTTCTTCTGGCTGGCTTTGGTTCTATCTTCTAACACCTTGGTCTAGTCTAGCGTCTCGGATCTCCTAAGATCTGGACTTTCTTGGGGACTTCGGGTCTGGTCTTCTATGCTATGTTCCTGCTGGCTGGTCGTCCTGGATTCATTTCTTAGTCTTGTTACCAAGACATTCATCAACCACAAGAACATTTTAATTATATAAACTTTTATTTCCTTAACTATACATTTCACGTAACTAAATATCTGACTAACATAGCACGCGTGAGTTCCAGTTTTAGGCAGAGCATAAAATGGCCGCTGCTCTGCCTGACGTCTAACTGCAAACTGGGGACTCTGAAAAAGGGGATTGACAATAATCTTATGCAACCGCATAGATTATGTAACACCACTCCCTCAGGCAAAATCTTTCAAAATTAATTTTTACACCACCCAGAGGGTGTTTTTATTTTTTGTTAGTATATATAATGAATGATATAAACACTTCATAGATCCTTGTTCTTGTTCTTTTTCTTTTTCAGGCCCTGGTGTTGCTTTTGTTGTTGCAAAATCTTTCAAAATTAATTTTTACACTGCCCGGAGGGTGTGTGTGTGTGTGTTTTTTTTGCTAGTATATATAATGAATGATATAAACACTTCATAGATCTTTCTTCTTGTTCTTTTTCTTTATCTGGCCCTGGTGTTGCTTTTGTTGGTGCAAAATCTTTCAAAATTAATTTTTACACCGCCCGGAGGGGGTGTGTGTGTATTTTTTTTGGCTAGTATATATAATGAATGATATAAACACTTCATAGATCCTTGTTCTTGTTCTTTTTCTTTTTCAGGCCCTGGTGTTGCTTTTGTTGGTGCAAAATCTTTCAAAATTAATTTTACACCGCCCGGAGGGTGTGTGTTTTTTTGTTGCTAGTATATATAATGAATGATATAAACATTTCATAGATCCTTGTTCTTGTTCTTTTTCTTTTTCAGGCCCTGGTGTTGCTTTTGTTGTGGCAAAATCTTTCATAATTAATTTTTACACCGCCCGGAGGTGTGTGTGTGTTTTTTTTTGCTAGTATATATAATGAATGATATAAACACTTCATAGATCCTTCTTCTTGTTCTTTTTCTTTTTCAGGCCCTGGTGTTGCTTTTGTTGGTGAAAAATCTTTCAAAATTAATTTTTACACCGCCCGGAGGGTGTGTGTGTGTGTGTGTTTTTTTTTTTGGCTAGTATATATAATGAATGATATAAACACTTCATAGATCCTTGTTCTTGTTCTTTTTCTTTTTCAGGCCCTGGTGTTGCTTTTGTTGTTTACCCAGAGGCTTTATCTACTCTACCATTTGCTCAGATCTGGTCAGCTCTCTTTTTTCTTATGTTGTTCTTTGTTGGAATGGACAGTCAGGTAAGACAAATAGATAATTATCTGCTTGATATCAGTGGTGTTATGGTGCTAGATAAATAATCTACCATTCTGCACTAGGCTTGTTACAATGCAAGATCTGTATTGAGTTACGGCTTGCTTGTTGCCTTGTCTGCTAAATCATTGGTAGCTAGAATATTGCTTCTGCACAAAACAGATTATGGTGACAGTTACAGACCTGAAAAAATTGGTATTCCTTGAGTCCTGATTGGCTGCTTGATCTCAGTAGTGTTATGGTGCTAGATAAATAATCTACGATTCTCCACTAGGCTTGCAACAATGTGCCTTATCTGCCAATTTGACGGTAATTAGAATATTGCTTCTACAGTTTAGTTTCTTTGTTTAATAGCCTATCAACCTTGGTGTATTATTTAATGCTAAAGCCATCCTTGTTGAAGAACAGTAGTGGTACTATTTAACTCATACCTTTCCCAAGAGTATTAGTCCGATAGTGAACATAATTTAATGCCAAAGCCATCCTTGTAGAAGAACAGTAGTGGTACTATTTTAAAAAACTCATTTTTAAAAAAACCTTTTCCCCAAGGGGGAAGTATTAGGGAAATCCTCCCCCCTTTTTTCCCCCTTTTTTTTTTTTTTTTTTTTTTTTTTTGGNTAAAATCATCTCCAATGCATTTCTATAGTAAAAACATTCACATATGCATTTCTATTCTAAGATCATTTGAAATGTTATTTTACCTTGTGCCTAACTCTGGTATTGCTCAACTCTCCTGTAAATACTACTCTTTTTTTTTGTTGATATTTTTCTTCTTTCTTACCCACCACCATTTCAAACCAATTGTGAATACTGATTATTTTCCTTGATTATTGCTGTCAAAGTTCCTTAATTTGACCTTCCCTCTTCCCTCTCTCTCTCTCTCTCTTCTCTCTCTCTCCTTCTCTCTCTCTCTCTCTCTCTCTCTCTCTTCTCTGAAAAAGAACCCACGAGCCTAGAAAGAAATAAACAGCACCCTTGTGACTATACGTTTTGCGATGTTTGTTCTGAACTAACGACTGCTACTACAACTCGAATTTGGCGTATGCAACATAACTTCATAATATAACTTATAATAGAAGTAAACATATCAAACATTGTAATAATTAAACCATCATACTGTGGTATATGTTCACAGGTCCTGCTAGGAAATTTCCTATTTTTTTTGGTATTTCTGAGAATTTTCTTTTTAGAAATTTATTACTTTTCACTAAAACTAAGGAACTTTGACCAGCAATAATCAAGGAAAATAATCACTTCCTATAGTGTGTCTACAACTTAAGTTTCATAAAATTTTGTGGTAATAATTAGATAACTAGCAGGTGTGTGAATATACACAGTAAATAGTTTAATTATTCAATGTTTGATATGTTTATTTTTATTTATAAGTTATATTGAAGTTATGTTGCATAGGGCCAAATGAGTTGTAGTAGTAGATAGTAGTAGTACTGTTAGTTCAGAAACAAGATGACAGTTGTATAGTCACAAGAGGTTGTTTATTCCTTTCTAGGCTTGTGGGTTCTTTTTCAGAGAGAGAGAGAGAGAGAGAGAGAGTAAGGTCAAATTAAGGAACTTTGACAGCAATATCAAGGAAATAATCACTTCCTATGTGGTGTCTAAGCCATTTAAGTTTCCTTAAATTTGTGGTAATAATTAGATAACTAGCAGGACCTGTGGATATTATGGATAAATGCTATATGTGAAGTGAAATTTGAACGTACTATAGAAATGCATCTATGAAAATGGTTCTGGTAGAAATGTATAGAATAACATATTCAAATTGAAATCTTAGAATAGAAATGCATTGTGAATGTTTTTACTATAGAAATGCATTGTGAATGATTTTACTATAGAAAATTACATTTCAAAAGATCTTAGAATAGAAATGCATTGTGAATTTTTTTACTATAGAAATGCATTATGAATAATTTTACTATAGAAATACATTTCAAATGATCTTAGAATAGAAATGCATTGTGAATGTTTTTACTATAGAAATGCATTGTGAATGTTTTTACAATAGAAATACATTTCAAATGATCTTAGAATAGAAATGCATTGTGAATGTTTTTACTATAGAAATACATTTCAAATAATCTTAGAATAGAAATGCATTGTGAATGTTTTTACTATAGAAATGCATTATGAATAATTTTACTACTACAGAAATACATTTCAAATGATCTTAGAATAGAAATGCATTGTGAATGTTTTTACTATAGAAATGCTGTAAACTGCTATAGATTCAAGAACAAAGTTTATACTGAATTGAAACTGTGCTCTTTGTACTGTGTGCAAATGTGCCAAAAACAATAGTCATTTACTAAGCCTAGATTGGTTTGGCACAAGGCCAAAATTATGGGGTGTCCCCTGAGAATCAAATGCCCTAACAATGGTTTGCTAGCCTAGCTCATTAGACAATGCATTATATGAGGTGTTCAATATATCAAAAACAGTCAGTAATAAAAATAGTTTTTTTAGTCTTTTTTTTTATTATTTTAAGGTGAGACTAACGTCATAGAAATAACAAGAAGAAACAAAAAAATAATTATCTCAGTCAGTAGAGGAGTGTCCGGCTGGGAAGCACAAGTTTCCTGGTTTGATTCCGGGCCTCGTCAACTCAGCGTATGAGTAGCACATGGATATGGATATAAAGTGAGGAGCTGATGCCCAAATAATCTCCTTGGTCTAGCACAAGTGAAAAGGGGATAGACTCCCTTACTGTCTGTCTGATACCTCATAGAAATAACAAGAAGAAACAAAAAAATAATTAACTCAGTCGGTAGAGTGTCCGGCTGGGAAGCACAAGTTTCCTGGTTCAATTCCAGCCCTCGCCAACTCAGCGTATGAGTAACACATGGATATGTGCAGTAAAGTGAGGAGCTGATGGTAGGAGTGGCACTCTGCCTCTGACACCCAAACAATCTCCTTGGTCTAGCACAAGTGAAAAGGGGATAGACTCCCTTACTGTCTGTCTGATACCTCATAGAAATAACAAGAAGAAACAAAAAAATAATTAACTCAGTCGGTAGAGTGTCCGGCTGGGAAGCACAAGTTTCCTGGTTCAATTCCAGCCCTCGCCAACTCAGCGTTATGAGTAGCACATGGATATGTGCAGTAAAGTGAGGAGCTGATGGTAGGAGTGGTGCTCTGCCTCAGACGCCCAAACAATCTCCTTGGTCTAGCACAAGTGAAAAGGGATAGACTCCCTCGCTGTCTGTCTGATACCGACTTTAGGCCACCCGACTTTTTTTACTTTATATATATATATATATATATATATATATATATAATCCTGCTGTAGGTAGCTTACAAATGTCTAGCCACACTAAAGAGACGTGATAAGTCGAAACATGTGTCTGTGGATGACTATATATATATGCTCCCCATCCCCCTAGGGTTGAGTACTCTGGGGGGGGGATTTTCGCTGATGACCGCCAACTAAAAGCGTAAACGCAACACTCTCCTATATAAGAATGGAGCACTCTATGACGGTCTTTACATACAAAGCGATGTGTGTATTAAAACAGTTAAAATCCCCTTCGCATTCTGTGGGTGATGACAGCCAGATGGTTAAAGTGACAGGCTGACACTGAACAGATCGGATTTCAATCCCGGCTGTAGGTAGCTTACAAATGTCTAGCCACATTGAAGAGACTTGATAAGTCGAAACACATGTCTGTGCATGACTATATATATATATATATATGTGTGTGTGTGTGTTGATCGGTTTAGCTCAGTCGGTAGAGCATCAGAGCATAGAGGCTCAGAACCACAAAGTTCTGGGTTCAATACCGGAGCTTGTCAACTCAGTGTATGAGTAGCATGGCTTGGATCTGTGCAGTAAAGTGGGGAGGTGATGGTAAGTGTAGCACCCCACATCTAACGTAGAAACAATCTCCCTGGTCTAGCACTAGCAAAAAGGGTATAGACTCCCTTGCTGTCTGGATGTTACTGACAATAGGCCTACTTTGCTTTTATATATATATATATATATATTGGTTATGAGGTTGATTTAGAAGGCTATCACAATGCAGTTTGGAATAAATAAAAAATAATAATACGGTAACAATGGTGTTGTGTGTTGACCTGTATTTTTATTATTTCTTGAATTTTCGAGGTAATACCTCTTTATCAAAAGAATTGAACTGAAACAGTCCAGCTATGGCATTTCTTCCAAGATTTTGTGACAATTCTTGTCGGACAAGTTTTTGGTTGATCCTTTCTAATTTTCGGGCCATCTTTTTGGTGTCGGGGTGTAACTGGTGTAACAGTCCACCAAAGGTTTCAAAACAAGCGCTTTCGGCAATACAGTTTGCCATCATCAGGTAGGAAACGATGGTATGGTTTGTGTCTCGTTTTTAACGAGAACGAGTAGTAGCAAGGAATTAAAAGTGGGAGGTAATAACCATTGATAGTGGGAGGTTGTAGGAATGGTAGTGGTTCGAGCGAGTGATGCAGTAGTGATTTTTTGTGGGAGGGGGGCACAACCAGTTACACCAAAAAGATGGCCCGAAAATTAGAAAGGATCAACCAAAAACTTGTCCGACAAGAATTGTCTGTACAGTTCAACAAAACTTATATATATATATATATATATATATATATATATATATAATATATATATATATATATATATATATATATATATATTTATATATATATATATATTGGTTTGGATGTTGATTTTGAAGGCTATCACAATGCAGGTGTAAATAAAAAATAAGGTAACAATGGTGTTGTTTGTTAACCTGTGATTTATTCTTAATATTAATATTGATATTTGAGATAAAATCTCTTCTTCATTCTCATTCTCATTCTTCATATGGCATTTTTAGTAAAAATGCCATAACAAGACGACAACTACTTCAGTTCCAGTGTTCTTCTGAAGAAGAGATTTTATCTCGAAATATTAATATTAAGAATAAATCACAGGTTAACAAACAACACCATTGTTACCTTATTATTCGTCACCCCGAGTTCAAATCCTGGATGTGGTAATTGCATTTCACTTTGTGCTAATACCATTGGGAAAGGTATGAATCCTACTCTCCCTCCAGCTATGGATAAATAGTAGGGCAGACTGGGCTCTTTAACCTTGGTTAGGTAACCGGTCTAGGAGAAGGAAAACTATAAGAATGTATTGGAGATGATTTTACTATAGGAAATGCATTGGAAATGATTTTACTATAGGAATGCATTGGAGATGATTTTACTATAAGAATGCATTGGAAATGATTTTACTATAGGAATGCATTGGAAATGATTTTACTATAGAAATGCATTGCAGATGATTTTACTATAGGAATGCATTGGAAATGATTTTACAATAGGAATGCATTGGAAATGATTTTACAATAGGAATGCATTGGAAATGATTTTACAATAGGAATGCATTGGAAATGATTTTACTATAGGAATGCATTGGAGATGATTTTCCTATAAGAATGCATTGGAGATAATATTACTATAAGAATGCATTGGAAATGATTTTACTATAGGAATGCATTGGGGATGATTTTACTACAGAAATGCATTGTAAATGATTTTACTATAGGAATGCATTAGAGATGATTTTACTATAGGAAATGCATTGGAGATGATTTTACCATAGAAATGCATTGCAAATGATTTTACTATAGAAATGTATTGGAGACAGTCAGTAAAGAAGGTTACACTGACAATGTTTAGGGACATGAAAGAACCCATCACTATTGATTTCCTTGAAAAAATATGCAATCATTAACACTACTTCCTATTGCCAACTGCTTAGGCAAAATACACCTTAAAAAATATTTCTTTAATCATTTTGTATATTTTGGCAAAAATATTGTTTTCTTTATCCAGTGGGCCAGTTGGCATACAGATGCACAATTGATATAAAATACATGCGAAAATGCACATGTAATTTTTAGATACTACTTTGTCCTTCATTCATATAATTTTCTTATTACTTTTTTAATTGTACAGGGTGTCCATAAATCCTACTCTCCCTCCAGCTATGGATAAATAGTAGGACAGACTGGGCTCTTTAACCTTGGTTAGGTAACCAGTCTAGGAGAAGGAAAACTATAAGAAATGCATTGGAGATGATTTTAGTATAAGAATGCATTGGAAATGATTTTAGTATAAGAATGCATTGGAGATGATTTTTAGTATAAGAATACATTGGAGATGATTTTTACTATAGGAATGCATTGGAAATGATTTTTACTATAGGAATGCATTGGAAATGATTTTTACTATAGGAATGCATTAGAAATGATTTTTACTATAGGAATGCATTGGAAATGATTTTTACTATAGGAATGCATTGGAAATGATTTTTATTATTGTAATTTTTAGATACTCCTTTGTCCTTCATTCATATAATTTTCTTATTACATTTTTAATTGTACAGGTTGTCCATAAAGTCCCACTACAGGTTAAAAATGTATCAATAAAAATGGCGTTCATGTTGAAGTTCCAATAATGAAAAAATAACATTAATATTAAACTTTTAAGAGTTGAACTTTTATATGTTTTTTATGAAAAGATTTTATCATTTGTACAATGTGAGTTATTAATATTCAATTTTAAAACTGTTTCAAGACTTTGTGGCCACCCTGTACTAGCTAAAGTATGCACCCCTGGGCGCAAGTTTTTAAGTTTTAATGTAATAAATTATTATGTAAGTTGAAAAATGGAAGTGAATCCGACAATTATGTTGAAAAAATAAATAAAGGAAAGAAAATGTTGAATGGATAAAATTTATCTATTGGAGCGCTGACACGTGTTTCGACTGAGAGATTATCCTTGTACACATTGTATTCTATTTATTATTATTTTAAATAGAAAATAAAACAAGATAATAATAATAGAAAAAATATATAATTTTTTTTAAGTCTATGAAAAAGCAGGGCAAGATATTTGATATTTGAAATTAAAATGGCAAGAATACAGAAAATTTGGGTGTGTTCGAAAAAATTATTTTTTTTTTTTTTAGAAAAATTTGAGAGACGCTTATGGTTTGGAGGTTTTTAGAGAATATTCAACATTTGAAAAAATTAATTTGAATCTTTCATAAATGTATATCTATCTATCTATATATATATATATATATAGATATATTGGTAATTTTTCCGAGATGAAATAAGGAAAATAAAGTGCTCAATTACAAATGTAAGAGCTTTATTTATTAAATATAACTGTTTATACAAAGGTTTTATTAGTAAATAAAGCTCTTACATTTGTAATTGAGCACTTTACTTTCCTTATTTCATAAAGATAACCGCAAAATATGATCTTGCAGACACACCAGAGGGATCAAATGGTATTTTGACGAAAAAAAAAAAGGTTGAAACCTTAGGTAGATGCCTACTAAAACCTTTGTATAAACAGTTATATTTAATATATATATATATATATATATATATATCTTATTATAATGGAGATTGTGTGTTTGTCTGTCTGAAGCCGAAACTAAATCACTACTCAAGTCACAATTCCCTTAGTTATTGACGTCACATTCACCATAAATTTATTTTTATTTAAACCTCAGTTATTGATAAAATTGTTATACCTTATTAATACTTTTGACTTTATCTACATTCTAATAACATGCAATTGTATTTATATATGCAACAAAATAGCGGGTTACAGTGTGAACGGGAAAGCTAATTTGCATATTGATATTAAAAGTTTAATTTTATTAAATATGCGTTTGGTATTATTGATTTCTAATTGTTTGTTTTTTTCTTAATGAATATGAGCAAAAAACGCGGGGATAAATCTTAAAAGAAATCCTTTAATATAAAGAAATAACAGTAATTTTATTCTTTACTTCCTAATTTAACTAAATAGTTAAATTAGGAAAATTCAGCAGTAAAAGGAGGGAGTGATGGAAAATGATGGAAGACTTAGTTTCAAAGTTGTTCTATTCTTCGATTATACCCCCTCTGTTTCAAATCATTTTATTTGGTTTTTTTTTAGTTTCAAAAGTATTTCAAATTTAACATATTTCATTACATTAAAATTCAAATACTTGCACCCGGATATATTTGCTAGTATATATAATTAACCTGAAGCAGAAAGTTGTATTTCCTTATTATTGTAATTTTATTTATCTATTTATTTAATATAAATTTCTGTGATTTTAATAACTGTGAGATGTCTAGAAATTTTGTTTTTCTTGTAAGTTTACACAGCAATAACACAAAAATATCTAATTAAAGTGCATTTATGTATTGAAATAAGTTTTGTTAAATTTGATAAGATAAGCATGAGTGTATTTATTTGATATTTCTTTTCTTTATTTATTAATGTAATAACTTACAAATTACTATACTTCTTTTGTAGAAGTGGTGTATGTAAATATGTACATAGATAATTTTTATATTTAACATATAAATTCATAGTGTTTTGAGTTTTTAAAATTATATTCTGATTGTTCAATATTAAAATACTTTATTTTATCATAATAATTATCTAAAGAAATATTAATAGCAATAAAATTAATAATCCCCTTATCCCATCCAGGATACCTGACCTAATGTTGATTAACAAAAAAAAAAGAGAACGTGTCAACTCGTGGACTTTGCGGTTCCAGCAGATCACAGGGTGAAGCTGAAGGAAAATGAAAAGATAGATAAATACCTGGATCTTGCCAGAGGATTGAAACAGCTGTGAATTGTGAGGGTCAAAGTGATACCAATTGTAGTTGGTGCACCTTGGAAGGGTCCCAATAAACTTGGAAAAAAGACTAGAGGATCTAGAAATCAGAGGAAGAATTGAGACCATCCAGACTACTGCACTGCTGCAATCGGTTTGAATACTCAGAAGAGTCCTGGAGATCTGAGGAGACTTGTTGTCCCTCAGACTCCAGTGAAATACCATCAGCTAACACTGATGTGATAAACTCAAAAGGAGTGAAAATAATAATAATAATAATAATAATTAACTTGAGGATTACACAAGAAAGAGCAAAAACAAATTACTTATTTATTTACTTATGGCGGCCAACAATAGTAGAAGTGACACATGGACAAACAGAAAAATAACAAAGACTAGAAAACAAAAATGGGAAGAAAAACAATTATATGGACACTTCAAACGACAAATTGAAGAGGTTGCACATGGAAAGACTTGGACATGGTTAAGAAAAGGAAACCTCAAAAGAGAAACAGAATCATTAATAATTGCTGCACAAAATAATGCCATAAGGACAAACTACATCAAAGTGAAAATTGATAAGACCCAACAAAATAGTAAATGTAGACTTTGTGGTAATAGAGATGAGACTGTAAACCATATACTCTGTGAATGTAGCAAACTAGCACAACGAGAATACAAAAATAGACACGACTAGGTTGGGAAGGTGATCCACTGCGAATTATGCAACAAAGTAAATTTTGACCACACAAAAAATATATGCATAAACCAGAATCTGTTCTTGAGAACGAAACGCATAAAATTCTCTGGGACTTTGAAATAAAAACGGATCACCTTATCCCAGAAGACCAGACCTAGTGTTGAAAACAAAAAAGAACTTGTCAACTGGTGGATTTTGCAGTGCCAGCAGATCACAGGGTGAAGCTAAAGGAAAATGAAAAAATAGACAAATATCTGGACCTTGCCAGAGAACTGAAAAAGTTATGAAAGTGAAAGTGATACCAATTGTGGTTGGTGCACTTGGAACAGTCCCAAAAGGATTTGAAAAGGGTTTGGAAAGTTTGGATATCAAAGGAAGGATTGAAACCATTCAGAACACTGCACTGCTGCAATCTGCCAGAATACTCAGAAGAGTCCTGGAGACCTGAGAAAATTGCTGTCACTCAGACTCCAGTGAAATACCATCAGCTAACACTGGTGTGAAAACTCAAAAGGAGTGAACAATAAATAATAATAAAAGATAATAATAAAAGATAATAAGGATAATAATAATAATAATAGATCAGCTGGAATACCAGGAAGAGTCCAGGAGATCCAAATAGACTTGCTGTCACTTGTCCTTCAGTGAACCAACTCTAATGGAGTGAAATTGATAATAAAATAATAATGATACTACTTCATTTCGTATGAATTATTATATAAAATTAGAAAGACTAATGAAACTAAATAAGAACAAATATGTAATTATCACACTTAAATGATTTCTATATAAAATTATATATAGGATTGGTTTTAATACGTTTGCAAATAACATGATAGTATTAGAAATCAGTAACAGCAAACAATTATTTATTAAACTTAGCTATGTTAAATTCATTATGCAAATTATTCCAACCATATACTATGTAAATCTTTATTTCTCAGAGATGTACATAACACATATTTCAGGATTTTAAATGCATTAATAGCACAGGCCTTTCGGGCTTGTGTCTGTTAATATAAATTAACAGCGTCAATCCCAGGGGGCTATCCCCCCAGGCAACACCTGCCCCCTCGATTTAAAGGGGCAGGGCTGAGTTTATTGCCCAACACCTGAGGCGCCCCCCTCGAAAGGGAATGCCGATGGGATTGACGCATTTTTTGTGTCTACCACCCATGAGCTTCGGTTTATGGGTGGGCCCACATAAAAATGTCCTTGTGTCATGCCCTTATAAGTGGGGTGAGAGGCAAATACCTTAATAACATGGGTGGTTTTGCAGCAAATCTAACTTTAACTTTTAAAGAGACATCGTTAATAAATAAGATGCTAATTAAGATTAGATAATGACTATATGTAGAATTAAACAGAAGGTACGTCTCCTGTTTAACAATTTTATTGACAATCTTTCTGAGATTTCTGGCCAACTTTTTTACATTTGGATTGAATCTGTGGATTAGTCCAAAGTTTTTATCCCAAGTACTTTCGGCACTTCAAAGTGTCATCATCAGGGTGATGTGTTTGTGTTCCAGTTTTTTTCAAGTTAGTAGTAGTGAGAGTAACTAGAAGGAGAACTCGTTGAAATTATATTAAGGGGTGTGGGGGCTGAAAGTACTTGGGATAAAAACTTTGGTGGACTAATCCACGGATTCCATACAAATGTAAAAAAAGTTGGCCAGAAATCTCGAAAAGAAATTGTTAAACAGGAGATTTGCCTTTTGTTTAATTCTACATGTATAAATGAAAGAATGCTTCCCAAATACACACACACACACACACATATATATAATATAATAAAATATAAATATATAAATGTTTTATATATTTAATGACATTGGAACAGTCATAACCATTTGGTTTCATGCATTTGAACTTAAAACCCAATGTCACCTGACGAATGTTCGCGGTTACGCATGCATGAAACCAAATGGTCGTGACTGTTCCTAGGTCATTAAATATATAAAACCTTTATATATTTATTTTTTATTATATTATATAATAGCTCTATATTATATTGAGCACTCTCCCAATAATACTGCACTTTGGCATACAGTAAAAGATGAAACAGTGCCAATCCCACACTATAGTTATATATATATATATATATATATATATATATATATATATATATACATAGTTATAGAAAAAAGTTATAGGTCTGCCATGGTTTCAATCTATATACTCACATCAGGACCCTACCTTATATTTGACTAAGCTGAAGTTATCATTCAGTTAAACAATCATAAACATTTTCCCATAGTGACCGTTAAATACCATGTCAGTTCATATTTTTTCTTTTAAATTATCTATTGCCATGTTTGGTTTATTCTATTTATTGAGTTCTTGCTTGAACGACATCCTTTGAAGCAAGAACTCGATCCACTGTCCTGAAGAAGGTCTAACAGACCGAAACGTTATAACGTTGACATCACTACCCACAATAAACATCCATCCTGTATAACATCCATGTTTGTCTACCTTTCTCCACATTTAAGTGTGTGTATGATTTTGAAAGTTCACAAGAACCATTAAAAACAAGATCACTTAATGACCCACCCCCCAACAGCCCCTCAACGGCCCCTTCCCACAAGGAAAAAGCGGGTGTACAGGTGTTCGAGACCAATTGTCTGGGTTGACTACTTAAGCACTGATACTGAGAGACATCCATTTGCAATCATTGATGAAGGACTTGCAATACTGAGGAGCACCAAGGAACAACCAAAGGATTCTTTACCAAGGATTTCCACTGGACAAGCGCTCTTGCTTGTAACACCTATAGAGGAGACACTAACAGGTACTACCATTCAAGATCAGAGTGGATCTGGGAGTAATTGCAATTGTAATATATTGCCTGATCAGTGAACCCAAGGACCAGGCTGACCAGGAAGTGCATGGGGTCAGGTGCAACCTGGAAACGAAAACAGGATGTGGCTCTGACCTGACCTTTTGCACCTGGAAATGCAGGTGAACACTTGACATAGTTTAGGTGCAGAAATCTGTAGGCGTAGCCCATAGCCAATGAAAACAGCCTGTGTGGGCGAAGAAGCGTGTCTACAGAAAAACTGCGTAGGTGTCACGAACAAAGAGGCGTGTCACCGGGGGTCAGACTACAATAAAAGAAGCCCATAGAGATCGATTAGACAGACAACGATCAGGTTCGAGATCACTTGAAAAGAACTCCCGAGGGCTCCACGTTTGTGTAACCCTGCCAACAACTCTCAGCTGTACACAACCGAGGGAATAAACATCTCATCTTACATTTTCCTAAATACAAGTGTTTATGTTCTTTGACGGGTCCAGTGTATAACACAATGAAGGGGTATTCCACACTATGGGTGAAATAGATCTGTTTGAGATAATGTTTAAAATAATTTTGAATTAACTCTTAACATCCTATACCACCTCATTCCACCCGACTGGAAGTCACATTCATTTTCCTAATCTACCCCAAATGATAGCCTTTGTTTAAATGTAAATTAAACATATTTAGCAGTCTTTGATTTATGGGAAATAACAGGTAACTTTAAATGAAAAGGCCATTTTTAGCTATTTTTGTTAAATCCTTATAGGAATGGGGCTCTGGACTTAGAAAATTCTCAACAGGATGTTAAGAATCAAATTTAAGAATAATAATCATTTGCTTGAAGGGGCACCCACATTCCCCAGATCTCTAGAACTGGTTGGATTTTACGGCATGTCAACCCTTGTTGGGTTATCTTAAGCCAAAGACATTTTGTTTTATTCATTCTTGATGGGTACTCAATGTTTTTATAAATACGTTTTTTTAAACTCATTTTTTTTATTTAACCCATGGATGGGACTCTAACAGGTACTACCACTCGGGTTTTCTTCTACAAGGATAATTTTGGAATTAAATAACCCATGAAGGTTGATATACCATTAAACAAAGAAACCAAACTGAACCAAACCTGTACAACCCAGCAAGGGCATAAATAGTACCACTACTGTTCTTCTATGAGGATAACTTTGGAATTAAATAACCCATTAAGGTTGATATGCCATTAAACAAGGAAACCAAACTGAACCAAACCTGTACAACCCAGCAGGGCATAAATAGTACCACTACTGTTCTTCTATGAGGATAACTTTGGAATTAAATAACCCATTAAGGTTGATATGCCATTAAACAAGGAAACCAAACTGAACCAAACCTGTACAACCCAGCAAGGGCATAAATAGTACCACTACTGTTCTTCTATGAGGATAACTTTGGAATTAAATAACCCATTAAGGTTGATATGCCATTAAACAAGGAAACCAAACTGGACCAAACCAAACCAAACCTGTACAACTCAGCTAGGGCATAAATAGTACCACTACTGTTCTTCTACAAGGATAACTTTGGCATTAAATAACCCATTAAGGTTGATATGTCATTAAACAAGGAAACCAAACCAAACTTCTACAACCCAGTTAGGGGTCAAATAGTTCCACTACTATTCTTCTACAAGGATATATTTGGCATTAAATAATGATTTTGATATGCCATAAAACAAAGAAACCAAACCAAACTGTACAACAGCTATGGGCTTGATATGCCACTACTGTTCTTCTACAAGGATAACATTGGAATTAAATAACCCATTAAGGTTGATATGCCATTAAAAACTGATTGCAATGAACTGTTGAAAATATAAATAGTGATTGTAATCAAATATCTATAAATTAATCAAATTTCAGTATTAAATAACCCATAAGGGTTTGATGTGCCACTAGATAAACCAAACTAAAGAATGATAACCATTATGCCATGTGTGCTTCTCTCACTGCACCTGCAACACAAAAAGGTATTGCAACTTACTTGTAAAATCCAAAAGAGGTGTGTAGTGTAATGGGTAGAGTCATAGGAAATGGATTCGTCGACCAGAGTTCAAATCCTGAACAAGGCTGTCTACATTTCACATAGTGCTAATGCTCTTGAGAAAGGTATGCACCCACCTGCTCTCCCCCTGGCTATATGTAAAATTGCAGGACAGAGTGGGTTCTTTAACCTTGGTTAGGCAAACATTCTAGAAGGAAAACTCTGAATTTAAACCTGATAAACTCCGCCTACAAAAATTGACCTTGTGTCACATCCTGCTCGTGCGGATAGGTTGGTAAATATGTACTATATAAAATCCAAGGCACCCTATTATGTCACAATCATTCAACCTGTCTCTTTATTTTATTATAAAAGAAGTAGATGAATAAATTATAACTATCAATTGTAATATATATATATATGTATGTATAGATTTTCTTCTTGCATTTACATATCAATTATTATATAGGTAATAAGAGAGAGAGAGAGATAATAGACATAGATAAATAGCAATATATTATCTAGATATATTAAGACTGAGATAGATAATGAGCAAACAGATAGATAGATAGATAGATAGATGTGAACATTGAGAGATAGATATTATACACATAGATAGATAGATAGATAGATAGATAGATATGAACAGGCTGAGACAGACAGATAGATAGATAGATAGATAGATATGAACATTAAGAGATAGATAGATATTATAGATAGATAGATAGATAGATATGAACATTGAGAGATAGATAGATATTATACACAGAGTTAGATAGATAGATAGATAGATATGAACAGCCTGAGACAGATAGATAGATAGATATGAACAGACTGATACAGAAGTAGAAAATACATATACAAAAAATAGTAAGTAAAGTCATCAGGGTGGCCTAAAGTCGGTATCAGCTAGACAACAAGAGAGTCTACCCCTTTTTACTAGCGCTAGTAAAGAGATTCTTTTGCTAGCGTCTGAGGCGGAGCGCCACACCTACCATTAGCTCCTCACTTTAGCGCACAGATCCCCATGATACTCATACGCTGAATTGGTGATGGCCGGTATCAAACCACGAACCTCAAGGTTCCCAGTCGGACACTCTACCAACTGAGCTAAACTAATCCACAAAAGGTTGATATATCTTATTTTGGTTGGTTGAATTCAGTTGTTGTATGTCGTTACTGAATTCATTCATCCTAACTTTTCATTCTTAACCAGGCCCAGCTGGGGGGTCCAGTGAGCTTCGGCCACTGGACCGATAAAGTAATTAACATTGTTGATCCTAGGGGGCCATCCCCCCAGGCAACACCTGCCCCCTTGATTTAAAGAGGCAGGGTTGGGTTTATTGCCCGGTGCCTTAGGTGCCCTGCTTGAGGGGGAATGCCAACAGGAGCAACACATTTTTTGCACCTGGCATCCATGAGCTTCGGTTTGTGGGTGGTCCCTCATTAATAGGGCCTTGTGCCTAACCCGTACATGTGGGGTACATGGTAAATATCTCATTCTTATGACATCATTTTTTCTTCTAATTATTATTCAGTTGAATATTGTTTACAACGGCAATAACACCTAAATAAACAAACACCGGTCCCACATCAAACAAACCACTCCTTGACCTATTTGAAAATCTAAAAGTAATGCGCACAGTACCGAGATACACACACACACAAACACACACACACACACATACACATTCACACACATATGTGTATGCACACACATACATTTATATGTGCACATATATGGATACGTGAAGAAAAAGTGGAAGTGAATCCGACAGTATGTAATATAATGAAAAATTGAAAAAACACAAATTTCATAAACGCATAATGTTTATTTCACCTATACTGCAGTGTTTCAATAGATCTTCATCAGGGCTTTTGTTAGTTTGAGGAAAAAATAAATGTATCACAGAAAATAAGAAATCTGCAAGACTCTTTTATTTTGTCGGTCAGTCTATTTAAAAATTGTCGAATGAAAAGCGAGCGTTCTTGGATGTTTAAACATAAAACAAATTCTGAAAACAGTTGCTGTGGATTTTTGAAAAATGTTGACAAGTCTCTTAACAGACGAATGTCAGTCTCACAGATTTTTTATTTTCTGTGATACATTTATTTTTTTCCTCAAACAAAACGATAGCCCTGATGAAGATCTATTGAAACAAATTGAAACACTGCAGTGTAGGCGAAATAAACATTAATCGTTTATGAACTTGTGTTTTTTTTCAATTTTTCAGAATATTACATATATGGATATACACACAACTCCTAAAAACCCTTCCTCACATATATATATATAAGAACATCAAAATAAAAGAATTCAACTCAAAGAATTTTTTTTTCACGGAACAGATGGACTCGCTACTTCTAACACACTTCTCTACCCGGATTATAGTGGCCTGTCAAACCCTCAAAAAAAATCTTTTAATTTTAATAATTTTTTTTAATAATGATCTCTTTTAAAAAAAAACTCTCTAAAAACAATTTCTTCAAACGAGAAATTTTCTCCTGACGATGACCTTAGATCGAAACTAGTTGAGAATAATAAACATAAATATATACATATATATATACATATTGTGATTACCTGAAGATGCCGTATATATATATATATATATATATATATATACAGCATCTTCAGGTAATCACAAGATCTTGTGATTACCTGAAGATGCTGTATTAATACGGTTGAAATAAATTATTGTAATGAAGCAAGTTTAGAGTTTTTTCTTCATTTACTAAATATCTTGCTCTGTCCTTCTACTCACTGGTATTAGGCACATTGAGCTCTCCTTATGGTCTACCGGCATCAGCTTGGTTAAACCACACATGGAAAGATCCAAACTAGGGAAAAATATATATATATATATATATATATATATATATATATATATATATATATATATATATATGGCCAGGTTAGCTCAGTCGGTAGAGTGTTCGGCTAGAAACCACAAGGTTCCTAGATCGATACCGGCCCTTGCCAACTCAGCATATAAGTAGCACAGGGATCTGTGCGATAAAGTAAGGAGCTGATGGTAGGTGTGGCGCTCCATCTCAGACGAAAAAAATAATCTCCTTAGTCTAGTGCTAGTGAAAAGGGGATAGACTCCCTCGCTGATTGACTGATACCGACTTTAGACCGCCCCGACGACTTTATATTATTTCTTAAATTGATATATATATATATATATATATATATATATATATATATATATATCAATTTAAGAAATAATCTAGTTAAGAATTGATTGATTATTGGTTTTGTTTGCACGAAATAGTAATGCTTTTGTTTTGTTTTTGTTTTGTTTTATTTTAAATGTCATTGGCCATCTGCCACCGGCTGCACCAATTCAACTTATTTTGGTTGGTTGAATTCAGTTGTTGTGTGTCGTTACTGAATTCATTCATCCTAACGTTTCATTCTTATGACATCATTTTTCCTTCTAATTGTTATTCAGTTGAATATTGTTTATAATGGCAAAGAATGTCTGTTGCCGGTTGGTTGGTTGGTTGGTAGGTAGGGTTTTTACGGCATGTCAACAACCCCTTGGGTCATTTTATGCCGATGACCTTTGTTTTATTCATTCATCATTGGTACTCAATTTTTTAAACACATTTTTGCAAACTCATTTTTTTCATACCACTCCGGGTCAGAGTGAACCTGGGAGTAATGGTGATGAAGGGTCTGTTGTTAGTTGGTTGGTTGAGTTTTATGGCATGTCAACAACCGATTGGGTCATTTTATGCCGAAGACGTTTGTTTTATTCATTCTTCATTGGTAATCATTTTCTTTTAAACAGATTTTTGTAAACTCATTTTTTTTCTATTTAACCCATAGATGAAACTCTAACAGGTACAACCACTCCGGGTCAGAGTGGACCTGGGAGTAATGGTGATAAAGGGGCACTTCACAATCCCCAGAGCTCCACTTATTCAGTTGAATATTGTTTATAATGGCAACAAAATGGCAACAAAATGTCTGTTGTTGGTTGGGTCTTATGGCATGTCAACACTTGTTGGGTCATTTTATACCAAAGATGTTTTGTTTTTATTCATTATTCATTGGTACTCAATTTTTTCTTTAAACACATTTTTGTAAACTCATTTTTTACTACCACTCCTGGTAAAAGTGGACCTGGGAGTAATGCTGATGAAGGGTCTGTTGTTGGTTGGATTTTATGACATATCAACCCATTTGGTCATTTTATGCTGAAGACATTTGTTTTATTCATTTTTCATTGGTACTCATTTTTTTTAAAAATAGATTTTTGCAAACTCATTTTTTTTCTATTTAACCCATAGATGAAACTCTAACAGGTACAACCACTCCGGGTCAGAGTGGACCTGGGAGTAATGGTGATAAAGGGGCACTCCACAATCCCCAGAGCTCCAGTTATTCAGTTGAATATTGTTTATAATGGCAAAGAACGTCTGTTGCTGGTTGGTTGGTTGGTTGGTTGGTTGGGTCTTTTGGCATGTCAACACTTGGTGGGTCATTTTATGCCGATGACGTTTGTTTTATTCATTCTTCATTGGCACTCAATCTTTTTTAAACACATTTTTGTAAACTCATTTTTTTCTATTTAATCCATAGATGGAACCCTAAAAGGTACTATCACTCCGGCTCAGAGTGGACCTGGGAGTAATAGTGATGAAGGAGCACTTCACACTCTCCAGAGTTCCAGAACTGGAACCTCACCATCAGATAGAGTTTAACATCATACTCAGGACAATAAGCCCCTCAGCCACCACTTTCTAGTACATGTATAATAAAAAGGGTTGGTGGTTGCTATAAGAGCAATAGGGTTGGGCAAATCATATAGGTGCTAGGACTTGATGAGACCAGCCTAGTGATCAGAAGGGACCTTCTCAGACCACACGTTTAGCTTAAGTAAGGACTAAAGAGGAGTCTTGCACAACAAACTCCAGTCATGCTATTACATTCACTTTTGAATTGATACTCTTGGGAAAGGTATGAACCCCCATATCCCCCCCCCCGATATGGGTTAGATAGTACCACTACTGTTCTTCTACAAGGATGGCTTTGACATTTAAAAAAACCCACAAAGATTGATATGTCATTAAACAAAGAAACCAAACCAAACTGGGCTTATGGTCAAGTCCTGTGGGAAGCACCAGTTCCCACTTGAACATTTAAGTTGAGCAGTGATGAACCTGTTCAATATTCAGATGGGTGACCATTTAAACAGCAGTTAATGTAAGAAATCACATATCAAAATGACTTGATTCCGCATTAGATGACCCAAAAAGTGTTGATATGCCATAAAACAAGATATCCAACTAACCAACCTCTCCAATATATGAGCTTACAGTCGTCATGTTCAAACCACTGGTTACTGCAAGATCACCAAAGTTAAGTAGTGATAAGCCTGTTCAATACTTAGATGGGTGACCATTTAAGCAATAACAGGTAATGTAAGAAATCAAATATCAAAATGACTTGATTCTGCATTGAATAACCCGAAAAGGGTTGATGTGCCATAAAACAAACCAGCCAACCTATCCAAGATATGAACTTATGATCAAGCCATATTGAAAGCATCGGTTGCTGCTCAATCTCTGAAGTTAAGCAGTGATGAGCCTATTCGATATTTAGATGGGTGACTATTCAAGCAACAGCAGGTATTGTAAAAAATATATCAAAATGACTTGATTTTACATTAAATAACCCAAAAAGGGTTGATGTGCCATAAAACAAACCAACCTATCCAATATGATCAAGCCATGTTGAAAGCACCGGTTGCTGCTAGATAACTGAAGTTAAGCAGTGATAAGCCTGTTCGATACTTAGATGGGTTACCATTTAAGCAACTGCAGTTAATGTAAGAAATCAAATGTCAAAATGATGGTTATGGTATTTAATGACTCAAAAAGTGTTGATATGCCATGAAACAAGACAACCAATCAACATATCCGATATATGAGCTTACAGTATTGTTGAAAGCACTGGTTCCCACTAGATCACCAAAGTTAAGCAGTGATGAGTCTGTTTGATACTTAGATGGGTGACCATTTAAGCAACAGCATGTACTGTAAGAAATCGAATATCAAATTGACTTGATTTGGCATTAAATAACCCGAAAAGGGTTGATATGCCATAAAACAAAACATCCAACCAGCCAACCTATGCAGTGTATGAACTTACGGTCAATATTGAAAGCACCAGTTCCCACTAGATCACCAAAGTTAAGCAGTAATGAGTATATTCAATACCTAGATGGGTGACCATTTAAGCAACAGCAGGTACTATAAGAAACTGAATATCAAATTGACTTGTTTCGAAATTGCATGACCCAAAGAGGGTTGATGTGCCGTAAAAACCAACCAACCAACCAACCAACCAACCTATTCAATATATGAGCTTAAAAACACCAGTTCCCACTAGATCAGTTAAGCAATGATGAGTCTGTTTGATACTTAGATGGGTGACCATTTAAGCAACAGCAGGTAAGTAATCAAATATCAAAATTACTTGATTCTGCATTAAATGACCCGAAAAGGGTTGATGTGCCATAAAATCAACCAAACAACCAACCAACCAAACCAACCAAACCAAATAAAATTATAAAAGATAAAACTTCTCTGGTAAATCGATCTGAAATTTAGTAGAGCAGGGCTGGATTTATTAATAGGCACAGTAGGCCATTGGCCTAGGGCCCATGGGTATCTGGGGTCCCCCTGAAACTAATTTGTCATGCAGCATGCCAGATTATAAACTTGTTTTAAATGTACCCCGGGTATTTCATTAAATAATGTATTCAAAACCATAAAAGCAAGACGTATTTCAAAGAAAAAACAGCAACATATCTATCTGTTCATATCTATCTATCTATCTGTCCGAGCATGTTTCTATTAATATCTATCTATCTATCTCTGTTCCTATCTATCAATCTATCTATCCATCTATCTCTGTTCATTTATATCTATGTATCTATCCCTGTTCCTATCTACCTACCTATCTATCTCAGTCTGTTCATATCTATCAATCTACCTTCCTATGTCCATATCTATCTATCTATAAATGTCCATTTGTATCTATCTATCTATCTATCTATCTATATCTAATCATATCTATGTCCATATCTATCTATCTCTAATCATATCTATCTATCTATCTATCTCTAATCATATCTATCTATCTATCTCTAACCATATCTGTCTATCTATCTATCTCTAATCATATCTGTCTATCTATCTCTAATCATATCTATCTATCTATCTCTAATCATATCTATCTATCTGTAAACATATCTATCTATCTATCCCTAATAATATCTATCTCTAATCATTAACTATCTATCCATCTCTAATTATATATATTTCTAATTATATGTCCATATCTATCTATCTCTAATCATATCTATCTATCTGTCTATCTATATCTATCTATCTCTAATCATATCTATCTATCTTTACCCATATCTATCTATCTTTCTATCTTTCTTTAATCATATCTATCTATCTATCTTTCTCTAATCCTATCTATCTATGTCTATATCTATCTATCTCTAATCATATCTGGTTATCTATCTATCTGCATTCATATCTGTCTATCTAGCTGTAAACATATCTATCTATCCCTAATAATATCTATCTATCTATCTCTAATTATTATCTCTCTATCTATCTATCTCTAATTATTATCTCTCTATCTATCTATCTCTAATTATTATCTCTCTATCTATCTCTCTAATTACATGTATGTATCTATCTATCTCTAATCATATCTATCTATTTATTCATCTATCCATCTCCAATCATATCTATCTCTAATCATTATTTATCCATCTATCCATCTCTAATTATATCTATCTATCTATCTATCTATCTCCAATCATATCTATCTGTCCATCTATCAATGAAAATATCAATTGAAAAATCTATATCCTTACCTTGACCACTTTATATAAAACCTGTTATTAAATATTGACCGTTACTTATCTGTGTTGGATCTTATCCAACAACAGTGTTGGCTACTAATTAATGATCTATCACAAATGGCCAGTGTCCATCTTGAATTGGTCCTAATGCAACCTCTTTTCATCTTGAAAAATGCTTAAGTGACCACTGATGAGCAAGACTCACTCCAGGTAGCCGACTTAAATTTAGAAAATTCAATAGAATTAAAAAAACAAAAATGTATTTTCAATTATTACTGATTTTTTTTACTGTTATCTTCATCTTTAGTTCAGTGGTAGGTGTGGTGCTCCACCTCAGATGCAAAAACAATCTCCCTGATCTAGTGCTAATGAAACGGAGATAGACTCCCTCACCGTTCAGCTATCTTCGCTGTCCAGTTTTGAAAATGCTTAAGTGTCTGTTGATGGGTGAGACTCACTCCAGGTAGCTGACATAAATCTAAAAAATTCAATAAAAAAGTAAAGTTGACAGGGTGGCCTGTATCAGACAGTGAGGGAGTCTATCCCCTTTTCACTATCGCATGACCAAGGTAATTGTGGAGCACAACACCTAAAAAAACAAAATTGTATTTTCAATTATTTCTGACTTTTCAGACTGTTATCTTCATCTTTATCTCAGTCAGTAGAGCATCCGCTTAAGAACCGCAAGGTTCTGGGTTCAGTACCAGTCCTTGCCAAGTCAGCACATGAGTAGCACAGGTTCTATCTGTGTGATACAGTGAGTATATATATATTGGCAAGGACTGGTACTGAACCTAGAACCTTGCGGAGATGATTTTACTATAGAAATGCATTGGAAATGATTTTTACAATAAGAACGCATTGAAAATGATTTTTACTATAGGAACGCATTGGAAATGATTTTACTAAAGGAATGCATTGGAAATGATTTTTACAATAAGAACGCATTGGAAATGATTTTACTATAGGAATGGGAATGCATTGGAAATGATTTTTACAATATGAAGCATTGGAAATGATTTACTATAGGAATGCATTGGAAATGATTTTACTAAAGGAATGCATTGGAAATGATTTTTACTATAGGAATGCATTGGAAATGATTTTACTATAGGAATGCATTGGAAATGATTTTTACAATAAGAACGCATTGGAAATGAAATGATTTTTACAATAAGAACGCATTGGAAATGATTTTTACAATAAGAACGCATTGGAAATGATTTTTACTATAGGAATGCATTGGAAATGATTTTTACAATAAGAACGCATTGGAAATGATTTTTACTATAGGAATGCATTGGAAATGATTTTTACTATAGGAATGCATTGGAGATGATTTTACAATAAGAATGCATTGGAGATGATTTTACTATAGGAATACATTGGAAATGATTTTTACAATAAGAACGCATTGGAAATGATTTTTACAATAAGAACGCATTGGAAATGATTTTTACTATAGGAATGCATTGGGAATGATTTTACTAAAGGAATGCATTGGAGATGATTTTACTATAGGAATGCATTGGAGATGATTTTTACTATAGGAATGCATTGGAGATAATTTTATTATAGGAATGCATTGGAGATGATTTTACTATAGGAATGCATTGGAAATGATTTTTACTATAGGAATGCATTGGAAATGATTTTTACTATAGGAATGCATTGGATATGATTTTATTATAGGAATGCATTGGAGATGATTTTACTATAAGAATGCATTGGAGATGATGTTACTATAGGAATGCATTAAAGATGATTTTACTATAGGAATGCATTAAAGATGATTTTACTATAGGAAATGCATTGGAGAAGATTTTTACTATAGGAATGCATTGGAGATGATTTTTACTATAGGAATGCATTGGAGATGATTTTTACTATAGGAATGCATTGGAAATGATTTTTACTATAGGAATGCATTGGAGATGATTTTACTATAAGAATGCATTGGAGATGATTTTACTATAGGAGTGCATTGGAGATGATTTTACTATAAGAATGCATTGGAGATGATTTTAGTATAGAAATGCATTGGAGATGATTTTACTATAGGAATGCATTACAAATGATTTTAATATAGGAATGCATTACAAATGATTTTACTATATAAATACATTGTGTACTATAAGAATGTACTGTAAATGATTGTAGTATAGGAATGCATTGCAATTTCTTTTTTACTATAGGAATGAATTGTAAACAACTTTTCTATAGAATTTATTGTAAATGATTTAGTCATAGGAATACACAGAAAGATGAAGATGAAAGGGATTTTTATTGATCAGATTTTACAATGCTATTTCATGTTTAGTAATTAAGAGTGCTTCTCCCCCCTCCACCCACACACACACTGCAAGAAAAAAAAAAGGTTATTTATAGGGTGACTTTTCAGCTAGTAATGATAACACTGGTTTACAAAAAAATATTTTTTGTCTGAGGCAAGAATGTGAATAGGTGTTTTTTACTAATTTGGGTGTGCTGAATTCAAATTTATAAACAGTTTTGCTCTATCACCTCTAGTTTTCTGAACTTTTAAATAGTCTCATTTGAGTATATACATGCTTATTTCAACAGTTGCAGCAGCTTATTACAGATAAAACTCGATAGATAAAGAACATTGACGGAATAAATATACTTGGATGACACAATGTACACAATTCATAGTATTGCAGACAGTTAGAAATGTGTTTTTTTAGAAGATCTGTTGACTGCCAGTGCACTACTGGCCAGTGCACTACTGGCTGTTGATTGAGTCGTGTTGGCTATGCATATCTGCCAAAATCCGTCTTGTTATATAGCTATATATATATAATGTAATGCTATCACTTACATTTATTGCATAATAACTAAAAAAGAAGACATAAGTCACACAATATTACAAATGTAATGTACAATATGCATATTTAAAAAACTAGAGGTGATGAGTAAAACGGATTTCAAACCTGAATTCAGCCCACCCCCAAATTAGGTTAAAACAGTTATTTTTGTGCTTGCCTCAATTTCTTTGTAAACCAGTGTTATTGTTCTGCACTTTCACTTTTACTTTCTGACCAGCGTCTCTTTTTCTTTTTATGACTGGTTTACTCTCTCTCTCTCTCTCTCTCTCTCTCTCTCTCTCTTTCTTTCTCTCTTAAATATCTTAGTTTTCTTGATACATATACACCCATACACTCATAAATAAGCACATACATACATACATACACACACGTGTGTGTGTGTGTGTGTGTGTGTGTGTGTGTGTGTGTGTGCATATGCTTTTTTGTGTGTCTCTCTGTATGTGTTTATGTCTACAGATTTTAAATGCATGCATATGTGCAATTAAGCACACACACATAGTATACAGGTACATAAACATATTCATCTCAGGACCTGTGGATATACCACAGTATCATAATCTAATTAAAATGTATTTTAAAATAGTTCAATATGTAAAAACTATAATAATCTTAGTATTATCTGCGTTATTCGGACTATTGTCTCCATCTTCATTGTTATCTGTACAACGTTTCGGCCGATGTCCCCTCCGGCCTTCTTCAGGTATTTCTTGTCGGACTCATGGACTAGGTTAAAGGAGTTAGGTTAAAAAACAGGTTATTTATAGGGTGACTTTTCAGCTAGTAATGATAATTTGTCAGCTAAAAAATTGTGTTTGTTAATTATTGAAAACAAAACAAAACAAAAAAATGAAAAGAAAAGAGGGTTTTTTCAGGCGAATGAATATCTGAATATTTGAGGTTTCATAGTGTCAACGTCAGCCAAAAAAGTGCCTCAGGCTTACCCCTCTGCAAAGGTGCAGTTCTAAAGCGCCAGCCAGCAGGGCTGGTATTAGATAGGAACTATATTCACCTAAACAACTCCATATATGAGGAGCCCTGTCGGCTGGGGCTTTAGAATGCACCAACTGCACCTCTGCAGAGGGGTAAGACTCCCCCCAATGGGGCCACCTGTTGGCTGTGGGTGGCGACCCGTGATGCTTAAGGATAGAACCCAGGTGGTTGAGCAGTCCATGATTTGCATTACTCCACTTTGGCCCTTTCTTGGGCTAGACGGTCGGTCGGAGAGGCCCCCTCCGAACAATCGGCTGGTCACAACAATCCCTAGCACCTATATGATTGCCCTAACCCTATTGCCCTTATGGCAAGCCCCCAACCCTTTTTATCATATGGGTGCTAAAAGGCAGTGACTGAGGGTGTACATGTCCTGGGAATGACGTTAAATTCTATCTGGTGGTGAGGTTCCAGTTTTGGAGGTTTGGGGAATGTGTAGCACCCCTTCATCACCATTGCTCTCTGGTCCACTCTGACCTGGAGTGGTAGTACTTGTTAGGGTCCCATCTATGAATTAAATAGAAAAATTTGTTTATAAAAACAAATTGAATATCTATTAAGAATGAATTCATTTTAAATCTTTATTGGCATTAAATGACCCACTGAGGTTGATATGCCGTAAACCAAACCAAACCAAAACTAAAACCAATATGAGGGGGTTGTAGCTTATACCCCACTACGGACAGAGCAATAATTTCTTAAGTGTTTGCACACAATTATATGATATCAAATATTCCTATCTAATACACAGTTATTTGTATTAGATAGGAATACTTGAAACTGTGTGCAAATGATTTGTATTAAATAGGAACTATATTTACCTGGACAATGCTTTTGCAGTTGGCTATTTAGAAAGAGACAGAGGGGAAGGATATCTCTCTGCTTTTGCAGTTGGCTATTTAGAAGAGACAGAGGGGAAGGAAATCTCTCTGCTTTTGCAGTTGGCTATTGAGATAGAAGGGTAGAAAGAAACAGGGAGAGAGGAGAGAAAGAGAGAGTGAGTGGGTAGCGCTCTGCATTGGCAGTTGGCTATTTTGATAGAAAGAAGGATAATAAGAAGGAGTGAGGAACATACATACA
>CM042173.1:10854847-10927347 GCA_023376005.1 Doryteuthis pealeii
CCGTTTTCTCTCAATAGCAATGTTCCACCTTCGTCATCTTTAACCAAGGTTAAAGAGCCTAGCCCACCCTACTATTTACCATAGCTAGAGGGAGAATAGTAGCATTCATACCTTTCCCAAGGGTACTAGCACTATGTGAAATGCAGACAGCCTTGTCTAGGATTTGAAACTCGTCTTGTCATGTTCCGCTTCCTACGATGATAACCATTACACCACCCCACGCCTCTACATGCACCTGTATGTACATTTTGTAAAATAATTCCTGCCTCAAATTGGGTTGGCTGGCTGGCTGGTTGGTTGGTTGGATTTATTGGCATTTCAACCCTTGTTGGGTTATTTTATGCTGAAGATGTTTTGTTTTATCCTTCTTGATGGGTACTCATTTTTTTCTATTTAACCCATAGATGGGACCCTAACAGGTACTACCACTCCGGGTCAGAGTGGACCTGGGAATAATGGTGATGATGGGGAGTTCCACATTCCCCAGACCTGGTGTCGTATCCTGATACATTTTCTTATATTTTTCATCTTTTTTGGTTGGTTGGTTGGTTGGTTGGATTTTATGGCATTTTCAAAACCTTGTTGGGTTATCTTATGCTGAAGATGTTTTGTTTTTATTACTTCTTGATGGGTATTCAATTTTTTTATTTTTAAACTCAATTTTTTTTAAACACATTTTTAGACTCATTTTTTTTCTATTTAACCCATACCCTAACAGGTAATACCACTCCGGGTCAGAGTGGACCTTGAAGTAATAGTGATAAAAGGGTACTCCATATTCCCGAGAGCTCCAGATAGAGTTTAATATTCACCACCCAGTATACTAAGATCCTCTGTCACTGCCTTCTAACACATATATGATAAAAAGGCATGTGGTCTAATGGTTAGAGTCGTAGGAAATGGACTCATCGACCCGAGTTCAATTCCTGGACGAAGTTGTTTGCATTTCACATGGCGCTAATACTCTTGGGAAAGGTATGAATGCAACTCTCCTTCCAGCTATGGGCAAATAGCAGGGGCAGACTGTGCTCTTTAACCATGACTAGGTAACCAGTCTAGGAGATGGAAACTCTGAATTCAAACCTGTTAAACACTGCTTAAGAAATTGGACTTTTGTGTCACATCTTGCTCATGCGAGGGGTGGTAAATATAAAATATATATATATATGATAAAAAGGGTTGGGGTTTGCCATAAGGGCACTAGGGTCAGGACAATCATATAAGTGTTAGGGCTAGATAGGATTACTTGAAACCATATAGTAGAAGTAAAGGCTGTTAGAGCGGCCTATTGTCGGTATAAGCCGAACAGATGGAGAGTCTGCTTTTTGCTAGTGCTAGACTAGGGATATTGTTTGCTGAGGTGGAGCACCATACCTACCATCAGCTCCAAGATGTTTATCAGACAGATCAAATTAACCAAGCTGTGCAACTCATGTGCTAAGTTGGCAATTGTTTTGTTTTGTTTTACGGCATATCAAACCACAGTGGGTCATTTAATGCTGATAAAGTTTTGAAATAAATCAATTCTTAATGGATAATACCATTTTTTTTATAAATACATTTTTCTATTTACCCATAGATGGATCCTAACAGGTACTACCACTCCGGGTCAGAGTGGACCAGGGAGCAATGGTGATGAAGGGATACTCCACATTTCCCCAAACTCCAAAAACTGGAACCTCACATCAGATAGAGTTTAACGTCATACCAGGACATGTAGACCCACAGCCACCGCCTTCTAGCACCCATATGATAAAAAGGGGTTGGGGCTTGCCATAAGGGCAATAGGGTTGGGAAAACATATAGGTGCTAGGGCTTAACATGACCAGCCGATTGATCGGATGGGGCCTCTCCAACCGCCCGTCTAGCCCGAAGTAGGGCCAAAATGGAGTATTGCATGTCATGAACTGCTCATCCACCTGGGCCTATCCTTAAGCATCATGAGTCGCCACCCACGGCCAACAGGTAGTCCCATTGGGGAGTCTTACCCTCTGCAGAGGTGCAGTCGGTGCATTCTAACGCCCCAGCCGACAGGTGGCATCTGAGCTAAACTAGACCAAATGATTGTAAATTGTGTAAATGATTAGTATTACAAATAGTTGCTATAATTGTTTACAAATCACTATTTCATTAGTTACTTGAAACCATAGAACTGCTTGAAACAAAACAAAAAGTAAGACTGACTATGTCATTAACTCTTTGCCTACTTTAAACCGTCAGTTTAATTTAAACCACATATATTTGAGACATAACACAGATTCTCAAAGATACTGGTCCAAAGTTAACTGACCTGAAAAAATGTCAAAGTTTTTAAATAAAATAACTGATGCATTATATCTTTTATTCATTAATATATCAACACTGAAAATTTCATTAAATTTGGTTAATTCCCTGGTTTTTGGTATTTTTTTTCTTTCGCGAGGTGACATATGATGGTGGAATTTAGGTCTGTTAAGTTCGATTTAACTAATTATTCTTATCATTTGTTACTTGAAATTCTCTTCATCATCATCATGTCATGCAATTAGCATGGATATCCAGGACAATCTCACGCCAACTCTATCATTCATTGTCCCAGGAGGTCCTTTACGCAGAATTCAGTATCCGCAGAGTTGGTCAATGTAGGTCCTTGCTGGGCGACCCACATTAACATGTCCATGTGTTGATTTCACAGAAGAACATCACCTATGAGTTCATCCTTGCTTCTCCATGACTTGTTCAAGATCACACACAGCATTCTTGTGCAGTTGTCATCTAGCTTATTCTCCAGGTGCCTCGTTAGGGTTTAAGTGGTGCAGCTATACAGTAGTACTGATACAACCACAGCTTGGAAGAACTGTCGTTTTAACTTGTCAGTGAGTTTGGATTTCCATATGACTGATAATGTTTATATCCAACCATGCCTTTCCTATTCATGCATTAACATCACTTTCTGTGGATGTGATATTACTACCTAAGTATGTGAATTGTTCTACTGGCTTTAGAGGCTTACCATTGAGTGTGGATATGTCTCCTTTAGATCATAGAAGTGCAATGAAAAAATTAAAAAAGTGTCTTTGTCATCTAATAAAATACTTGAAACTATATAACTATGTAAATTATTTGTATTAGATAGGAATACTTGAAACTATATAACTATGTATTAATCATTAGTATTATTAATAATTACTTGAAGCTATAATTGTTATGAATATTATCATCATTAGTTACTTGAAACCATAGAATCATAATTAAAAAAAAGATAAAAAAGACTATCTCTGTCATTTAATAAAATAATAATAACTTTAGGATAGTTTTCAGACCTGGTTCACAGTGAGGTTCAGAGGTTGGAGGTTTTCCTAATATATCTTCCAAAATTATTTGTATTAGATAGGAATACTTGAAACTATATAACTATGTATTCATCATTAGTATTACGAATAATCACTTGAAGGTATAATTGTTAAAAATTATCAGTATCATTAGTCACTTGAAATCACAGAACTGTTTGAAAAAAACAAAACAAAAAAAAACTGTCTGTCATTTAATAACCTAATAATAACTTTTGGGAAGTTTTTAAACCACAGTTCACAATGAGACTGTGAGGATGTGAAAATTTTGTATTAGATAGGAATACTTGAAACTTAATAACTAAGTATTAATCATTAGTATTATTAATAATTACTTTGAAGCTATAATTGTTATGAATTAGTATTATCATTAGTTTCTTGAAACCATAGAATCATTAAAAAAAAATATATATTAAAAAAAAACTGTCTTTGTCATCTGATAAAATAATAAATTTAGGGGTTAGTTTTCAGCCCTAGTTCACAGTGAGACTGAGTGGTAGAGGTTTCCTAGTATATCTTCCAAAATTATTTGTATTAGATTGGAATACCTGAAACTATATCATTATCATGTCGCGCTGTTGGCGCGGATATCCATGACAATCTCTCTCCATCCGTCCCTATTGCTCATCATTCTCGGGAGGTCCTCTGTGCAACATCCTGTATCCGCACAGAGCTGATCAATGTACGTCTTTGCTGGTCGGCCCACACTGGCATGCCCATGTGCTGGCTTCCACAGGAGGACATTGCTTATGAGTTCGTCCTTGCTTCTCCAGCAGTGTCCTGCGTGTCTTGTCCATCTTACTCGGATGGTTTGGGTGATATGTGGCAGGTGGTCGTACAGCTGCTTTCTCGTGGGGTGCTGTTTTCACGTCTTATTCAGGATCACCTGCAGCATTCTTGTCCAGCTCCCATCTAGTTTATTCTTCAGTCGCTTTGTTAGGGTCCAGGTGGTGCAGCCATACAGCAGCACTGACATGACAACAGTCTGGAAGAACTAACTATGTAATAATCATTAGTATTACGAATAATTACTTGAAACTATAATTGTTATAAATTATAATTATGCTAAGTTACTTGAAACCATAGAATCATAAAAAAAAAAAGATAAAAATAATAACTTTAGGGGTTAGTTTTCAGCCCTAGTTCACAGTGAGGCTGAGGGGTAGAAGTTTCCTAATATATCTTCCAAAACTATTAATTTCAAAACAGAAACATGTAAAAATAACAGTTTATTTTTATCTTACATAGAATATATGGATTTTTTTCTTTTTCTCTTTTTTTTCTTAAAATTTTTTATAATTCGCATTACTTAGTAACGGTTAATTTGTGAGTCAATTTGCCGCTAAATAAACTGTCTAGTTGCAGAGAGACAAATTCAAACAGAATATATGTGATAGGTGTCTTTATTCGGCTAGAAAACAAATTTTCAAAATCAAGACATACTCAACGTTGGCATACTTCCCAAATTTATTGATTTTTCTCCCGTTGTCTGCTGGGTTGTTCTGTATACTAACATATCTTAAATAAGCAGTAGCAACCACTTCTCTTTAGGCAACAAGCGTCTGTCCAATAAGTTGATGCTACTGCTTTCGTTTAGCTCTGTTCCTTGTGTGCCGCTACACCTATCAAGTCGTAACGATAATTCTCCAGTCTGATTTTTCAAATTATCTAACCACTTAATGTCGTGTTTTTTTTTTAAACTAGAAAATAACTGTTACTCAGACTAGATTTTTTTTTTTTTTCGTTTTTGGGTTTTTTTTTTGCTTTTGTCTTTTGAACTTGTCTGTTCTCTGTTTGTTGTAAGAAGGGAAGTGAGTGTGGGATAAGTTGATGATAGATTTAAGGGGTAGTCAAAAGACGATAAGACCAGGGACAAGTGTGAAAGACTCAAAAATGAATGAAAATTTATTATGAATTAATAAAAGTTTAAATACATTTAAGTAGTCTAAAGATGATTAGACCATACATATATATATATATATAAAGATAAACCTAATGAGTCAGATATACCTACTAAAAGTTTCGCTTAGTGCTCTTCAGGGCTAAGATCTATTGTTTTGTTAAGACTCAAAAATGAATGAAAATTTATTATGAATTAATAAAATAATAAGATAATAAAAGTTGATAATACATAAGAGATTTTTCTAGAGATGATGTGACCAGACTCAAAAATGAATGTAAATTTATTATGAAATAATAAAAGTTTATAATACATTTAAGTAGTCTAAAGATGATGAGACCATACATATATATATATATATATATAAAGATAAACCTAATGAGTCAGATACACCTAATAAAGTTTCACTTAGTGCTCTTCAGGGCTAAGATCTATTGTTTTGTTAAGTGAAACTTTTAGTAGGTATATCTGACTCATTAGGTTTATCTTTATTATTTGCTCTACTTAGGTATTGAGCACTCTTTACTTATTAGCTTAGTATATCATGGCAGTTTTTGTATGAATATATATTTTTCATATATATATATACATATAATTGTTTTTTCTTCTGGCCATGTATTATAGTATCAACTGATTATTTTCGGTTGGTACGACACTCTTGGTCTTTTCTTTTTTGGATTTTTTTTTTTTTTCAGGTGATGTTTGGTAGTATATTTTTACAATCAAACTATTTGCCGGGTTTTTTCTTATCGCAAGGATTTACCAACAAGTTTGGTATATTATATATATATATATATATATATATATATATATATTTATATATATATATATATATACATCTTTGAAAGGAAGGAAAAACTCAACACCGTTATTCCATAATAAATTTCGCTCTGTATATAATCTAAAAAGATTATTATACATTGAGCTCTCTGTAGTGATTTAAAGATTCACTGTATTTATACATACTGGATCATACATTAATAATACAGTGAGTCTTAGAAATCACATATAGAATAATCCCTTACTCCCAAGTTTCGGATACCTCACATCTCTATATATATATATATATATATATATATATATATATGTATTTATTTATTTATTTATATATAAATGGTGGTTTACCGGTGAATATGGACACAATCGTTGGAGGTGCACAGGATCCAGGGGTTAAGTCCGTGATAAAACAAATACAAAGTGCTCAATACAAAGTAGAGCAAATTTATTGAAGAAATGGATACAACAGAAACCTGCTCAAGTTTCATCGCTAGAATCGTCAGGGTTAAATCCACTGAATTAATCAATATGATAAATCTTACTCAATGAACATACGTGTGATCAGCTGCAATTAATCGGTAACTCGATTTATTCAGTGGATTTAACCCTGATGATTCTAGCAATGAAACTCAAGTAGGTTTTTGTTGTATCCATTTCTTCAATACATATATATATATATATATCTTTAGGAGAGTATTCTAAAGATGATGTGATTAGAGATGAGTATGAAAGACTCAAAAATGTATTAGAATTTATTATGAAATGATAAAAGTTGATAGAAATTGTATAGTAAGAGAAAAGAAATTCATTGAGCACTAGACAAAGGAGATTATTTTTTGCGTCTGAGGTGGAGCGCCACATCTACCATCAGCTTCTCACTTTACCGCACAGATCCCTGTGCTACTCATACGCTGATTTGGCGAGGGTTGGTATCGAACCAGGAACCTTGTGGTTTCTAGCTGAACACTCTACCGTCTGAGCTAACCCGGCCCTAATATATATATATATATATATATATATATATATATATATATATATATATATATATATATATATATATATATATATATATATATATATATATATATATATATTAGTGTGAGATGATCACTATTTCAGCTTTTGCTGGAATGGCATACCAAAGGCAGTATTATTGGTAGAGTGCTCAATATAAAATAGAGCTGTTATTTAATATAATAAGATAAATATATAAAGGTTTTACATATCTATTTATTAGGTGAGAAAGAAACATTCACAACCATATTGGATTCGATTTTCCTTACATTTGAAACATCTTCACCTGATGATTGCATCGCATGAAACCAATATGGTTGTAAATGTTCCTTTGTCGCCTAATAAATAGATATGTAAAACCTTTATATATTTATCTTATTATATTATATATACTAGCAAATATATGCACCCTCCGGGTGCAAGTATTTAAGTTTTAATATAATAAAATATCATGTTAAATTAGAAAGTCTAATAAGAAGGCAGATAAAAAGATATGTAACAGAGTGGGGGTATAATAGAAAAATAGAAATGAAACTTACTCTTCCATCACTCCCATCTTTCATTGCTGAATTTACTTATTTAACTATTTAGTTAAATAAGGAAGTAAAGAATAAAATGACAGTTATTTTTTCTTGTTAATGGATTTCATTTAAGATTCATTGAAGAGATTTTTGCTTTATTCATTAAAATAAAACCAAACAATTAGAAATCAATAATACTAAGCACATATTTAATAAAATCACATTTTTAATATCAATATGCAAATTAGCCTTCCCATTCACACAGCAAACCGCTATTTTTTGTATATATAAATACAATTGCATGTTATTTGTATGTAGATATGGACAACACTAATAAAAAGGTGAAGCAATTTTATTAATAATTGAGGTTTAAATATAAATAAAATCATGGAGAATGTGATGTAAATAACAAAGGGAATTGTGACTTGAGTAGTAATATAGTTTCGGTTACAGACAGAAAAACACACAATCTCCATTATAATAAGATATATATATATATATATATATATATATATATATATATATATATGTTTAGGAGAGTATTCTAAAGATGATATGACTAGAGATGAGTGTGAAAGACTCAAAAATGTATTAGAATTTATTATGAAATGATAAAAGTTGATAGAAATTGTATATTAGTGATTAAAACCCAAATCAATTATATAACACCAAAACAATCAATGTGTTACATAATCTATGTGCTTGCATAAGATTATTGTCAATCCCCTGTAATTCTGAGGGGATGACCCCTTTCATACCATGGCCGGGTCCTTCTATGGAAAATTACAGAAGCCCGCCAAATATGTGAAGTCACGTGGGACCTTTTTCAGAGTCCCCAGTTTGCAGTTAGACGTCAGGCAGAGCAGCGGCCATTTTATGCTCTGCCTAAAACTGGAACTCACGCACGCTATGTTAGTCAGATATTTAGTTACGTGAAATGTATAGTTAAGGAAATAAAAGTTTGTATAAGTAAAATGTTCTTGTGGTTGATGAATGTCTTGGTAACAAGACTAAGAAATGAATCCAGGATAACCAGCCAGCAGGAACATAGCAACAGAAAACCTTAGAAGATTCCAGACCAAAGACGATCAGAATAGCAAAGCCAGCCAGAAGAAAATATGACCAGAAGTAAGAAGTAAGAAGTAAGAAAGGGTATGCAACATATATCGATTTGGTACCGTGAAAACCTCAGTACGCAACAAATGTATCCGCGAGACTAACTTTTTATTTTACCCCCTATACCCAGGCAATGCCGAATAACCATTTCTAGTACAATACAAAGCTCTTATGAAACAACTATACAAAAAAATGTAAATATGAAGGTGATTCCCTAACCTCTAGACATAAAATAACCCAAGACATTTTGTTATGCCATTAAAATGAATCCTTCATATTCATAAGTGAGAAATAGTTGAAACAGAAGTAAAAACACCGACTGCACCTCTGCAGAGGGGTAAGACTCCCCCAATGGGGCCACCTGTTGGCCGTGGGTGGCGACCCGTGATGCTTAAGGATAGAGCCCAGGTGGATGAGCAGTTCATGACTTGCAATACTCCATTTTGGCCCTATCTTGGGCTAGACGGGCGGTCGGAGAGGCCCCCTTCGATCAATCGGCTGATCACGTCAAGCCCTAGTACCTATATGATTTTCCCAACCCTATTGCCCTTATGGCAAGCCCCAACCCCTTTTTATCATATGGGTGCTAGAAGGCGGTGGCTGTGGGTCTACATGTCCTGGGAATGACGTTAAACTCTATCTGATGGTGAGGTTCCAGTTTTGGAGGTTTGCTCCCTGCTCCACTCTGATCCGGAGTGGTAGTACCTGTTAGGGTCCCATCTATGGGTTAAATAGAAAAATGTATTTATAAAAAAAATGGTATTATCCATTAAGAATTGATTTATTTCAAAACTTTATCGGCATTAAATGACCCACTGAGGTTGATATGCCGTAAAACAAAACAAACCAAAGTAAAAATAATTATGAAACAATTGATAATAGATTCTCTGAATTTTTTTAGTTGAGGTTTGATAATTTGGATTATTTGGATTATTCGGACTATTGTCCTCATCTTTATTGTTACCTACACAATGTTTTGGGCAATGTTCCCCTCTGGCCTTTTCAGGTATTTCTTGTTGGACTTGGGAACTTTCTTGACCTCACGAACCTTCTTATCAAACAATTGGACACACGGCACAACTGATTGTGTTGAGTAAATACAGTTCTATCGGACAGTTATCTCTGTGTTGAGTATCTATTGTTGAATATCTCTTGTTGGATTTGGGAACCTTCTCGACCTCGAGAACCTTCTTGTCGAACAATTGGACACATGGCACAATGGATATATATATTTACCAACCCCTCCGCACGAGCAGGATGTGACACAAAGTCAATTTCTTAAGCGGAGTTTAACAGGTTTGAATTCAGTTTTCCTTCTCCTAGACCGGTTGCCTAACCAAGGTTAAAGAGCTCAGTCTGCCCTGCTATTTACCCATAGCTGGAGGGAGAGTAGGATTCATACCTTTCCTAAAGGTATTAGCGCTAAGTGAAATGCAATTAACACGTCCAGGATTTGAACTCGGGGCACAATGGATATAAGTGTTGAGTAAATGCAGTTCTAAGTGACAGTTATCTCTGGGCTGTGGGTTCAATCCTGGCCAAGGGTGATATTAACATAGAATAATTCTTTTGGATGGTCTAAAAATTCAAGATAATATTAATCTTTTGCAAGTCTCTCTAGCAAACGAAATGTAATTCCTTTCCCAACAGAGCACGTTACTCTCACTTCAAATAGTAGTCGTCAGATTTCACTTGCCTTCCAAACACTTGCTTTCTCCCTCACTCACTATGTCAGCGACAGTCCGTCTTATTTCTGCTCGTTTGGCTGCGCTTATGCAAATTCCGATATACCTCATCCGGGTCTCTGCTAACAGCACCTCAGCTATGAGGAGGTAGAGAGTTCGAATATCCGTAGCCACTCGCTACACTATTCCCCCTTGCACAGGCCAAACATATCCTGATGCGCTTTGTTTGTGGGGGCTGGGAATCCGCTTGTTCATAGGGATGCCTTTTAATTTTGTCACAATAATTAATGAAGCTTAACACTTGTACCCGGTCATGGTTAATGGAATGAGAACAATGTGCCCCCATGAATTGAATTTTGTATCGAAAGTAAAAACAAAAAGTTCTATACTTCAATGTCTTGCTTACTGCTGCTTATAGAAGTTAATTTGAAATAGTCCATAAAAATTTCCTTCTGCATTCTGTGGTGCATGACGGTGAGGATATCGTTGTTCTTCATTCCCTATTGAATTCAGTAGTGAGCTGCTCAGTTCCTGTGCGGCACATGTTCCACCAACCTTTTTGATTGGCAACCTTAAACTAGTCAATAAACCACGTTGCCCAAACATAGAATGTAATAAGCAATTTTCTTATTTCTACTTTCCTTTCTAAATTAATTATATCTTTATTTAAACACCATCGTATTCAGCTAGTTTGAGTTTGAAACCAAAATAGTTCCGTTCAAAGTTCTATGAAGGCTCCTGATTATGACATGAAGGCTCTTTCTGGTTGAAGGTCAATCAAGTATTTCTTTAAAAAAAATAGTTCTCTGGTGAGAAATAAGATATTATAAAATAATTTGTAAAATACAATATAATATTGAATAATATATTTAATATAACAGAATGATGTACAATACTTTTATTGCATGTTATTAGTAACCAGTATTTATAAAATTATAGTAAGATATTCAAAATAATTTGTAAAATACAATATGATATTAAATGACATATTTAATATAACAGGATGATATACAATAGTTTAATTGCATATTATTAATAATTTAGTATTTATAGAATTGTAGAATGAAATATGATTATAAAAATTATAAGTAAATTCTTTTCAGTAAAAAAAAAGAATAATTCAAATAGAATATTAACTTTAGTCATAAGGTCCTTCATTTTTTGGAAAAAAAATGAAAAATTTCAAAGTTTTTTTTATCATGTTAAATTTCAAAACCTTTCTGTTTACTGTGTAGACTGGTGATAATTTGAAAGAAAAATCCCTAATTTTTTGCCAATGTTGCGGAAAATGTTTGAAATCTCGTTTCTTGAATGAAACTGAAAGCAAGATGATGAAATATGGTAGAAAAACAGAGATGATATTATGGTCAAGATATATACCACTGCTGTTAATTCTAGTTCAAGAAAAAGGTTCTTGAGTTTGATAAGAAGGTGCCCAAGTTCTACAAGGTTCACAAGACTGACAAGAAACACCGGAGGAAGGCCGGAGAACACATCGGCTAAAACATTGTGTAGATAACAATAATGATGAGGACAATAGTCTGAATAATACAAATAATACAAATCGATAATAGATTTAAGATTTCTATCTAAATATGATCAGACCATAGATACAATATTCATTCAATAGAACCTTTTTCAAGGAAATCAATAATGATGGTTCCTTTCATATCTATAAAGACAGTCAGCATAAACTTCTTTACTGACAGCTGCACCCAGAACTTTTTCTTTACTGAAGAGTCACCACCCTATGGCTGGGGCTCTAGAATACCCCCAGCTATGGGTTAAATAGTTCCACTACTGTTCTTTACTGAAGCTTCACCCAGAACATTTTCTTTACCGAAGAGGTCACTGCCCTATGGCTGGGCTCTAGAACACCCCCAGCTATGGGTTAAATAGTACATTATTTTTTTCTACAAGGATGGTTTTGGCATTAAATAACCACAAAGGTTGATATGCCATTAAACAAAGAAAGCAAACAAATATTCTTCAGTAAATTTCACATGGTTTACACTTCTGGGTTTAAAAATACACCGACTGCACCTCTGCAGAGGATAAAATCTCCCAATAGAGCCATCTGTTAGCCGTGGATGCGTGTCCATGATGCTTAAGGACAGAATCCTGGTGGATGAGCAGTCCATGCAACTCAACTTTGGTCCTTATTTAGCGATAGGTGGTTGGAGAGGCTCCCTCTGTTCAATCGGCTGATCATATCAAGCCTTAGCTCCTATATGATTGTCCCCACCCTTATTACTCTTATGGCAGCTCCCAATCAATTTTATCAATCTCTGCTAGAAGGCATTAGCTGAGAGTCTTTATATCCTGGTCGACAGTCTTTCGTACAGTCTCTTTCTACAAATCCTACATCGTCGGTGTGTTGCATCTTTGATAATGAGATATTAAATTGTAGTTAGTTGGTTGGCTGGTTGGCTGGTTGATAATTGGTTGGTTAATTAGTTAGCTGGTTGGTGGTTGTTGGCTGGCTGGCTGGCTGGCTGGTTGGTGCGTTGGTTGGTTGGACTGGTTAGTGGGTCGGCTGGTTGGCTGGGGTTGACTGGTTAGTGGGTCGCTGGCTGGCGGCTGGTTGGTGGTTAGTGACTGGTTAGTGGTTGGCTGACTGGTAGTGGGTTGGCTGGTTGGTTGGTGTTTAGTTGCGCTTGACTGGTTATGGTCGGCTGGCTGCTGGTTGGTTGGTTGGCTGCGTTGACTGGTTAGTGGCGTTGGCTGGTTGGTTGACTGGTTAGTGGGTCGGCTGGCTGGATTGGTTGGTGTTGGTTGGTTGACTTGGTTAGTGGGTCGGCTGGCTGGTTGGTTGGTGGTGGTTGACTGGTTAGTGGTCGGCTGGCTGGTTGGTTGGTTGGTTTGGTGATGGTTGTTGGTTAATTGGTTGGCTGTTTGGTATCCTGGGGTATGACTTTAAACTGCATCTAATGGTGAAGTCCCAATTCTGGAGCTTTTGGGAATATAGAGTACCCCTTTATTGGTATTACTCCAAGGTACATTCTGACCTGGAGTGGTTAGTACCTGTTAGGGTCCCATCTATGGGTTAAATAGAAAAAACTGAGTCTGAATTTTAAAACATGAGTGTGGGTGGCACTGGATTTAGTTTAAAAGTAGGCAAAAAGATCAACACCAGACATGTATTCCCTTATATCAACCCAACTAAGAATTATGAATATAAGAAAAGCATAAGCACATTTTCTAAATGATAAATACATATGATCTTTTAATTTATTCATAATCTTAGTTTGGGTTGATATAAGGAATACCATGTCTTGGTGTTGATCTTTTGCCTACTTTAAACTACTCACAGTGGCTCACCCGGCACTCAATGTTTTAAAATTCAGACTCAGTTTTTCTATTTAACCCATAGATGGGACCCTAACAGGTACTACCACTCCAGGTCAGAATGTACCTTGGAGTAATACCAATAAAGGGTACTCTATATTCCCAAAAGCTCCAGAATTGGGGACTTCACCATTAGATGCAGTTTAAAGTCATACCCAGGATACCAAAACAGCCAACCAATTAACCAACCAACCAACCAACCAACAACCAACCAGCCAGCCCGACCCACTAACCAGTCAACCAACCAACCAACCAACCAGCCAGCCGACCCACTAACCAGTCAACCAACCAACCAACCAACCAACCAGCCAGCCGACCACTAACCAGTCAACCAACCAGCCAACCACAACCAGTCAACCAGCCAACCAACCAACCAGCCAGCCAGCCGACCCACTAAACAGTCAACCACCAACCAACCAACCAGCCAACCCACTAACCAGTCAGCCAACCACTAACCAGTCAACTAACCAACCAACCAGCCAGCCAGCCAGCCGACCCACTAACCAGTCAACCAACCAGCCAACCAGCCGACCCACTAACCAGTCAACCAACCAACCAACCAACCAGCCAGCCAGCCAGCCAGCCAACCAACCAACCAACCAGCTAACTAATTAACCAACCAATTATCAACCAGCCAACCAGCCAACCAACTAACTACAATTTAATATCTCATTATCAAAGATGCAACACACCGACGATGTAGGATTTGTAGAAAGAGACTGTACGAAAAGACTGTCGACCAGGATATAAAGACTCTCAGCTACTGCCTTCTAGCAGAGATGTGATAAAATTGATTGGGAGCTTGCCATAAGAGTAATAAGGGTCGGGACAATCATATAGGAGCTAAGGCTTGATATGATCAGCCGATTGAACAGAGGGAGCCTCTCCAACCACCTATCCTAAATAAGGACCAAAGTTGAGTTGCATGGACTGCTCATCCACCAGGATTCTGTCCTTAAGCATCATGGAACACCATCCACGGCTAACAGATGGCTCTATTGGGGAGATTTTATCCCTCTGCAGAGGTGCAGTCGGTGTATTTTAAAACCAGAAGTGTAAACCATGTGAAATTTACTGAAGAATATTTAGTTTGCTTTCTTTGTTTAATGGCATATCAACCTTTGTGGGTTATTTAATGCCAAAGCCATCCTTGTAGAAAAAAAATAATGGTACTATTTAACCCATAGCTGGGGGTGTTCTAGAGCCCCAGCCATAGGGCAGTGACTCTTCGGTAAAGAAAATGTTCTGGGTGAAGCTTTCAGTAAAGAACAGTAGTGGAACTATTTAACCCATAGCTGGGGGTATTCTAGAGCCCCAGCCATAGGGTGGTGACTCTTCAGTAAAGAAAAAGTTCTGGGTGCAGCTGTCAGTAAAGAAGTTTATGCTGACTGTCTTTATAGATATGAAAGGAACCATCATTATTGATTTCCTTGAAAAAGGTTCTATTGAATGAATATTGTATCTATGGTCTGATCATATTTAGATAGAAATCTTAAATCTATTATCGATTTGTATTATTTGTATTATTCAGACTTTGTCCTCATCATTTTGTTATCTACACAATGTTTTAGCCGATGTGTTCTCCGGCCTTCCTTGTTTCTTGTCAGTCTGTGAACCTTTAGAACTTGGGCACCTTCTTATCAAACTCAAGAACCTTTTTCTTGAACTAGAATTAACAGCAGTGGTATATATCTTGACCATAATATCATCTCTGTTTTTCTACCATATTTCATCATCTTGCTTTCAGTTTCTTCAAGAAACGAGATTTCAAACATTTTCCGCAACATGGCAAAAAATTAGGGATTTTCTTTCAAATTATCACCAGTTACACAGTAAACAGAAAGGGAAATTTAACATGATAAAAAAAACTTTGAAATTTTTCATTTTTTTCCAAAAAATGAAGGACCTTATGACTAAAGTTAATTTCTATTTGAATATTTTTTTACTGAAAAGAATTTACTTATAATTTTATAATCATATTCATTCTACAATTCTATAAATACTAAATTATTAATAATATGCAATTAAACTATTGTATATCATCCTGTTATATTAAATATGTCATTTAATATCATATTGTATTTTACAAATTATTTTGATACTGTTACAATAACATGCAATAAAAGTATTGTACATCATTCTGTTATATTAAATATATTATTCTATTGTATTTTACAAATTATTTTATAATATCTTATTCTCACCAGAGGAAATACTTGATTGACCTTCAACCAGAAAGAGCCTTCATGTCATAATCAGGAGCCTTCATAGAACTTTCTATTTTGGTTTCAAACTCAAACTAGCTGAATACGATGGTGTAAAGATATAATTAATTTAGAAAGGAAAGTAGAAATAAGAAAATTGCTTATTACATTCTTGGGCAACGTGGTTTATTGACTAGTTTTAAGGTTGCCAATCAAAAAGGTTGGTGGAACATGTCAGGAACTGAGCAGCTCACTACTGAATTCAATAGGGAATGAAGAACAACGATATCCTCACGTCATGCACCACAGAATGCAGAAGGAAATTTTTATGGACTATTTCAAATTAACTTCTATAAGCAGCAGTAAGCAGACATTGAAGGAACTTTTTGTTTTTACTTTCGATACAAAATTCAATTCATGGGGCACATTGTTCTCATTCCATTAACCATGACCGGGTACAAGTGTTAAGCTTCATTAATTATTGTGACAAAATTAAAAGGCATCCCTATGAACAAGCGGATTCCCATCCCCCACAAACAAAGCGCATCAGGATATGTTTGGCCTGTGCGAAGGGGAAGAGTGTGGCGAGTGGCTATGGATATTCAAACTCACTACCTCCTCATAGCTGAAATGTTGTTGGCAGCAACCCGGATAAGGTATATTGTCAAGTGAAATCTGACAACTGCTATTTGAAGTGAGAGTAACATGCTCAGTTGGGAAAGGAATTACATTTCGTTTGCTAGAGAGACTTGCAAAAGATTAATATTATCTTGAATTTTTAGACCATCCAAAAGAATTATTCTATGTTAATATCACCCTTGACCAGGATTGAACCCACAGCCCAGAGATAACTGTCACTTAGAACTGCATTTACTCAACACTTATATCCATTGTGCCCCGAGTTCAAATCCTGGACGTGTTAATTGCATTTCACTTAGCGCTAATACCTTTGGGAAAGGTATGAATCCTACTCTCCCTCCAGCTAAGGGTTAAATAGCAGGGCAGACTGGGCTCTTTAACCTTGGTTAGGCAACCGGTCTAGGAGAAGGAAAACTCTGAATTCAAACCTGTTAAACTCCGTTTAAGAAATTGACTGTGTGTCACATCCTGCTCGTGCGGAGGGGTTGGTAAATATATATATCCATTGTGCCATGTGTCCAATTGTTTGACAAGAAGGTTCTCGAGGTCGAGAAGGTTCCCAAATCCAACAAGAGATATTCAACAATAGATACTCAACACAGAGATAACTTTCCGATAGAACTGTATTTACTCAACACAATCAGTTGTGCCGTGTGTCCAATTGTTTGATAAGAAGGTTCCTGAGGTTAAGAAAGTTCCCAAGTCCAACAAGAAATACCTGAAAAGGCCAGAGGGGAACATTGCCCAAAACATTGTGTAGGTAACAATAAAGATGAGGACAATAGTCCGAATAATCCAAATAATCCAAATTATCAAACTTCAACTAAAAAAATTCAGAGAATCTATTATCAATTGTTTCATAATTATTTTTACTTTGGTTTGTTTTGTTTTACGGCATATCAACCTCAGTGGGTCATTTAATGCCGATAAAGTTTTGAAATAAATCAATTCTTAATGGATAAGACAATTTTTTTATAAATACATTTTTCTATTTAATCCATAGATGGAACACTAACAGGTACTACCACTCTGGGTCAGAGTGGACCAGGGAGCAATGGTGATGAAGGGGTGCTCAACATTCCCCAAACCTCCAAAACTGGAACCTCACCATCAAATAGAGTTTAACGTCATTCCCAGAACATGTAGACCCGCAGCCACCGCCATCTAGCACCCATATGATAAAAAGAGGGTTGGGGCTTGCCATAAGGGCAATAGGGTTGGGAAAATCATATAGGTGCTAGGGCTTGACATGACCAGCTGATTGATCGGAGGGGGCCTCTCCGACCGCCCGTCTAGCCCAAGATAGGGCCAAAATGGAGTATTGCAAGTCATGAACTGCTCATCCACCTGGGCTCTATCCTTAAGCATCACGGGTCGCTACCTACGGCAAACAGGTGGCCCCATTGGGGGAGTCTTACCCCTCTGCAGAGGTGCAGTCGGTGTTTTTACTTCTGTTTCAACTATTTCTCACTTATGAATATGAAAGATTCATTTTAATGGCATGTCAAAATGTCTTGGGTTATTTTATGCCTAGAGGTTAGGGAATCACCTTCATATTTACATTTTTTTGTATAGTTGTTTCGTAAGAGCTTTGTATTGTACTAGAAATGGTTATTCGGCATTGCCTGGGTATAGGGGGTAAAAAAAAAGCTAGTCTCGCGGATCCATTTGTTACGTACTGAGGTTTTCACGGTACCAAATCGATATATGTTGCATACCCCTTCTTACTTCTTACTTCTGGTCATATTTTCTTCTGGCCGGCTTTGCTATTCTGATTGTCTTTGGTCTGGAATCTTCTAAGGTCTTCTGTTGCTATGTTCCTGCTGGCTGGTCGTCCTGGATTCATTTCTTAGTCTTGTTACCAAGACATTCATCAACCACAAGAACATTTTACTTATACAAACTTTTATTTCCTTAACTATACATTTCACGTAACTAAATATCTGACTAACATAGCGTGCGTGAGTTCCAGTTTTAGGCAGAGCATAAAATGGCCGCTGCTCTGCCTGACGTCTAACTGCAAACTGGGGACTCTGAAAAAGGTCCCACATGACTTCACATATTTGGCGGGCTTCTGTAATTTTCCATAGAAGGACCCAGCCATAGTATGAAAGGGGTCATCCCCTCAGAATTACAGGGGATTGACAATAATCTTATGCAACCACATAGATTATGTAACACATTGATTGTTTTGGTGTTATATAATTGATTTGGGTTTTTTATATCTTATTTTATTCTTCATATATTTACATTTCATGAATCTTTTCATTTTCGTCTCTCATCTTTAGAATACTCTCCTAAACATATATATATATATATATATAATATAATAAGATAAATATATAAAGGTTTTACATATCTATTTATTAGGCGACAAAGGAACATTTACAACCATATTGGTTTCATGCGATGCAATCATCAGGTGAAGATGTTTCAAATGTAAGGAAAATCGAATCCAATATGGTTGTGAATGTTCTTTTCTCACCTAATAAATAGATATGTAAAACCTTTATATATTTATCTTATTATATTATATAACAGCTCTATTTTATATTGAGCACTCTACCAATAATACTGCCTTTGGTACGCCATTCCAGCAAAAGCTGAAATAGTGATCATCTCACACTATATATATATATATATATATATATATATATATATATATATATATATATATATATATATATATATATATATATATATATATATATATATATATATATATTAGGGCCGGGTTAGCTCAGACGGTAGAGTGTTCAGCTAGAAACCACAAGGTTCCTGGTTCGATACCAACCCTCGCCAAATCAGCGTATGAGTAGCACAGGGATCTGTGCGGTAAAGTGAGAAGCTGATGGTAGGTTTGGCGCTCCACCTCAGACGCAAAAAATAATCTCCTTTGTCTAGTGCTCAATGAATTTCTTTTCTCTTATTATACAATTTCTATCAACTTTTATCATTTCATGATAAATTCTAATACATTTTTGAGTCTTTCATACTCATCTCTAATCACATCATCTTTAGAATACTCTCCTAAAGATATATATATATATATATATATATTGAAGAAATGGATACAACAGAAACCTACTTGAGTTTCATTGCTAGAATCATCAGGGTTAAATCCACTGAATAAATCGAGTTACTGATTAATTGCAGCTGATCACACGTATGTTCATTGAGTAAGATTTATCATATTGATTAATTCAGTGGATTTAACCCTGATGATTCTAGCGATGAAACTCGAGCAGGTTTCTGTTGTATCCATTTCTTCAATAAATTTGCTCTACTTTGTATTGAGCACTTTGTATTTGTTTTATCACGGACTTAACCCCTGGATCCTGTACACCTCCAACAATCGTGTCCATATTCACCGGTAAACCACCATTTATATATGAATAAATAAATAAATATATATATATATATATATATATATATATATATATATAGATGTGAGGTATCCGAAACTTGGTAGTAAGGGATGATTCTATATGTGATTTCTAAGACACACTGTATTATCATTGTATGATCCCGTATGTACAAATACAGTGAATCTTTAAATCACTACAGAGAGCTCAATGTATAATAATCTTTTTAGATTATATACAGAGCAAAATTTATTATGGAATAACGGTGTTGAGTTTTTTCCTTCCTTTCAAAGATATATATATATATATATATATATATAAATATATATATAATATACCAAACTTGTTGGTAAATCCTTGCGATAAGAAAAAACCTGGCAAATAGTTTGATTGTAAAAATATACTACCAAACATCACCTGAAAAAAAAAAAAAATCCAAAAAAGAAAAGACCAAGAGTGTCGTACCAACCGAAAATAATCAGTTGATACTATAATACTTGGCCAAAAGAAAAAACAATTTATATGTATATATATATATATGAAAAATATATATTCATACAAAAACTGCCAGGATATACTAAAGATAATAAGTAAAGAGTGCTCAATACCTAAGTAGAGCAAATAATAAAGATAAACCTAATGAGTCAGATATACCTACTAAAAGTTTCGCTTAACAAAACAATAGATCTTAGCCCTGAAGAGCACTAAGTGAAACCTTATTAGGTGTATCTGACTCATTAGGTTTATCTTTATATATATATATATATATATGTATGTCTCATCATCTTTAGACTACTTAAATGTATTATAAACTTTTATTATTCATAATAAATTTACATTCATTTTTTGAGTCTGGTCACATCATCTCTAGAAAAATCTCTTATGTATTATCAACTTTTATTATCTATTATTTTATTAATTCATAATAAATTTTCATTCATTTTTGAGTCTTAACAAAACAATAGATCTTAGCCCTGAAGAGCACTAAGCGAAACTTTTAGTAGGTATATCTGACTCATTAGGTTTATCTTTATATATATATATATATATATATATGTTGGTCTAATCATCTTTAGACTACTTAAATGTATTATAAACTTTTATTAATTCATAATAAATTTTCATTCATTTTTGAGTCTTTCACACTTGTCCCTGGTCTTATCGTCTTTTGACTACCCCTTAAATCTATCATCAACTTATCCCACACTCACTTCCCCTTCTTACAACAAACAGAGAACAGACAAGTTCAAAAGACAAAAGCAAAAAAAAAAAAAAAAAAAAAAAAAAAAAAAAATCTAGTCTGAGTAACAGTTATTTTCTAGTTTAAAAAAAAACACGACATTAAGTGGTTAGATAATTTGAAAATCAGACTGGAGAATTATCGTTACGACTTGATAGGTGTAGCGGCACACAAGGAACAGAGCTAAACGAAAGCAGTAGCATCAACTTATTGGACAGACGCTTGTTGCCTAAAGAGAAGTGGTTGCTACTGCTTATTTAAGATATGTTAGTATACAGAACAACCCAGCAGACAACGGGAGAAAAATCAATAAATTTGGGAAGTATGCCAACGTTGAGTATGTCTTGATTTTGAAAATTTGTTTTCTAGCCGAATAAAGACACCTATCACATATATTCTGTTTGAATTTGTCTCTCTGCAACTAGACAGTTTATTTAGCGGCAAATTGACTCACAAATTAACCGTTACTAAGTAATGCGAATTATAAAAAAAAATTTAAGAAAAAAAAGCGAGAAAGAAAAAAATCCATATATTCTATGTAAGATAAAAATAAACTGTTATTTTTACATGTTTCTGTTTTGAAATTAATAGTTTTGGAAGATATATTAGGAAACTTCTACCCCTCAGCCTCACTGTGAACTAGGGCTGAAAACTAACCCCTAAAGTTATTATTTTTATCTTTTTTTTTTTATGATTCTATGGTTTCAAGTAACTTAGCATAATTATAATTTATAACAATTATAGTTTCAAGTAATTATTCGTAATACTAATGATTATTACATAGTTAGTTCTTCCAGACCATTGTCATGTAAGTTCTGCTGTATGGCTGCACCACCTGGACCCTAACGAAGCGACTGGAGAATAAACTAGATGGGAGCTGCACAAGAATGCTGCAGGTGATCCTGAATAAGACGTGAAAACAGCACCCCACGAGAAAGCAGCTGTACAACCACCTGCCACATATCACCCAAACCATCCAAGTAAGATGGACAAGACACGCAGGACACTGCTGGAGAAGCAAGGACGAACTCATAAGCAATGTCCTCCTGTGGAAGCCAGCACATGGGCATGCCAGTGTGGGCCGACCAGCAAAGACGTACATTGATCAGCTCTGTGCGGATACAGGATGTTGCACAGAGGACCTCCCGAGAATGATGAGCAATAGGGACGGATGGAGAGAGATTGTCATGGATATCCGCGCCAACAGCGCGACATGATGATGATATAGTTTCAAGTATTCCAATCTAATACAAATAATTTTGGAAGATATACTAGGAAACCTCTGCCACTCAGTCTCACTGTGAACTAGGGCTGAAAACTAACCCCTAAATTTATTATTTTATTAAATGACATAGACAGTTTTTTTTAAATATTTTTTTTAATGATTCTATGGTTTCAAGAAACTAATGATAATACTAATTCATAACAATTATAGCTTCAAGTAATTATTAATAATACTAATGATTAATACTTAGTTATATAGTTTCAAGTGTTCGTATCTAATACAAATAATTTTCACATCCTCACAGTCTCATTGTGAACTGTGGTTAAAAACTATCCCAAAAGTTATTATTAGGTTATTAAATGACAAAGACAGTTTTTTTTGTTTTGTTTTTTCAAACCGTTCTGTGATTTCAAGTGACTAATGATACTGATAATTTTTAACAATTATACCTTCAAGTGATTATTCGTAATACTAATGATGAATACATAGTTATATAGTTTCAAGTATTCCTATCTAATACAAATAATTTTGGAAGATATATTAGGAAACCTCCACCTCTGAACCTCACTGTGAACCAGGTCTGAAAACTATCCCTAAATTTATCATTATTTTATCAAATGACAAAGACAGTTTTTTTTATTTTTTCATTGCACTTCTATGATTTAAAGGAGACATATCCACACTCGATGGTAAGCCTCTAAAGCCAGTAGAACAATTCACATACTTAGGTAGTAATATCACATCCACAGAAAGTGATGTTAATGCATGAATAGGAAAGGCATGGTTGGATATAAACATTATCAGTCATATGGAAATCCGAAACTCACTGACAAGTTAAAACGACAGTTCTTCCAAGCTGTGGTTGTATCAGTACTACTGTATAGCTGCACCACTTAAACCCTAACGAGGCACCTGGAGAATAAGCTAGATGACAACTGCACAAGAATGCTGTGTGTGATCTTGAACAAGTCATGGAGAAGCAAGGATGAACTCATAGGTGACGTTCTTCTGTGGAAATCAACACATGGACATGTTAATGTGGGTCGCCCAGCAAGGACCTACATTGACCAACTCTGCGGATACTGAATTCTGCGTAAAGGACCTCCTGGGGACAATGAATGATAGAGTTTGCGAGAGATTGTCCTGGATATCCATGCTGATTGCATGACATGATGATGATGAAGAGAATTTCAAGTAACAAATGATAAGAATAATTAGTTAAATCGAACTTAACAGACCTAAATTCCACCATCATATGTCACCTCGCCGAAAGAAAAAAAATACCAAAAACCAGGGAATTAACCAAATTTAATGAAATTTTCAGTGTTGATATATTAATGAATAAAAGATATAATGCATCAGTTATTTTATTTAAAAACTTTGACATTTTTTCAGGTCAGTTAACTTTGGACCAAGTATCTTTGAGAATCTGTGTTATGTCTCAAATATATGTGGTTTAAATTAACTGACCGGTTTAAAGTAGGCAAAGAGTTAATGACATAGTCAGTCTTACTTTTTTGTTTTGTTTCAAGCAGTTCTATGGTTTCAAGTAACTAATGAGAATAGTGATTTGTAAACAATTATAGCAACTATTTGTAATACTAATCATTTACACAATTTACAATCATTTGGTCTAGTTTAGCTCAGATGCCACCCTGTCGGCTGGGGCGTTAGAATGCACCGACTGCACCTCTGCAGAGGGGTAAGACTCCCCCAATGGGACTACCTGTTGGCCGTGGGTGGCGACTCATGATGCTTAAGGATAGAGCCCAGGTGGATGAGCAGTTCATGACATGCAATACTCCATTTTGGCCCTATCTCGGGCTAGACGGGCGGTTGGAGAGGCCCCATCCGATCAATCGGCTGGTCATGTTAAGCCCTAGCACCTATATGATTTTCCCAACCCTATTGCCCTTATGGCAAGCCCCAACCCCTTTTTATCATATGGGTGCTAGAAGGCGGTGGCTGCGGGTCTACATGTCCTGGGTATGACGTTAAACTCTATCTGATGGTGAGGTTCCAGTTTTGGAGGTTTGGGGAATGTGGAGCATCCCTTCATCACCATTGCTCCCTGGTCCACTCTGACCCGGAGTGGTAGTACCTGTTAGGATCCCATCTATGGGTTAAATAGAAAAATGTATTTATAAAAAAAATGGTATTATCCATTAAGAATTGATTTATTTCAAAACTTTATCAGCATTAAATGACCCACTGTGGTTGATATGCCGTAAAACAAAACAAAACAATTGCCAACTTAGCACATGAGTTGCACAGCTTGGTTAATTTGATCTGTCTGATTAAACATCTTGGAGCTGATGGTAGGTATGGTGCTCCACCTCAGCAAAACAATATCCCTAGTCTAGCACTAGCAAAAAGCAGACTCTCCATCTGTTCGGCTTATACCGACAATAGGCCGCTCTACAGCCTTTACTTCTACTATATGGTTTCAAGTAATCCTATCTAAGCCCTAACACTTATATGATTGTCCTGACCCTAGTGCCCTTATGGCAAACCCCAACCCTTTTTATCATATATATATATTTATATTTACCAACCCCTCCGCATGAGCAAGATGTGACACAAAGTCAATTTCTTAAGCAGTGTTTAACAGGTTTGAATTCAGAGTTTCCATCTCCTAGACTGGTTACCTAGTCATGGTTAAAGAGCACAGTCTGCCCTGCTATTTGCCCATAGCTGGAAGAAGAGTTGCATTCATACCTTTCTCAAGAGTATTAGCGCCATGTGAAATGCAAACAACTTCGTCCAGGAATTGAACTCGGGTCGATGAGTCCATTTCCTACGACTCTAACCATTAGACCACATGCCTTTTTATCATATATGTGTTAGAAGGCAGTGACAGAGGATCTTAGTATACTGGGTGTGATATTAAACTCTATCTGGAGCTCTCGGGAATATGGAGTACCCTTTTATCACTATTACTTCAAGGTCCACTCTGACCCGGAGTGGTATTACCTGTTAGGGTATGGGTTAAATAGAAAAAAAAATGAGTCTAAAAATGTGTTTAAAAAAAATTGAGTTTAAAAATAAAAAATTGAATACCCATCAAGAAGTAATAAAAACAAAACATCTTCAGCATAAGATAACCCAACAAGGGTTGAAATGCCATAAAATCCAACCAGCCAACCAACCAACCAAAAAAGATGAAAAATATAAGAAAATGTATCAGGATACGACACCAGGTCTGGGGAATGTGGAACTCCCCATCATCACCATTATTCCCAGGTCCACTCTGACCCGGAGTGGTAGTACCTGTTAGGGTCCCATCTATGGGTTAAATAGAAAAAAATGAGTACCCATCAAGAAGGAATAAAACAAAACATCTTCAGCATAAAATAACCCAACAAGGGTTGAAATGCCATAAAATCCAACCAACCAACCAGCCAGCCAGCCAACCCAATTCGAGGCAGGAATTATTTTACAAAATGTACATACAGGTGCATGTAGGAGGCGTGGGGTGGTGTAATGGTTATCATTGTAGGAAGCGGACATGACAAGACGAGTTCAAATCCTAGACAAGGCTGTCTGCATTTCACATAGTGCTAGTACCCTTGGGAAAGGTATGAATGCTACTATTCTCCCTCTAGCTATGGGTAAATAGTAGGGTGGGCTAGGCTCTTTAACCTTGGTTAAAGATGACGAAGGTGGAACATTGCTATTGAGAGAAACGGTGACTATGTGGAGGAGTAGGGATGTGATCCACAGAGGACCAGCTTTATTTTGATGTATAATACATGTTTCTGTGTTGGTAATTATACTTGTCCTAAACAAAATGGCATTACTTTTTGACTCACTTATGTGGAGAAGTAGGGATGTGATCCACAGAGGACCAGTTTCATTTTGATGTATGGTACATGTTTCTGTGTTGGTAATTATACCTGTCCTAAACAAAATGGCATTACTTTTTGTCTCGCTCTCATAGTACAATGACTATTTGTCTGAATTTTTAAGATGAGGCTTGATAATTTGTATCATTTAGATTTTTCGGACTGTTGTCCTCATCTCTCTTGTTATATACACAATGTTTTGGCCGATAAACCTCCATAATGAGAGCAATCTACCTCGGTGCATTGAATAAAGGGTTTGATTTGGAGTTCCATGAAGGCTCCTGGTTACGACATGAAGACTCCCGAGTTTGAAGAGGAGGTTTCCAAGTTCGACAAAAAACACCCGAAGAAGACTGGAGAGCACATTGGCTGAAACATTGTGTATGTAACAATAAAGATGAGGACAACAGTTTGAAAAATTAACTTTTACACTGCCTGGAGGGTGTTTTTTTTTGCTAGTTTATTGAATAACCCTTATATCTATGGTTCTATTGTTTTTAGAAAGAAATCTTAAATCTATTATCGTTCGTTTTGTAATTATTTTTATTTCTTTTTCAACACTTTTTCACTTGTCTCTGGTCTTTTGATATTTAGGCAAATCTCTTTATATAAAATTTCTGTTTTCACAGTATGAGTCATCAGAAGTCTCTCAAGACATTTACGTTGGTTGGTGTAGAAAACCGAACAACCTTCCTTGCTTTTGATCTTCAACCGAGAACTACTTGTGACAAAAGGTTGATAACGATGGGTGTCCACTGCTACTTTCCCTGTGAAGTAGGGGGAAGGGTGAATCTAAAGTGTGTGTGTGTGGGGAGGCATTGTATTATTTATGGAGTGAACTCTGAGACACTATTTGTTGTTTTTGTTGTTGTTGTTGTTATTGTTGTTGGTATGTGGATACTCAGGTTTTAGTTGGTGTTTATACTCCTCGGTGAATAAAATACTTTATTATATAACAACCTATAATTGTAACAATGGCTAATGGTTAGAGTTGTAGGAAATGAACTCGTCAATCCGAGTTCAATTCCAGGACGAAGCTGTGTGCATTTCACATGGTGCTAATACCCTTGGGAAAGGTATGAATCCAAATTTCCCTCCTGCTATGGGTAAATAGCAGGGCAAACTAGGCTCTTTAACAATGGCTAGGTAACCAGTCTAGGAGAAAGAAAACTCTAAATTCAAACCTGATAAACTTCACTTAAGAAATTGACCTTGTGTCACATCCTGCTTGTGCGGAGGGGTTCGTTAAAATGGAAGCACACAGTGTTATGTTTGAAGTCATGGGAAATGGACTCGTTGCCCAGAGTTCAAATCCTGGACGTGGTAATTGCATTTCACTTAGTACTAATACCCTTGGGAAAGGTATGAATTCTACTCTCGCTCTAGTTATGGGTAAATAGTAGGGCAGACTGGGCTCTTTAACCTTGGTTAGGCAACTGGTCTAGTGGAAGGAAAACTCTGAATTCAAACCTGTTGAACTCCGCTTAAGAAATTGACTTTGTGTTACATCCTGCTCGTGCGGAGGGGTGGGTAAATAAATAAATATAAATGTAACACTACAAAATACTGGGTGTTTTAGGGTTAAAATATCAACAAAACACACAACATTTCTCCTTAGTAAATAATTTTCTAAATAACTTGCAACATGCTAACCATCTTCCAATAAAAAAAACCCATTAACCTAAAAAAAATTTACATTAGCGATTTTACTCCCTTAATCGGGCAATAAAATAATGAGTATATTTATTTACCCACCCATGTTGTTTATTTGAGAACGCTTTACAGTTGGGAAATAGAATGATGTTTGATGACAGAGAATAAAGAATATTCAGTGAAGAGTGACATTTGAAAAAAAAGGGGATCTTTAATTTCATAAGTAATATTATTGACTTGTGCAAAGAAAAGTTAAGATTCTGTTAATATATGATTAAACATTTGTTTTTTTAAAATAGTGAAAATGTGTATTTATATTGGTAATTTATTTATTTGTTTGTTTTTGATATCAACATATTGTCGGATTCATTTCCATTTTCAGCTTACATCTCCACCATTGATGGCAAACTCCTAAACTCGGTAGAACTATTTAGATACTTAGGCAGTAATATCTCCTCCACAGAAAACGACGTTAATGCATGAATAGGAAAGGCATGGGCCGCTATAAATAAATTATCGGTCATATGGAAATCCAATCTCACAGACAAGTTGCAGAGACAGTTCTTCCAGGCCATTGTTGTGTCAGTGCCACTGTATGGCTGCACCACCTGGACCCTAACAAAGCGACTAGAGAATAAACTAGATGGGAGCTGCACAAGAATGCTGCGGGTGATCCTGAACAAGACGTGGAAACAGTACCACACGAGAAAGCAGCTGTACGACCACCTGCTACATATCACCCAAACCATCCGAGTAAGACGGACAATTCGCGCGGGACACTGCTGGAGAAGCAAGGATGAACTCATAAGCAACGTCCTCCTGTGGAAGCCAGCACATGGGCATGCCAGTGTGGGCTGACCAGCAAAGATGTACATTGATTAGCTCTGTGCGGATGCGGGATGCTACACAGAGGACCTCCCGGGAATGATGAACGATAGGGACGAATGGAGAGAGATTGTCATGGATACCTGTGCCAACAGCGCGACATGATGATGATGATGATGATGATATATATATGTAATTGAGAGTTTTGTAATTTGCTTGAAGCATTGTGTGTATATTGGTTTGATGGTTAGTTTTGAAGGCTAGTACAATACAAGTGTAAAGAAAAATGAGGTAAATGTGATGTTGATCATTTATCTGTGATTTATTTTATTAATATTTCAGGATGAAAAATCTCTTCAGAAAACTCCACAGCCCTGTCTTTAACAATGAGAATAATCAGCAAGAAACGATTTTGTAAAACACTATATAAAATCAGAGCTGCTTAGTTGGAGTCAGTGTTGGAAGCAATTAAGGGGGTCTCAGAAGTCAGAGTTGGTTAAACTGACTGACTCCAGTTGAATTTACACTTTATATGGCCCTAGTTTAGTCTGTAAAGTTATACAGTGCACACTCCTTATAAATAGATTATTAAAAAAATCATGGTTTTATATTTATTTGAAGGCCATAATCACTTAATTACATAAAGTAGAGTCAGAGTCATGAGTTGTTTACTTATATATAATTATGAAGACTATAATATATATATATATATATAATATATATATATAGATAGATAGATAGAGAGAGAGAGAGAGAGAGAGAGAATAAATTAGAAGTTTTAAAAAAATCGTTTGAATATTAAAAGGTTATGTAAATATTTTCCATAATAATTTTGTGTTAGACAATAGAATTGGTTTATGGTTAAGTTTTAGTATGTAAAGTGCACACTCCTTATAAATAGATTATAAAAAATTGTGGTTTTATATTTATTTGTAGGGCTTTATCACTTAATTACATAAAGAAGAATCAGAGTTGGAGTTGGGGGTGCCAAAAATAGAGGAGACAGAGTTGGAGTCAAAGGTTTTGTGTTCTGACTCCACAGCCCTGAAAATAACAGTATCAATTATATATTAAATATCTTTAAAATACCAAACTGGGTTCTTTAACTTTGGCAAGGCAACCCATCTAAGAGAAGGAAAACTTTAAATCAGCAGCACACTGTGTTTGTCATTTTGCAAAACTCATTAAAATTTTCCCATGATTGATGGTGTCAGCAAAATGTCTTAATGAGGTCAATATTTTTTTTCAGCAAAACAAAATGAGGTCAAACATTTTTTTTTCAGCATAATGTGGTCAAACATTTTTTTTCTTTCAGCAAAATGTGGTCAAAGATTTTTTTTCAGCAAAATGTGGTCAAATATTTTTTTCCCCAGCAAAATGAAGTGAACATTTTTTTCCCCAGCAAAATGAAGTGAACATTTTTTTTCAGCAAAATGAGGTGAACATTTTTTTCAGCAAAATGAGGTGAACATTTTTTTTTCAGCAAAATGAAGTTTTTTTCAGCAAAATGAGGTGAACTTTTTTTTCAGCAAAATGAAGTCAACATTTTTTTTCAGCAAAATGAGGTGAACTTTTTTTTTTCAGCAAAATGAGATGAATCTGTTTCAGCAAAATGAGGTCAACATTTTTTTTGTCATATGGCCAAAGCTACAAAGTAATCAATTATTTAAATGAACTGTAGTTGCAAAAGGCATTAAATATTGACCATATGGTTTTAATCAAAATGGGGCCATTATCTCATTAAATGACAACCCTCTAAAACAGGAGTTCCCAACCTTTTTTTGCCATGACCCACCAAATCAACTCTAAAATCTTGAAGTGCCTACCATGTAAAAGAAAAGTCGTCAGGGTGGCCTAATGTTGGTATCAGCCAGACAGCAAGGGAGTCTATCTCCTTTTCAATGGCGCTAAACCAAGGAGATTATTTTAGCATCTGAGGAGGAGCTCAACACCTACCATCAGCTCCTCACATCCCTGTGCTGCTGATATGCTGAGTTGATGAGGGCCGGTATCGAACCCAGAATCTTGTGATTCCTAGCCGAACACTCTACCGACTGAGCTAGACTTTTTAGTAACAAGAATTTTACTCAAAGGTTTACAAATAAATAAATACCTATGATTTTGTGTAAAATTTATGTGCAAAATATTCAAAATAATTATTTAATTAATAATTAATACTTGCATGCAACATTTTATTTGAGGGGGACAGAACTAAGTTTCTATTTCAAATTGTTTTTTTTTACTCCTTTAATAAATTTGATGATTTTTCTTACTTATGATAATGACCCTCTGACATTGAATTTTAGCCCCCCTCCCATCAGGCAATATCTTTCAAAAATTATTTTTACAACTCCCGGAGGGTGTTTTGTTGTTGCTAGTGTAGCTAATGAATATTAGTTTTTATCATTTCATTAGTGCACATGAAATTAAATTATTTATTAAACAAGAATAATACTACTAATATTATTATTAGAGTAAAAATAAAGGATCCACCATAGTTTCAATCAAATTAAAATTCTTATAATTTAAAAAGTGAATTCCGTTTAACCTGTAAAAACTTAAAACACCAATACTTTGATTTAAACAAACTTAAGAATAACAAGCCATCTCAGCTCTGCCGGCTGGAGCTTAAGAATACACAGACTGCACCTCTGCAGAGGGGTAAGAACCCCCCAATGGGGCCACCTGTTGGCTGTGGATGGTGACCTGTTATACTTAAACTCTATCTGATGGTGAGGTTCAAAGTTCTGTGAAGGCTCCTATTGAAGTCAGTTAGTCTACTGTTGGTCTTAATAACAGCAGTTAACTAAGTTCCACTCCAGCAGTGTGCAAGACAGCTGGTATAAATAGGAATCAAGAATGATCCATCCATGAATCTGGGTGACTTGAGTCATTCCATTCCTTGAGTTCTGATTGGCTGCTTGACTGCTTGATTTGAATGACATTGTGGAGTCTTATATATACTCTGTCATTTTGCAGTGGACCTTGTAGCATTCGAGTTTGTATTTGAGTTACAATCGTTTGTTGCCTTCCCAGTTCGATGGTAATTGGAACTTTAATTATTCTTCAGCTCCCAATTATGACAAAAAGGTTCCTGAGTTCAAAGAGAAGGTTCCCAAGTTTGAGGTGAGGTTTCCCAAGTTTGAGAAGGTTCCCAAGTCCGATAAGAAATACCTGAAGAAGGCTAGAGGACACAGCAGCTGAAATGTTGTGCAGATAACAATAATAATGTGGACAATTATTATTAACAATAATAATAAGAACAATAGTCCAAATAATACAAATTGGAAACCTCTGCTCTAAAATTAGTAGACCAATTTGTATACCTCAGTAGCAATATCTCATCAACTGAAAACAATGTTCACCTACACATCGGTAAAGTATGGTAAAAAAATATAATGTCGCACAGATATCCATGACAATCTCTCGCCAACCTTCCCTATCATTCATTGCTACTGGGAAGTCCTCTGCGCAGCATCCAGTATCCACACAGAGCTAGTTAATGTATGTCTTTGCTGGTCGGCCCACGCTCGCGTGACCATGTGATGGCTTCCACAGAAGAACATCACTTATGAGTTCATCATCATCATCATCATCATCATCATGACTGTGAATAGCAGTGGGACCAATAAGTCTGTGGAAGGAGGGCTGCAAATAAAACTGCTTTGATTATCCAGATGTGAATTATTTTACTGCACAGAAATTTATTGCATTCTTTGAGTTATTTATCTATCCCCCCACAACTCTCTTTGATCATTCTAAAGCTTTGAAATCCATGATGATCCCCATGTCATGCCATCATCATCATCATCATCAAGTCATGTTGATAACATGGATCCCCTAGACTCTCTCTCTCTCTCACCATCCATCCCTATAAGTCATTGCTCTTGGTGAGTCTGTAGAATAGACATCATACTGGTATAAGAATCCCAATTACCATCAAATTGATAAGACAAGAAAACAAGGAAGCCGTAACTCAATACGGATCTTACCTTGTTGCAAGCCTACTGCAGAATACCAGGGTATTTATCAAGCATCATAACACCGCTAGACTAAGGAGATTGTTTTTGAGTCTGAAGTGGAGTGCCACTTTACCACACAGATCCCTGTGCTACTCATATGCTGAGTTGGTGAGGCCCAGTATCGAACCCGGAACCTTGTGGTTCCTAGTCGGACACTAAATCATTTAAATGACAGGCTTTTTGACAGGGTATTGTGAATAACAGTGGGACCAATAAGTCAGCAGAAGGAGGGCTGCAAATGCTTTGATAATCCAGATGTGAATTATTTTACTGCACAGAAATTTATTGCGTTCTTTCAGTTATTTATCTATTTCCTCACCCACCCTCTACTCTCTTTGATCGTTCTAAAGTTTTGAAATCCGTGATGATCCCCATGTCATGTAATCATCATCATCATCATCATCATCATCAAGTCATACTGATATCATGGATCCCCTTGATTCTCTCTCTCTTTCACCATCCACCCATCCCTATTAGTCATTGCTCTTGGCAGGTCCTCTACACTGCATCAAGTGTCCATATCTAGTGTCTGCATAGAGCTGATGGTCTCATTTTTAACCAGAGACTGTTGCAAGATGATAACAGTCATACAACATGCCTATAATTTGCTTATCTATAAATAATGGAGATTGTCTGTATTTCTGTCTGTAACAAAAATTACGTCATAGCTCTACGTCACAGCTTACGTCACAATATTCTTATGCTATATACACCCAAAATTTGAGTAAGCAATTTTAAAAATTGTTTTTTTACTCTCGTCCTTTTTATTTTAAATTTTTTTACAGTTACAAGAAGTTAACTAAAAAGTTTACAAATAAATAAATACCTACGATTTTTGTGTAAAATATTCAAAATAATTGTTTGATTATTACATGCATGCAACATTTTATTTGAGAGGGACGGGGCTCAGTTTTCATTTCAAATTGTTTTTGTTCTTTTTACTCCTCTAATAAATATGAGGATTTGTCTTACTTATGATACAAACCCTCTGACATTGAATTTTTAACTCCCACCCTCTCAGGCAATGTCTTTCAAAAATTGATTTTTACAATGCCCGGAGGGTGTTTTCTGTTGCTAGTATATATAATTCACTTAACTTCATGTTTATTGATATATTATTAGAAATATGCTACTCATATGCTGAGTTGGTGAGTGCCGGTATCGAAACCAGAACCTTGTGGTTCCTAGTCAGACCCTCAATCATTTAAATGATAGGGTTGTTGAAAGGAGATATTGTGAATAGGAGTGGGACCAATAAGTCTGCGGAAGGAGGACTGCAAATAAAACTGCTTTGATTATCCAGATGTGAATTATTTTACTGCACAGAAATTTATTGCATTCTTTCAGTTATTTATCTATTCCCCGCCCCCTCTCTTTAATCGTTCTAAAGCTTTGAAATCCGTGATGATCCTCATGTCATGCCATCATCATCATCATCATCATCAAGTCATGTTGATAACATGGATCCCCTAGACTCTCTCTCTCACCATCCATCCCTATAAGTCATTGTTCTTGGTGAGTCCTCTACACGGCATCCAGTGTCGGCATCTAGCGGCCACACCCACAAGGGTTGATATGCCCTTAAACCCCAACCAACCAATTAACCAACCAACCAACCAACCAGGCGACCAACCAGCCAACCAGCCAGCCAACCAGCCAGTCAACCAGCCAATATTCAACAAATGCATTGCTTTATTAAACTATTGATAGACATGAATCTCTGGAAACATATAACATTATATTCTGGAAAGACTCTAGAAAAATCTAGCACAAATACATTAACTTATCTATATATTAATACTCGTGTTCCTAAAAAGTACAACTGTTATCATCTTGCAACACCCTCTGGTTAAAAATGAGACCGTCCAAATTGTCCAAGATGAAATGCAAAAATGTAAATACTGATTATCTTGTGTTGCTTATCCACCAAATTCTTTTTTCTAATAAGTGCTGTCACCTCATCTAAATAATAGACCATTCTGTTTTTATCATAAAGAAAGAAAGGGAAAAAAAGGACAAACTACACAGAAAAATTATAATGAGAAATAAATACAGAAAGAAAGAAAGAAACAGTGTACTGGAAAACTAGAGAGAGAGGGGGTGAGCGTGTGGAAGTGATAATGCTAATCTGTTCCAATTGAACATAATGAAAAGATAAAAAGAAGGAAAGAAAGAAAAAAAGAAAATTAAATCAAGATTATAATACATTTTACATATTGAACTATTTCACAATAGCCCTTAAGTACACAGTACGGTACAGTTGTCGGGGGGGTGCTAATGTTAGTATCAGCCAGATAGTGAGGGAATCTATCCCCTTTTCACTAGCGCTAGACCAAGGAGATTGTTTTTTGCATCTGAGGTGGAGTGCCAGACCTACCATCAGCTCATCACTTTACCGCACAGATCCCTGTGCTACTCATATGCTGAGTTGGCGAGGGCCTGTACCGAACCATGAACTTTGTGATTCCTAGCCGAACACTCTACCGACTGAGCTAAACCGAACATATCAAAAGTTGTATTAATTAAATAATCATATTATGGTATATCCACAGGTCCTGCTAGTCTTAATATAAATCTTATAATAACATTTAAGAAGTAAAAACCAAAAGATCTCAGTCTGCCAGGGAGAATTGATTCATGCCTTTCCCAAGGGAATTAGCGTGAAATGAAATGCAAACAGCTTCGTCCAGGATTTGAACCTGGCTCGCTGAGTTCAGTTACTATAATGATAACCATTACACCATCAGTTCCTCCTGTATAGAACACATAGATCTGTTGGGGGAGTCGCCATAGCGTAATTGCTAACAAGCTGGACTGCGACCTTGTAGTAAACGAGTTCAAACTCCAGATGTGCTTACGTTCACTTTTAGACTGATACTTTTGGGAAAGGTATGAATCCCTTTATACCCCAGATATAGGAAGCGCGTGGTGTAATGGTTAAAGTCATGGGAAATGGACTCGTCGCCCCGAATTCAAATCCTGAACGTGGTAATTGCATTTCACTTAGTGCTAATACCCTTGGGAAAGGTATGAATCCTACTCTCCCTCCAGCTATGGGTAAATAGCAGGGCAGACTGGGTTCTTTAACTTTGGCTAGGTAACCAGTCTAGGAGAAGGAAAACTCTGAATTCAAACCTGTTGAACTCCGCTTAAGAAATTGACCTTGTGTCGTATCCTACTCGTGCGGGGGAGTTGGTAAATATATATACCCCAGACATAGGTTAAATAGTACTGTTACTGTTCTTCTACAAGGAAGGGGACCTGAGGTGTTGTGGTTGGCTGGTTGGTTGGTTGGTTTTTAAGGCATGTCAATTTTTTTTTTCTATGCCAAAGATATTTGATCATACCTTGCTTTTTAGTAAATACAACTTCAATCTTGATACTTTTTGAACACACCTTGCTAAAGGGATTATTTGGAAGAAAATTAACATTTCATTTATTGTTCATTTCTCTCTTAGTAAATACAGCTTTAGTTGTCTCAATATTATTTGAACATACCTCAGTATATATATATATATATATATATATATATATGAGAGTACGTAAATAAACTGTGTTTATTTGATATGGCTTTTAGCCGACAATTTTTGGAGGATATGTGCTTAATTGAAGTCATACCTAATTTTGAAAATTAATTAGTTAATAATTAATGAATTTAGGTGGGCATATATGTTCAAATGTAAGGCTAAACAAATCGAGAAAATCTACATACAGAGATTGACTTTTTCTCGATTTGTTTAGCCTTACATTTGAACATATATGCCTGCCTAAAATTCATTAATTATTAACTAATTAATTTTCAAAATTAGGTATGACTTCAATTAAGCACATACCCTCCAAAAAAATATATATATATAATCTAAATCCAGTTATTTTTTAAAAACTCATTTTTTAATAGTCTTTTTGATCTATTTAACCCATAGATGGGACCCTAACATATACTACCACTCTGGGTCAGGATGAAACTGGGAGTAATGGCAAATAATTGAATGTTTCATTCATTGTTCATTTCTCTCTTAGTAAATACAGCTTTGATGGTATCCATATTTTTTAACAAACATCAGTATATATATATATATCCTTAAAGTCGTCGGGGTGGCCTAAAGTCGGTATTAGCCAGTTAGCGAGGGAGTCTATCCCCTTTTCAATAGCACTAGACCAAGGAGATTGTTTTTAGCATCTGAGGTGGAGTGCCACACCTACCAGCAGCTCCTTACTTTACCGCACAGATCCCTGTGCTACTCATACGCTGAGTTGGCGAGGACCGGTATCGAACTAGGAACCTTGTGGTAGCTTCTCTCTTGATACTTTTTACATTAATTAATGTTTCATTCATTGTTCATTTCTCTCTTAGTAAATACAGCTTCAGTCTTGATAATTTTTGAACATGCCCCATATTTGGAAGTATATCAATGATTCATTCATTGTTTATTTCTCTCTTTGTAAGTACAGCTTTATTGGACTCGATATTTTTTGAACAGACCTCCTCAGTATATATCTATTCCAAATCATAGTAATGAACGAATCATCAAGTCATGTGATAAACACAGATGTCATTTTGATATGAATTTATTGATTGGCCGAATGAATTATGAATGGATAGAAAAAAAAAAGAGAATGGAATAATTAAACACGACAAACATCAATGAAGTCACATAAGATCAATCAGGAACAATATGTTGTTAGTACTCATGTAACCTACTAACTTTTTAATAATATTACTAATATTATGGCATTAAAGGACAATTCTAGTATAAAAGTACATATCTATTATTATACTAAATCTGAGTGAAAGGACACAAAATACATCCCAAAATATTCCTTAGTATTCAGGAAACTTACTAAATATTACTAATACTACTAATATTATGGCATTAAAGTACTATATTAAGTAAAGTAATATATATCTATTATTATATAAAAGCTGAGGGAATCAATGATTGTTTGCTGAAGGCTTTTTTCCTATTTAGTTTAATGACACAAAATACATCCCAAAAGATTCCTTAGTATTCAAGAAACTTACTAAATATTACTAATACTACTAATATTATGGCATTAAAGTACAATTAAAATATATATCTATTATATAAAAGCTGAGGGAATCAATGATTGTTTGCTGAAGGCTTTTTTCCTATTTAGTTTAATGACACAAAATACATCCCAAAATATTCCTTAGTATTCAGGAAACTTTCTAAATATTACTAATACTACTAATATTATGGCATTAAAGTACAATTAAATATATATCTATTATTATATAAAAGCTGAGGGAATCAATGATTGTTTGCTGAAGGCTTTTTACCTATTTAGTTTAATGACACAAAATAAATCCCAAAATATTCCTTAGTATTCAGGAAACTTACTAAATATTAATAATACTACTAATATTATGGCATTAAAGTACAATTAAAATATATATTTATTATTATATAAAAGCTGAGGGAATCAATGATTGTCTGCTAAAAGTTTTATTTCCTATTTAGTTTAATGACACAAAATACATCCCAAAATATTCCTTAGCTTTGGGATTAAGTTGTTTGAAAAAAATTCCATTTTATTTGATTCTAATTAGCCGTAATTTGCAATTAAGTCAAAATCTCACTTGTCTCTTACCACACACACACACACACACACACACACACACACACACACACACACACATATATATATATATATATATTATATATATATTTATCAACCCCTCCGCACAAGCAGGATGCGACACATGGTGAAGTTCTTAAGCGGAGTTTAACAGGTTTCAATTCACAGTTTTCCTTCTAGAATAGATACCTAGCCAAGATTAATGAGCCCAGTCTGCCCTACTATTTACCCATAGCTGGAGGGAGAGCAGTTGGTTCATACCTTCCCCATGAATATTAGCGCTATGTGAAATGCAAACACCCTCATCCAGGATTTGAACTCATGTTGACGAGTCCATTTCCTATGACTCTAACCATTACATCACTCACCTAAAAAAATATATATATCTATTATTATACTCAAGCTAAGCGAATCCATGTTTGTCTCCTAAAAGCTTTTTTTTTCCTATTTAGTTTAATGACACAAAATTCATATTAAAATATTCCTTACTTCTAGGATTGAGTTATGTTAGAAAAAAAAATCCATTTTAATTGGTTCTAATTAGTCGTAATTTGCAATTAAGTCAAAAACTGACCCATCTCTTACTCCACATTCTGGTTGTCACTTTCCTCCTCTCTATATATATCTTGATTACTTCCTCATTATATATGTTATTTTCTCTGTGAGTTTAAAGAAAGGGATTTAGAGACTTTGTAATATATTTGTAAGTTAGGTTTCACAAGCAGTTAGCCCATAGCTTAAATTAGGTCAAACTTTTCCTTTCTTAGAAATCTTACATAATGATTTTTCTTTTAAATTATCCAGCCATATTTATATTTTTAAAAAATTCAATTTACTTTCCAAACTCACTTGTCCCTAATCCCAATTATCTACCCAGAGCTTAATGGGTAACCCAACACTTTGTCTAGTATATATATATGACATTAAAAAGATGGCCAGACAGTTAGAAAGGATCAAACAAAAACTCGTCCGAAAAGAATTGTCAGTAGAGTTTAACAAAACACATTATATATATATATATATATATATATATATATAATGTTTTCAGTACCTACATGCCGTCAGGGACTTCTTCAAGCCAAACCAGCAACTCCCCGACCGTCTGATATACCTTGAAAAAGGGTGATGGTTCAACCAAAATATCGGAATAGATTAAACCAGGAACAGAGCATTGGTTGAATATATAAAAATTTTGATTTTTGTTCTGTTTTTCTTGTTGTTGTTCTTTTTTCCAATGCTTCAAAAGACCAAACAAACAACGTTCACAAGAACATTACATAAATAATATATATATATATATATATATATATATATATATATATATATATTTATTTATTCAATTTAACTAATACAAATGAAAAGTCTGTCTAACCATTGGTTTCTGAATATCACTTTTTCGGTGTTATTCATCGTCAGAGACGTTGACTTTTGAAAAAATGGACAGTTTTTAAACTTTTTGCTCGTGTTTACGTGATCCGTTATTCGTTCTTGCATTTTGCTTTCGTCATTCACCGGCATCACTATTTGTCATCATTGGGTCTCGTGTTTATATGATGATTTAAAATTTTTCCGTTTTTATTTCTTTATTTTTTTTTTTTTTTAAATTTTTTTTATTTTAGTTTGTGTGTGTTTATTCATATGTGAATTCTTAATTATGGCGGTCTGAGGTTTTGGTTAGTCCAATTCCATATTAAAAATTTTTTTCGGTGTGGGCATGCCCTAAAAATTTCTGTTTTGTTATTTAGGAAATTGTCTTCGGAGTTTATTCCTTGAAGAATACGGAATTTTTCTGTTGTGCATAATACAGCTCTTACAGAAGTAATTGAGCCCTCTATAATCTTTTCTCCAATAATAATAAAAACGTAACCTATATATATATATATATATCTTATTATAATGGAGATTGTGTGTTTTTCTGTCTGTAACCGAAACTATATTCCTACTCAAGTCTCAATTCCCTTAGTTATTGACATCACATTCTCCATGATTTTATTTTTTATCTAAACCTCAATTATCAATAAAATTGTCTTACTTTATTAATACTGTTAACCATGTCTACTTACTAACAACATGCAATTGTGCTTATATATACAACAAAATAGCACTTTACAATGTGAACTGGAAGGCTAATTTGCATATTAATATTAAAAAATCGAATTTAATAAATATGTGCTTAGTATTATTGATTTCTAACAGTTTGGTTTTATTTTAATGAATATAAGCAAAAATCTCTTCAATGAATCTTAAATAAAATCCATTAACAAGAAAAAATAACTGTCATTTTATTCTTTACTCCCTCTTATAACTAAATACTTAAATTAGAAAAAATAACAATGAAAGACGAGAGTGATGGAAGAGTAAGGTTCAGTTGTTCCATTTTTTATTATACTCCCTCTGTTTCAAATCTTTTATTATACTCCCCCTGTTTCAAATCTTTTTATTTGTATTCTTATTTAGTTCCATTAGCCTTTCTAATTTAATACAATATTTTATTACATTAAAACTTAAATACTTGCACCCCGAGGGTGCATATATTTGCTAGTATATATAAAAGTAAAAGTCATCTGGGTTGCCTAAAGTCGGTATCAGCCAAATTGCAAGAGATTCTATCCTCTTTTCACTACCGCTAGACCAAGGAGATTGTTTTGGCGTCTGAGGTGGAGTGCCACTTTACCGCACAGATCCCTGTGCTATTCATATGCGGAGTTGATGAGGGCGGGTATCGAACCAGGAACCTAGTGGTTCCTAATGGGATGCTCTACCGACCAAGATAAAATGTGTGTGTATGTATGTATGTATATAATATGTATGTATATAATATGTATGTATGTATATAATATGTATGTATAATGTATAATTGGGTATGTATGTATGTATGTATGTATGTATGTATAATCTTATTGCTCTGTATAGGTAATCTTCCAATATTTAGCCATTTGCAAATATATTCGACCAATGAAAAAATGACGTACTGTTACATGGGATTTGTATGTTCCATAATTTGGCACGATATCATTTGATATTGATTCTGGCAACAGGTTGTATTCCATCTGTTATGACAGAGAAGTGTTTACTGTTATGACTTCAGTATTTATACGACCCTTGCTAGCTGAGTCATTAAGTGAGTGAATCGAACACAATTCCAACATGGCGCTAGAGAACATTTAATTTTAGGAAAAGATGAAGAAGATGACTGCGGTGTGGGTGCAGGTGGGAGGGTTCGGATAGAAATTCAGCCAAGAAAAAAAGGATGTTTGAAAATGTTTTGATTTAACCATATTTATATCATTTGCATTATTTTCAAAACATTTTCGTTGCCTGATGACTGCTACACAGCAAGAAACCAATGGTAGCAAAATTGGGCTGAACTTGCACAAAGGTGTCAAAATTAGGGAGGCCCAGAAAAAACAGAACCCAAATTATTTATTTATTTTCCCATTAAACTAACCTTAAACCCCAACCCCAACTCCTAAGCCTAACCCCTAACCCTAAATCCCCCCAGTTAAAATTAACAGTTTTATTACAACATTTGTGGGTTCTGTTTTTTCTGGATCACTGGTATACAGGGTGACCCAGAAAAAACAGAACCCAAATTATTTATTCATTTTCCCATTAAACTAACCTTAAACCCCAACCCCAACCCTAACCCCTAAGCCTAATCCCTAAGCCTTAACCCTAACCCTAAACCCCCCCTAGTTAAAATTAACAGTTTTATTACAAAATTTGTGGGTTCTGTTTTTTCTGGATCACTGGTATACAGACTGACTCAGAAAAAACAAAACCCAAATTATTTATTTATTTTCCCATTAAACTAACCCTAAAATCCAACTCTAACCCTAATTTTAGACCACCCATAGTTAAAATTAACAGTTTTATTACAAAATTTGTGGGTTCTGTTTTTCTGGGTCACCCTAATTTTGACACCATTGTGCAAGTTCAGCCCAAAATTGTTCCTATGTAAATAAATATAAACTAAAATATCTGTTTATCTATCTATCTATCTATCTATATATATATATATATATATATATATATATATATATAATCCAAAAGTCCAGAGAAGAAATCTTCCTTACGACACAAGAGTTTTATTTAAAAAACCTTGTCGCAGTTTGAGAGCTCAATGTGTGCTCTTAATGTTAGAGTCACAGAGCAAATTTATAAGTAAAGAAATAACAAAAGACTTAGAGATTTAGCATTATGGTCTAAGCTCCCTGAAATAGACTATAAAGCTAAATCTCTAAGTCTTTTGTTATTTCTTTACTTATATATATATATATATATATAGTTTAACAGGTTTGGATTCAGAGTTTTCCTACTCTTAAACTGGTTACCTATCCAAGGTTGAAGAACCCACTCTGCCCTACTATTTATCCATAGCTTGCTAGCTGAGTCATTAACTGAGTGAATCGAACACAATTCCAACTTGGCGCTAGAGAACATTTAATTTTAGAAAAAGCTGAAGATGGCGGTGGTGTGTGCATGTGTGTGTGTGTGGGGGGGGTCGGATGGAAATTCAGCCAAGAGAAAACGATGTTTGGCAAGACTTTAGACATTATCCGCTATGTTATTTTCTCATTCTTTCCGCTGCAATTTCAAAAACCTGTATTCAAATTTCCCTACGCCGTGTAACGATATCCGAAGGTTTTCCTTGTTTCGAGGAAGAAAGCGTTATTTCCCCAATTTGCTTTCACCAAAAGTAAATAGAAAAAAAAATCTATTATTCTCTTCAAATTTCTTCAAAACATTTGATAGGCCTCTTGGTTTCTTTGTTTCATGTAAAATAACAAAAAATCAGGTCTTGGTCTAGCGCCACTGAAAAGGGGGATAGATTCCCTCGCTGTCTGGCTGATACCAACTTTAGGCCACTCCGACGACTTATATATATATATATATATTAATAAATTTGAAAAACAAAGTGTTCAAAAATAAGATGAATTTATTTATCGACGCTTAAACATTTCAATTTATTTAAACCTTCATCAGGATAGATTATGGGGTGAAGAAATTGATGGATGTTTTGTAGATGCCAGGAGTTAGAAAAATATTTATAAAAAGTTTTTATAAATATATTCCTAACTCCTATAGAAAAATATAAGAAGTTTTTATAAATATTTTCTAACTCCTATATATATATATATATATATATATATAAGTCGTCGAGGTGGTCTAAAGTCAGTACCAGCCAGACAGTGAGGGTGTCTATCCTCTTTTCAGTTTTCAATTTCTTATTGTTGTCGGATTTATTTCCATATTTACTCTCATATATATATATATATATACAAGAGTTTTTAGAGCCTGGATATGTCTTCTCGGTAAGATGTGTTCATCTGTTTGGTGGTTGAGTGAGGCAGCAATTCTGACTTCACCAAAGGTTTTCCCACAAGGCATAATTGCTGCCTCACTCAACCACCAAACAGATGAACACACCTTACCGAGAAAACATATCCAGGCCCTAAAAACACTCGCCTCCAACACCAACATTGTCATCACATATATGTATAATATATATATATATTAGTTTTCTTGTAAAAAGTTAAACCCAAAGCTATTGCCTGCCCTGTCGTTTGGGGCATTAGAATGCACCGACTGCACCTCTGCAGAGGGGTAAGACTCCCCCAATGGGGCCACCTGTTGGCTGTGGGTGGTGACCCGTGATGCTTAAGGATAGAGCCCAGGTGGATGAGAAATTCATGACATGCAATACTCCACTTTGGCCCTATCTTGGGCTAGACGGGCGGTCGGAGAGGCCCCCTCCGATCAATCGGCTGGTCACGTCAAGCCCTAGCACCTATATGATTTTCCCAACCCTATTACCCTTATGGCAAGCCCCAACCCCTTTTTATCATATGGGTGCTAGAAGGCGGGGGCTGCGGGTCTACATGTCCTGGGAATGACGTTAAACTCTATCTGATGGTGAGGTTCCAGTTTTGGAGGTTTGGGGAATGTGTAGCACCCCTTCATCACCATTGCTCCCTGGTCCACTCTGACTCGGAGTGGTAGTACCTGTTAGGGTCCCATCTATGGGTTAAATAGAAAAATGTATTTATAAAAAAATTGTATTATCCATTAAGAATTGATTTATTTCAAAACTTTATCGGTATTAAATGACCCACTAAGGTTGATATGCCGTAAAACAAAACAAACCAAACCAAAACTATTGCATAAATATATGAAAATAAAACAATAGAATTAATAAGCCACTTGCCTAAATTCACTTGCACCACACAGGTGACAATTTAAAATGTGGGAGGTATTTCTGTCACACCCTTGACTCAACCACAAATTGCGATCCTCTCTCACAGGTGTCACTTGTTTACACTGGGTGAGTAAAGTAAAAGCTGGTTTAGCTCAGTTGGTATAGTGTCGGACTAGGAACCACAAGGTTCTGGGTTTGATACCAGCCCACACCAACTCAGCATATGAGTAATACAGGGATCTGTGCAGTAAAGTGAATGTGTACATCTAATATATATCCGTTCACTTCATTTAATTACTTTTTTGCCCTCATATACAGCATTTCATTTTTTTCTCCAGACCGTCTCATATGCCTTGAAAAAGGGTGAATGTTCTCTCAAAATATCGGAATAGATCAAACAGAAGGACTCAAGTTACAATAATAATAGGACTTTATTTAAATAGAATGAGTTCTGAGGTGAATAGATAGTGAAATTTGAAATATCCCATCATACAGGTAAAAATACCAAGAAAATTTGGTACAGCTGTGGGTCTTTAGCATAGAATGACCCCACAAGGGTTGACATGCCATAAAATCCAAGCAACCAACCTACTTTAAGCCGCTCACAGTGGCTCTCCCAGATAATTTGGTAGAGCTGTGGGGGAAATTTGGTAAGCAAAGAGTTAACAGGTTTAAATTTAGAGTTTTACTTTTCCTAGAGCGGTTACCATACCAAGGTGAAAGAGCCCAGTTTGCCCTACACATAAAACACCCAACCAAAGTACAAAAACTGATGGTTAGTTCATTATAATTGAGCAGAAGGACTAAGGTTACAATAATAATAGGTGTTTATTTAAATAAAATGAGTTCTGAGGTGAATAGATAGTGAACTTTGAAATATTCCATCATACAGGTAAAAATGCCAAAAAAATTTGGTACAGCCATGAGGGGAAATTTGGTAGGCAAAGACTTACTAAACAATACACATTTCTGTGATTTCTAAATATTTTGAAGACCTTAACTTTGAGATTACCCACAAATTTATAATTTGCAAGCAATTATATACTTGATGTGTTGAAAAGGGAAATGAGAATGTTAAAATTTGGCTCATGCCGTGGAACCTTACATTAGGTCTTCTCTCATTTTATAGCATGGGTTTTATCAGTGATTTTTATCATACATGGTATATGGTTCAGAAGTAATGTATTTTTTACGAAAACCAAAACAGGGTAATGGCACTTTTATTGTCTGAAGTATTCTCTTTGGGAGTTCATGTTGGAGTTTTTGGTATATAAGACGTGTGGTAGATACCTACTCCTACTTATAGGCTCGCCGATAAGTAGGAGTAGGTATCTACCACATGTCTTATATACCAAAAACTCCAACATGAACTCCCAAAGAGAATACTTCAGAAAATAAAAGATGTAAAAGGACTTAAAGTAAATAAGTAAGTAAGTCAATAAGTCAATAGTATCCGGTGGTATAGTATCCTTTGGTAAGTCAATAAGTCCTGTGGTATAGTACTATGTTCCGTTGTCCAAGAAGATCCAAGTAATAATGAGCTAAGATTAGAATTAGCCAATATAAAATACAACAACAGCAGCAGCAGCACTGCCAGTGATTGATAAGAGGTTGCCTTCCCTGGTCACGTGCTTATCGGCGAGCCTATAAGTAGGAGTAGGTATCTACCACACGCCTTATGTGTGGTATAGTACTACGTTCCGTTGTCCAAGAAGATCCAAGTAATAATGAGCTAAGATTAGAATTAGCCAATATAAATACAACAACAGCAGCAGCAGCACTGCCAGTGATTGGATAAGAGGTTGCCTTCCCTGGTCACATGCTTATCGGCGAGCCTATAAGTAGGAGTAGGTATCTACCACACGCCTTATGTGTGGTATAGTACTACGTTCCGTTGTCCAAGAAGATCCAAGTAATAATGAGCTAAGATTAGAATTAGCCAATATAAATACAACAACAGCAGCAGCAGCACTGCCAGTGATTGGATAAGAGGTTGCCTTCCCTGGTCACATGCTTATCGGCGAGCCTATAAGTAGGAGTAGGTATCTACCACACGCCTTATGTGTGGTATAGTACTACGTTCCGTTGTCCAAGAAGATCCAAGTAATAATGAGCTAAGATTAGAATTAGCCAAATAAATACAACAACAGCAGCAGCAGCACTGCCCAGTGATTGGATAAGAGGTTGCCTTCCCTGGTCACATGCTTATCGGCGAGCCTATAAGTAGGAGTAGGTATCTACCACACGCCTTATGTGTGGTATAGTACTACGTTCCGTTGTCCAAGAAGATCCAAGTAATAATGAGCTAAGATTAGAATTAGCCAATATAAATACAACAACAGCAGCAGCAGCAGCAGCACTGCCAGTGATTGGATAAGAGGTTGCCTTCCCTGGTCACGTGCTTATCGGCGAGCCTATAAGTAGGAGTAGGTATCTACCACACGCCTTATGTGTGGTATAGTACTACGTTCCGTTGTCCAAGAAGATCCAAGTAATAATGAGCTAAGATTAGAATTAGCCAATATAAATACAACAACAGCAGCAGCAGCAGCAGCACTGCCAGTGATTGGATAAGAGGTTGCCTTCCCTGGTCACGTGCTTATCGGCGAGCCTATAAGTAGGAGTAGGTATTTACCACACACCTTATATACCAAAAACTCCAACATTTCAAACACTTATTCCAGGTTTTCTTGCACTTTCTGGAAATGGTCTATTTCAAGATCACCATCAGCAGCAATGTTTCTTTTTTCTTTTGATGGTAATTTTAGTTTTTGATAAACGTTTCTGTGATTTCTAAATATTTTGAAGACCTTACCTTTGAGATTAGGAACTAATAGTAGGTGTGGTGCTCAACTCAGACACTAAAAAACAATCTCCTTGGTCTAGTGCAAGTGAAAAGGGGATAGATTCCCTCACTGTCTGAATGATACCAACTTTAGGCTACCGACTACCTTTAAGATTACCCACAAATTTATAATTTGCAAGGGATTAGATACTTGATGTGTTGGAAAGGGAAATGAGAATGTTAAAATTTGGCTCATGCTGTGGGACCTTACATTAGGTCTTCTCTCATTTTATAGCATGGGTTTTATCAGTGTTTTTTTTTCAAATGCCTGGCATACATGGTATATGGTTCAGAAGTAACATATTGTTTATGAAAACCAAAACAGGGTAATGGTACTTTTATTTTCTGGAGTATTCTCTTTGGGAGTTCAAGCACTTATTCCAGGTTCTCTTGCACTTTCTTGAGATGGTCTATTTCAAGATCACCATCAGCAGCAATGTGGCTTTTTTCTTACTCCTTAATGTCAATCATGTTCTAAAATTTCCTCCAAAAGTCATAGAGAAAAAAAATCCAGAAAGAATGTGGGTTCAATCAGCATTCAGGCCAGAACCAAAAAAAGAAAAACAACAAAGATATTAGAAGTCTTTTGGGATTACCATCAGCAACCATGTTCCATTTTTTCTTAATCCTTAACATTAATAATGGTCTGAAATCTCCTTTATTTTGATGTTAATTTTAGTTTTTGATAAATCCAAAAATCATAGGAGAAGAGAGCAGAAAGGATGTGGGTTCAAACGACACTCAAGCCAGAGCCAAAAATAAAGGCAACCAAGATAATATCAGAAGAGGTAGAGTCTTTTGAGGATTACCATCAGCAGCCACATTGCATTTTTCTTAATTCTTTCCATTCATAGCAATTTTAGTTTTGGATCAGGACAAAAGAGAGCCAAATCTGGATGGTCGAATGGTTGATGCAATGCTTTACTTCCCCCAAAAAACCTGCATTATCAATCCAACAGTCACACTGTATGCAAGCACACTCAATGGCATTGGACTATGGACTGAGTAACCTCATAGGAGAATGTATGCAGTAAGATCTCTTCTGATTACATTAGTTCCTTTGGAAAAGTTGGTTGGATTTTTGATGGTAATTTTAGTTTTTGATAAAACCAAAAGTCACCGGGGAAGAGAGCAGAAAGGTTGTGGGTTCAAACGACACTCAAGCCAGAGCCAAAAAGAAAGGCAACTATGATAATATTGGAAAAAGTAAAGTCTTTTGGGATTACCATCAGCAGCCACATTGCATATTTCTTAATCCTTAAAACTCTGGATTCTCCTCCCTTTCCATTCACAGCAATTTTAGTTTCGGATCAGGAAAAAAGGGAGCCAAATCCGGATGGTCAAATGGTGGATGCAATTCTTTACTTTCAAAAAAAAACCCTGCATTATCAATCCAACAGTCACATGGACTGAGTAACCTCATAGGAGAGTGTATGCAAGCACATCAGACTATGGTCTGAGTAACCTCATAGGAGAGTGTATGCAAGCACATCAGACTATGGACTGAATATACTTCATAGGAGAGTGTATGCAATAAGATCTCTTCTGATTACATTGGTTCATTTGGAAAAATTGGTTGGTTGGATTTTACAGCATGTCAACCCTTGTTGGGTTATTTCATGCTGAAAACATTTTTGTTTATTTCATTCTTGATGGGTATTCAAAATTTCTTTTTAAACTCATTTTTTTAAAACACATTTTTTTTCTACGTAACCCATAGATGGGACCCTAACAGATACTACCATTCCAGGTCAAAGTGGACCTGGGATTAATGGTGAGGAAAGGGGTAATCCAAATTCCTCAGAGCTCCAGAATTCGAACTTCACCAGTAGATGCAGTTTGATGTCATATCCAGAACACAAAGACCCTCAGCCACCGCCTTCTGACATATATATATTTACCAACCCCTCTGCATGAGCAGGATGTGACACAAGGTCAATTTCTTAAGCGGAGTTTAACAGGTTTGAATTCAGAGTTTTCCTTCTCCTAGACCAGTTGCCTAACCATGGTTAAAGAGCCCAGTCTGCCCTACTATTTACCCATAGTTGGAGGGAGAGTAGAATTCATACCTTTCCCAAGGGTATTAGCGCTAAGTGAAATGCAATTACCACATCCAGGATTTGAACTCGTGTTGACGAGTCCATTTCCTATGACTTTCACCATTATACCATGCGCCTTCTGACATATATATGATAAAAAGGGTTAGGAGTTTGCCATAAGGGCAATACAATCATTACAATCATATAGGTGCTAGGGCTTGGCATGTCTAGTCGATTGATTGAAGGGGGCCTCTCTGACTGCCCATCTAGCCTAAGTAAGAGGCAAAGAGGAGTGTTGTAAATGGCTCTAAACCAACCAATTAATTATATCTTATTTTTATATAGTTATTTTTATTTTATAAAAATTAACTACAACCACAGTATCCAGTTTAGAGTAGTTTAATGGGAATAAAGGAAAGACATAAAAAAGCTTTTTAGTTTACGCCGCTGGTCAGGATAGGCGACAACGGTAAGAGCTTTCACATTTCTTTGAGGATTTTCTATTTCTTTTTAAACGTATTCACTGTTATCTGTTATTAAATGTTATTTGTTTTTCCACTTGTACAGTTTCACGGTGTTTATTAAATAAACTTAATGGCATCAGTAAAGAAGCAACATACCATCCCTTTCTTCAAGACCAGTAGGCAGTAAAAAGTGTTGCATGTCATGGACTGTACAGCCATCAGGATCCAGAATTCGAACTTCACCAGTAGATGCAGTTTGATGTATCCAGAACACAAAGACCCTCAGCCACTGCCTTCTGACATATATATGATAAAAAGGGTTAGGGGTTTGCCATAAGGGCAATAGGGTTGGGACAATCATATAGGTCTAGCTAGGGCTTGGCATGTCTAGTCGATTGATTGAAGGGGGCCTCTCTGACTGCCCATCTAGCCTAAGTAAGAGGCAAAGTGGAGTGTTGTAAATGGCACTAAACCAACCAATTAATTATATCTTATTTATATAGTTGTTTTTGTTTATAAAAATTAACTACAACCACAGTATCCAGTTTAGAGTAGTTTAATGGGAATAAAGGAAAGACATAAAAAACCCTTTTAGTTTACGCCACTGGTCGGATAGGCGACAACGGTAAGTGCTTTCACATTCCTTTGAGGATTTTCTATTTCTTTTTAAACGTATTCACTATTATCCGTTTATTAAATGTTATTTGTTTTTCCTTGTATTGTTTCACGGTGTTTATCAAATAAACTTAAGGACATCAGTAAAGGAGTGCCATGCCATCTCTTTCTTTGAGACCAGTAGGCAGTAAAAAGTGTTGCATGTCATGGACTGTACAGCCATCAGGATCCAGAATTCGAACTTCACCAGTATATATATACATATATATATATATATATATATATATATATATAAATAAAGTGGATATCTGATAAATCTTTCAGTAACTGTTTTTGCTATTTCATCAACAGACACCACCCTTAGAGACGAGTAGTAGTAATTTACTGACTGAACTTAATTGATCCTGGTCATTGACCTATGAAGTTTATCCATACAGCATCTGGCAGAGTGCACCATTGACCCATTTTTGTGTTCATGTGTCTTGCTTTACATCCACTATGCTTATTATGGCCACTTACTTTCTACCTCTGGCCCCCTATGGTTGGTTTAGCTCAGATGGAAGGTTCTGTGTTCAATACTGGCCCTTGCAGACTCAGTGTATGAGTAGCACAGACATCTGTGTGGTAAAGTGGGGAGCTGATGGTAGGTGTGGCACTCTACCTCAGATGCAAAAACAATCTCCCTGGTCTAGAGCATTTGCTTGGAAATACAAGGTTCCTGGTTCGATACTTGGCCCCAACAACTCATCGTATGAGTAGCACAGGGATCTGTGTGGGGAGCTGATGGTAGGTGTGGTGCTCTACCTCAAATGCAAAAACAATCTTTCTGGTCTAGAGCGTTTACCTAGGAACCACAAGGATAAGTAGCACAGGAATCAGTGCAGTAAAGTGGGGAGCTGATGGTAAGTGTGGCACGCCACCTCAGACACAAAAACAATTTCCCTGGTCTAGAGTGTGTGCCTAGGAACAACAAGGTTACTGATTTGATACTGTCCCTTGTAGACTCAGTGTATGATTAGCACAGAGATCTGTTCAAATCCTGGACAAATCTACAGTTCACATAGTGCTAATACCCTTGGGAAAGGTATGAATCCAACTATTCCCCTTCCAGCTATGGGTAAATAGTTGGACAGACTGGGCTCTTGAACCTTGAATAGGTAATCAGTCTAGGAGAAGGAAAACTCTGAATTCAAACCAGTTAAACTCTGCTTAAGAAATAGACCTTTAGTTGGATCCTGATTGTGTGGAGGGGTTGGTAAGTATATATATATTCCACAGAATATTTATACTCTTTCCACAGATTATCTAACATTGCCTTAAAGGAGTTTAGAGATGGGGCATTCATTATTGATGATGGTAGTTTATTCCATGTATTCACCATTCTGTTACTAAAATAATTTTGTCTTGCATTTGCTTTACAAAATTTTGAGAAATATTTAGTAGGTCAAAGTTTGTTGAATTGAATAAATAATTAAGCTATGACATTTTTTTAAATTTAAATTTATTTCCACAAATGAAGGTAAAGTTTTTAAGGACAATATTTTGTGTGGTAATTCTTTATGTTAATTTGCAACTTTCACCTCTTGGGAGACATTACAGTTCCAAAATCGACCTACCCTAGTGCGCATGTAGGTGTTATTTTTATTTTATCTTGCATCACATAATATATAATTCTAAAGATTTTTGGATCAGTGTATATATACAACTGCCCTTTATTTATCATTGGTATTGCAGTTTCGGAAGACTATATAGTTCTTGTACCCCTGAAGTTACACCACCTCCTATGCCTGTGAAGTCCTATGTTTGAAAAACATCCCCGCCCAAAGTTGTTGCATGTGAAGGCTGTCCCTTAAGATGTTGACGTGCCGGTGCTTTGTTGCTGCTGCTTTCTTCTGGACTTCTTAGCTTCATGGTGTTGTGCCAGGGTAACTTCAGACATGAACAGTCCGCTACGGAGAGCCTGTCACTACCAAGGGCGGTCCTGAGCCAAATTTTCCCTGCTGGAAGGGGTAGTGCCAAAGCACCTAAGATCATTCTTGCAGACATCCTTAAAGCGCAGCTGGGGGTAACCAATCTGTCTCTTACCGGACGAAAGCTCTGCATAGAGGATGTCTTTTAGGATTCGTCCATCATCCATCCAGTGGACATATATATGTATAGATTACTATGGGTAAATAGCAGGGCAGACTGGGCTCTTTAACCTTGCTTAGGCAACCAGTCTAGGAGAAGGAAAACTCTGAATTCAAACCTGTTGAACTCCAATTAAGAAATTGACCTTGTGTCACATCCTGCTCATGCGGAAGGGTTGGTAAATATATATATGTATAGATTACCATATTTGACAGCATATAGGACACACTTTTTTTCCAAAATTTTGGCTCAAAAAATTGCCCTGCGTTTTATACATCGTAGGTGAAATTTGAGACCTCCCGTAGGCCTAGGCTAATCTTCTCTATGATGCTCACTAACCCAACTTACACTCAGTACTTTTATCTACCCTAAACTCAATGTTTGGTTTGTTTTGTTTTACAGCATATCAACCTCAGTGGGTCATTTAATGCCGATAAAGTTTTGAAATAAATCAATTCTTAATGGATAATACAATTTTTTTATAAATACATTTTTCTATTTAACCCATAGATGGGACCCTAACAGGTTAAACTCAATGCATCCTTATTTTATTGGTGGTTTCTGCTTATGTAATGAACAGCTAGACTGTTTTTAACAATATACGCTTAAATACACTAAAAACTTTTTTTTTCCTGAATCTGACCTGCTGAAATGGGGGTACGTTTATATGCCCGTGCGTCTTATATATCGTCAAATATGGTACTACACTTGAATCCTGCAAGGGTCGGTTTCATGTATTTCTCTATGAATACTACTTTATGAAAATTTACATATTGTAAAGTGGGTGTTGCATAGGACCAAATTCAAGTTGTATTAGTAGTCACTAGTAGTAGTAGTTGTTAGTTCAGAAACAACATAAGCAAGTTGTATAGTCACAAGCATGTATGGTGCAAATAATTGCTTAAATACAGTAAAAACTTTTTTTCCTGAATCTGACCTGCTGAAATGGGTAATACAATAATAAATATGATAGAGGAAGAGAACCCCTTCATGACACACATTGTAAATACCAAGAGTGCCAAGCCAGGATTGAACTCATAATGTTTGTTTTCTAAACTAGGTTGCTGATCAACAAGCTGTGGTGAGGCATTCTTGCCGGAACAAAATGATTTTTAGAAAATTACAAAATCAATGCTCAATTTTCAGATTAGAGGGAGAAAAAAAAAAGAAAAAAGATCCGGAAAGATAAAAATCATTGTTATTTTTTTTCTGAAACTTTTAAATAAGATATAATGTGCATGAACATTGATCTACGTAATTTACTTCTAAAATCAATAAAACTGCAACTTTTTTATTTTTTTACCTGAGCTCATAATCAAAGATTTTTATAGTGACCTCTGCAAAAAAACAAAAAAAACAAAAAAAAACCAAAAAAACAACAATAAACAAAACCCCCAAAAAACAACAGTTTTCAAATAAAATGATTTTAAGAAATCTACTTAAATAACGCTAATACCCTTGAGAAAAGGTATGAATCAAGCTAGGCGAAAATTAACCTTTGTTTGACGACTGGTTTAACTCAGTCGATAGAGTATCCGACTAGGAACCACAAGGTTCTAATTTCAATAACGGCTCTCGCCAACTCAGCGTATGAGTAGCACAGGGATCTGTGCAGAAAATTGAGGAGCTGATGGTAGGTGTGGCACACCACCTCAGATGCCAAAAACAATCTCCCTGGTCTGGAGTGTTCGCCTAGGGTTACTGGTTTGATACTGGCCCTTGCAGACTCAGCATATGAGTAGCACAGGGATCTGTGCAGTAAATTGAGGAGCTGATGGTAGGTGTGGCACACCACCTCAGATGCCAAAAACAATCTCCCTGGTCTAGAGTGTTTGCCTAGGAACCACAAGGTTACTGGTTTGATACTGGCCCTTGCAGACTCAGCATATGAGTAGCACAGGGATCTGTTCAAATCCTGGACAAATCTCCTTGGTCTAGTGCTATTGAAAAGGGGATAGACTCCCTCGCTGTCTGGCTGATACCGACTTTAGGCCACCCCAACGATTTTACTTACTATGACAACTGGTCTAGTAAAAGGAAATTTAAACCTATTAAACTCTACTTAAAATTGACCTTGTGTCACATCCTGCTCATGCTAATACCTTTGGGAAAGGTATGCATCGAATTATTTTCTCTCTAGCAATGGTTAAATACCCTTCGGAAAAGGTATAAATCCAGCTATGTGAAAATAGTAGGGCAGATTGGGCTCTTAAACCTTTGTATGACAACTGGTCTAAGAGAAGGAAAATTGAATTCAAATCTGTTAAAAATTGACCTTGTGTCACATCCTGCTCATGCTGATACCTTTGGGAAAGGTATGCATCCAACTATTCTTCCTCTAGCTATGGGTAAATAGTAAGACAGACTAGGCTCTTTGACCTTCATATGGCAAGGAAGAAGGAGAGAGAGAGAGAGGGTAAGGTCAAGCTGTTCTATTGTAAATCATGTTCATGCGCACTGTTTGCTGCAAGCCTAGACACGTCACAGTAGGACCCAGAAAAAAAATCACGTCCATCCCTATTGAAAGAGAGACCAAATTTTCTTTACTTCCGTTTGTGGTCCCGAGGGTGGGGAAAGGGAGACATCTGCTTCCACCCTCCACAGAAAACCTGGGACTTCCGTTTTTATTTTTAAATCTAGTTCAGGGGTCATTGACCGGTCACTGGCTGACACACGTATAAATAAAAAATAAAATTTAACTCATACCTAGATAGTAATATTTCGTCGACAGAAAGTGATATCAATATACGCATAGGAAAGGTATGGACTGCTATACACCGATTATTGATCATATGGAAATCTGATCTTTCTGACATGATAAAGGAACAATTCTTCAAGCTGGAGCCGTGTAAGTACTACTGTATGTCAGCACTACTTGGATTCTAACGAAATACTTATGAAGCTTGTGTATGTGTGTGTGTGTGTGTCCAAAGAGCATGATCAAGCAGAAACATCCCAGGATCTGATTTTTGATTCTGTATTCACATACCTAGGTAGCAATATCTCATCAACAGAAAGCAATCTCTCTTATAAGATAAAATGAGAATTCTTTCAAGCTGAGGCCATGTCAGTACTACAGTATGGATTATCAGTTGTATGGAAATCTGATCCTCTGACAAGATGAAGACAATGTTTCCAAGCTGGGTCCATGTCAGTACTATTGTATGTCAGCACTATTTGGATTCTAACGAAATACTTATGAAGCTGTGTGTGTGTGTGTGTGTGTGTGTGTGTGTGTGTGTGCGTGTGTGTGTGTGTGTGTGTGTGCGTGTGTGTTTTCAGGTCAGTTAACTTTGAATCACGTATCTTTGAGAATCTGTGTTACACCTCAAAGATACATGGTTCAATGTTAACTGACCTGAAAAAAATGTAAAAGTTTTTAAATAAATAACTGGTGCATTATATCTTTTATTCATTAATATATCAACACTAAAAAATTTCATTACATTCGGTTAATTCCTGTTTTTTTTTTCTTTCTGCGGGGTGACATACGATGGTGGAATTTAGGTCCGTTAATTTCGAATTAACCAAATGCATTGTACTATTCTCTGGGGAAGAAACGTGACCAAGGGTGAGGGACAAATTAACAAGTTTTAGGAAGATATTAGTCACGAAAATTGTTCTATCGCGTGCTTAGAAGAGTAGTATGTGGGCTGCATGAGACCCACTGGCCGCGTGTTTGTAAATAAAAAATTATATCTGTTAAAATAGAGACTGTTCATTGTAAGTCATTTGCTGCTTTAATTGGTTTGTTTACGGCTTATCAAGCTCAGTGGGTTATTTAATGCCGACAAGGTTTGTAATTGATTCATTCTTAAATGGATACTCAATTCATTTTATGAACACATTTTTCTATTTAACCCATAGATGGGACCCTAACAGGTGCTACCACTCCGGGTCAGAGTGGACCTGAAATCAATGGTGATGAAAGAATGCTCTACATTTCCCAGGCCTCCAGAACTGGAGCCTCACCATCAGTTAGAATTTAGCGTCATTCCCAGGACATAAAGAACCTCAGCCACCGCCTTCTAGCACCCATATGATAAAAAGGGTTGGGGGTTTGCCATAAAGGCAATAATGTTGGGACAATCATATCTGATTAATCGGCTGTGCTATGATGTCACCAGCCGATTAATCAGAGGACCCTATCTGACCGCCCGTCTAGGCTAAGTAAGACTATAGTGGAGTGTTGTATGTCATGGACTGCTCAGCCACCAGGGTTCCATCCTTAAGCATCACAAGTGTCAACCCACGGCCAACAGGTAGCCCCATTGGGGGAGTTACCCGTTTGCAGATATGCAGTCCGTGTATTCTAACGCCCAGCGGACATGGCTGCAAACCCACAAGGAAAATTAAGACGTTTTCTGGATTTATTACTGTTATATCCTGAGATATTAGGAATAACAAAACATAACAAAACATTTACATATGTTTAAAATATGACAATATTCGTTTTTATCTTCTCACCGACCAGGAATACAGCAGGATGAGTTTGGATAAACAATTAACTGTCAACAAGTAATGTGTCCATCAAGCAGCCATGTTGTTGTCTGGTACGACACTTTTTTTCAGTGAAGAGTCAATAGTTCGTTAGGGGAGATAACTCTCTCATAATAATTACCATATTTAACGTCACAAGATCTTGCATTTCGTAATCATACTGAGGAACAGAAATTGTCACTCCACTGCTTGATAAAGGTTCAATTTATAAAATAATGAAGAATTCTCAAAGCTTGTAAAATATGAAGATAACCACGAGTGTGGCAGGCAGGCAGGTTAAGAGTGACTTCACCTCATCTTATAATGGAGATTGTATGTTTGTCTGTAACCGAAACTCTTTTATTATTCAAGTCACAGTTCCCTAAGTTATTTACGTCACATTCACCATGATGACCCCCACCCATCCTCTCAACTAATAAATAGTATATACGCTGTTCTCCAAGAGGAATTTAGCATAATCCACGAAGGTTGATCTCATTAAACAAAACAATAAATATACTACCAGAGATTAATGTGACCAGGCGTCTAGCCCAAATAAGGATGAAAGTGGAGTGTTACCGAGATTCTGTCCTTAAGCATCCCCTGGCCAATGCTTGGCCTCATTGGGGGATCTCTTACCCTCTTCACATGTACAGCCAGCGTATTCTCCTGTCCCAGCCGACAGGGCGAGTTTTCTTTCGAACTATTACTCTGGAGAAATGTCGGAACCCCCTCATTCTCTCAGCTGTAGATTAAATAGTATGTTCTACAAGGATAGATTTGGCAGTGAATAATCCACAAAGGTTGAAATGCCATTAACAAAAAAGAATAAACCAAAACAACTAGAATTCGAATAAAAGACATGTATTACGGACATAAAACAATAGGTTTTGCAGACTTTTTGGTTTATCTGCACAAATGTTTACAATTTGTCCACTTAACTGAAATCCTGAGGTAGGGTTGGTTATCGAAGCCCCTTAGCTACGGCCATCTGATAGTTCGCTGGATCTTCTGACGTCTGACTCCGGTGCTGGTTGATCAGAAAGAGGTTGAAAGAATTTGCCTTTTTGGCTTTGCCGCCAAAGTATGCTGGCTCGTGATTGGTTGGTTCGATAGAGAGGCTCGTAGACAAGGACGATAACCCCTACCTCAGGATTTCTTAATAAACTCTATCGAGATTAATTGAACGTAAAGTTGGAAATGAATACAGTCCGTGTATTCTAACACCCAGCCGACATGGCGGCAAACCCACCAAGGAAAATTAAGACGTTTTCTGGATTTATTACTGTTATACCCTGAGATATTAGGAATAACAAAACATAACAAAACATTTAAATATGTTTAAAATATGACAATATTCGTTTTTATCTTCTTCAGGATTTCTTAATAAATTCTATCGAGATTAATTGATCGTAAAGTTGGAAATTAATTGCCCAAGAATAAGAAAGAGTTGTCTACACAATTACACGCTGATTGGGAACCACTTCCACCAAAGTACTTTTACAAGTTCTTCGGGAAAAGATGCCAATAATTTGCTCTGCAGAAATAAACGCTCATGGTGGATTCTTTGATGAAAAGAATAAATATATATTCTTTGATTCGAATTATGATTAGTTTATATTCATTTTGATTGGAATTGTGGCATAATTGCATGGAAACAAAAGAAAAGTGCACATATTAATCTAAATACGTGAAACTTGCAAGATTCGAGTAAAAATCAAAATGGACCAAAATTTTTGGTCAGTATTATATATATATATATATATATATATATATATATATATATATTTAAAATATTTAAAAATTCACTCTGATGAAGGTCGTAAAAATCTCTCTGTGTACGGAATATTTTATACATTTTTCCTATTATTATTATTATCATTTCAACTCCATCTGATTATTTTAATAATAATAATAATAATAATAATAATAATAATAATGTAAATCCGTATACATTTTGATAAACAGACCGAAACACATGTGTAAGTGATACCGATTAAAAGTGATATCGATAAAATTCATTTTTATCCATCTACATTTCTTTTCTTTACTCATATTGCCGGATTCATTTTCCATTCTTACACACACACACACACACACACACACACACACACATATATATATATATATATATATATATATATATATATATATGTGTGTGTGTGTGTGTGAGTAGAATTAAAATGTAAAAATGTTGGCCAGAAAGCTCGAAAAGATGGTAAATAAAATTGTTAAACAGGAGACGTGCCTTTTGTTTTATTCTACATCTATGAATGAAAAAATGCTGCCCAAATACACACACACACACACACACATATATATATATATATATATAAGGTCAGTCGTTGATTGGGTTTGTGGCATTCCTTGTGCACTAATTCTTTCCTATCGAATGTGCCAAAAAGTGAGGAATGGTCCAACACAAGCCTTCACCACTATAAACAAAAAACTGTGTTGGTTGTTCATCGGATGAACACTCATGCGTCGAAAATCAAAATCGACGAGAGAGTACACACACACACACACACACACACACATATATATATATATATATATATATATATATATATATATATCCAATGCCATTGGCTGGAGGTCACATGACTAACAGTATAAAGCTACGGTCAATAATACTCAGTGTGGAGTATGAAAGCCTGTTGCTGAGGGGGGAGAGTCGGGGTCTGATCAGCCCCGATTGGGTCTCCTGGGGGAGGAAATCCGTTGTTGAAAGACCAGAAATTTCCATTGATCGCAGGGATACAACATCGCTGACGACTCCCCCTCATCATCTAAAAGATGTATTTTGCGATATATATATATATATATATATATATATATATATATATATATATATATATTATTATTATTATTATTATTATTATGGAGATTCGTTGTCTGTGTGTCTTTAACCTAAAATACGTCACAATACCTTCAGGAATTGCGAAGGTTTATTAGTGAATATTTAAATTATAATCAAAATCATTAATACACAGAATAAATCTTATTAACTGTCTCGACGAAAATCTGATTTTGCCTCAAAACAACCCATGTTATTAATGCGTATAAAATCTTGCATGATGTCTTATATATCACTAAGAAATAAAGGTTTACATGATATATGGTGTGGTTAATTTGCATACTGCCAAAATGCCAACACGTGTTTCGGCCGTGAGTTTGTCCATGTACACATTGTATTCTATTCATTACTATTTTAAATATGAAATAAAATAATAATAATAGAAAGATATAATTTTTTCTAAGAATACAAATAAAACGGCCTTCTTCAGGGCAATATGTTTGATATTTGAATACGTGTAGGCATTTCATTAAACCATTTTTATCAATTCAACATTTTCTTCCCTTTATTTATTTATCCTTTCAAGATATTGTCGGATTCATTTCCATTTTTCAACTTACACACACACACACACAGGACCAGTTTTATTTTGATGTAATATACATGTTCCTGTGTTGGTAATTATACCTGTGCTAAACAAAATGTCCTTACCTTTTGACTCACCCTTATATATATGTGTGTGTGTGTGTGTATATATATATATATATATATATTATATGTATGTGTGTGTGTGTGTGTGTGTGTGTGTGTGTGTGTTAGGCAGCATTTCTTCTTTAAGGCATATTTTGTTGAACAATGCAGCCATTTTTTGTCTGCAAATCTTATTCCATCTCCTTTCGAGTTGCTGTATTGATGTGATTATATCTGGCGAAAATTGGCTGATGTATTTGCCATAACTTATTTCCCGAGTACTTTCCGCCCTATCTTATATGGTATTGTTCGTGCACTTTACCTGAAGATGGCCCACGATAGGGAGGAAAGTAGTCGGGAAATAAGTTATGCCAAATACATCAGCCAATTTTCGCCAGATATAATCACATCAATCCGGCAACTTGAAAGGACATGGAACAAGATTTGCAGACAGAAAATGACTACACAGTTCAACTATATATATATATATATATATATATATATATATATGTGTGTGTGTGTGTGTGTGTGTGTGTGTGTGTGTGGAAAATAAAAAATAGAAACATACGAAGTACTCCAAAAGATGAGTTTTATTCTTGATGGTGAAGTTCGAAAACATGAAATATGAAATAAATAGAATAGAATAAAATGAATATATATATATATATATATATATATATATATATATATATATATATATATATAGCAAAGATTTATACACACACGCGCAACCACACACCTAAAAAATGCACAATGCTTTCTTTTCGATACACACACTTACACAGTCCCATACTCACACCGTAAAAGAGAATATTTGACGTCATATTTCAAACCGTCTCCTTTTTTCAAACCTATATATATATATATATATATATATATATATATATATATATATATATATATATTGTATCCAAAACTGGTAGTAAAGAATGATTCTACATGGGATCTTCAAAATCTCACTGTATAATTATATTGCATGTTTTAATAGGTGCAAAAACAAGGATTTTTATAAATCCCTAGAGAGAGCTCAATGCATAATAATAATCTATAATTTAGATTAAATACAGGGCAATATTTACCTTTGAAAGGAAGGAAAAAAAAACCTCAATAAACCTTATTCGTATAATTTATTTCGACCAAAACTTAAAAGGCTTTTAGAAATTAAAGAAATTTCTAAAACTCCTTAGAAGTTCAGTCTCATCGGACAGAGAATACAGAAAAAAGTTTATATAGAGGCCGAAATGTATCATACAGAGATTGATTTTTCTCGATTTATGCCTTACATTTAAATAGGTATGTCCCCTAATTAACTAATTATTAATTAACTTTCAAAATTAGGTACGACTTCAATAAGCACATATTCTCCCAAAATTGTCGGCTAAAAAAAGCCATATCTAAACACATGCTTGTGTATTTACTTCTCATATATATATATATATATATATATAGTGTTGTTTCTGGTTCAACCGAGAAAATTAAACATCTTATTATAATGGAGATTGTGTGTTTTTCTGACTGTAACGAAACTAAATCACTACTCAAGTCAACAATTCCTTAGTAATTGACCACATTCATCATGAATTTATCCTTATTTTTTAACCTCAATTATTAATAAAATTGTTTCATTATTTATACTGTTACTATTCACTACAAATAACATGCAATTGTATAAATTTATATAGTACACAAATAGCGGTTTACAGTGTGACGGGAAGGCTAATTTGCATATTGATATTAAAAATGTAATTTTAATAAATATATGCTTAGTATTATTGGTTTCATAACTGTTTGGTTTTATTTTAATGAATATAAGCAAAAGTCTCTTCAATGAATCTTAAATGAAATCCATTAACAAGTAAAAGATAACTGTAACTTTATTCTTTCTTCCTCTTTTAATAAATAGTTAAATCAGAAAAAATACAATGAAGACGAGAGTGATAGAAGAGTAAGTTTAGTTGTTCTATTTTTCGATTATATCCCCTCTGTTCAAATCTTTTTATCTGCATTCTTATTTAGTTTCATTAGCCTTTCTAATTTATGCGATATTCATTACATTAAAACTTAAATACTTGCACCCAAGGTGCATATAGTTGTAGTATTAAAAAGGACGTCGCAAAATGGATTATGCTTTTAGAAAACAATTTTTATTATTGTATCTTACATTTGCGACACGTGTTTCAGATCTTCTGATATCTTCTTCAGGCTTTGATCATCATATATTATTTATATTATATATATATTATATTGCCGCTGCTTTCTTCTAGAACTCCTAGAAGAAAGCAGCGGCAACAAGACACATCACATCAACATCATCAGGGGCAGCCTTCACATGCGACATCTGTGGTCGAGAATGTTTTTCTTCATTCGACTTTAAAGTCACGGAGGTGCTGTAACTTCAGGGGCACAAAAATATTTTATAGTTTTCCGAGACTGAAATGCCAATAATATATATGACTTACTTTTCTCTCTATATATTCCACATCTGTTACAGTTCTCTGGCAAGGTCCTGGTATTTGTCAATCTTTTCGGTCTGAAAGCGTGAGTGTTTCCAAATTTAAAGATCTGAAAGGTACTACAATCTGAACCTCATAAAACGTAGTTTGGTGTAACTAGCTTAAAATAGGACAACTTTTCAGCTAGCAATATTGAATATTAACTCTTTGTCTACTTTGAACCACTCACAGTGGCCCTCCCACCACTACGATTTACGCATACCACATCCAAGCAAAGTAGAAAAATTGATGGTTAGTTATTATAATTGAGCAGAAGGACTCAGACTAATATAATAATATAATAAGACTTTATTTGAATAGAATGAGTTCTGAGGAGAATAGATATTGAACTTTGAACTCTCCCATCGTACAGGTAAAAAAAAAAAAATACCGAGGAAATTTGGTACAGCCGCGGGGAAATTTGGTTGGCAGAGTTAACCTCAAGGCGTAAAATAATCTAGACAGGTTGACATGCCGTTAAATCAAACAATGTACAATGAACGTGATTACTTAACTCTTTGCCTGCTTTGAACCGCTCACAGAGGTTCTTTCCCACTGCAAGTTCATTACATTAGTTCAATACTACTTCATTATAATTGAGCAGAAGGACTCAAGTTACATAATATATAGGACTTTATTTGAATAGAATGAGTTCTGAGATGAATAGATAGTGATATTTGAAATATCCCATCATACAGGTAAAAAAATACAAGAATATTTGGTATAGCTGTGGGTCTTTAGCATAGAATGACCCAGCAAGGGTTGACATGCCATAAAATCAAGTAACCAACCTACTTTAAACCACTCACAGTGGCTCTCCCACCACACCCAAACAAAGTACAAACTGATGGTTAGTTCATTTTTTTCAATTGAGCAGAAGGACTCGGATTACAATAATAATAATTATTTGAATAGAATGAAGTTCTGAGGTGAATAGATAGTGAACTTTGAAATATCCCATCATACAGGTAAAAAATACAGAAAATTTGGTACAACGCTGGGGAAAGATTTTGGACCATATGACCTTTAGGCACCCCTTTCGAGATCTCGATTCGTGGGGACACTTTTCTCATTTACACCATCAAAATCCAATTGTTTGTTAGGGGTTAGAGTTAGGGGTTAGAGTTAGGGGTTAGTTTATAATTTAAAAAGAACAACTCTAAAATCGTCTGTTAACAATTAACCGGATTTTGACAGTGTAAATGTCCTCCAACGAGATCTCGGAAGGGGTGCCTAAAGGTCATATGGCCGAAATTTTTTTAGGCTAAGAGTTAATCTCCCTTTATTTTTAATATAATACAAGGTCAATTTGAGGTGTTTGCCATACCAAGGTCAAAGAGCTCATTTTGTCCTATTATTTACCATGGCTCTTGTTCCTGAATCTTCCGACCATTATCATCTTGCAACTACTAATTTATTGCTCTAATCAAAATCTCGCTAGATGTGTCGTTTTCTTTTTCGGAGTAAGGTTATATATTATTAATACTCTTGTTCCTTAATCTTCCGACTGTTTCATTTTGCAACACCATAGCTAGAGGAGAATAATTGGATGTATACCTTTACCAAGGGTATTAGTACTATATGAAATGCAAACAGCCTCATCCAGGATTTGAAGTCATGTCGTCAAGTCCATTTTCTTTGATAATAACTGTCTATATATTAATATCCTTATTCTTTAATCTTCCGACCGTTATCATCTTGCAACACCCCTGGTTAAAAATGAGACCGTCCAAGTCGACTCTAAATCATGATTATTTGGTGTCGCTTATCTGCCGAATTCTTATGTCTTATGAGAGTCTCACCTCAGCTAAATAATGGACCATTCCGTTTTTATAAAGAAGGAAAGGGAAGAAAAGGACATGCAATACAGAAAAATATCAAAATAAATAAGAAAGAAAAATAGAGAGTAGGGGAAATATATAGAGAGGGGATGAGTACGTGGAAGCATATGGCTAATATGTTTCAATCGAACTAATGAAAAAGATGAAAAGAAAGAAGGAAAGAGAAAAAAAAGAGTGAGAAAGAGTTAAATCAAGATTATTGTACTTTTACATATTGAACTATTTCGCAATAACTCTTAAATAAACATATCAAACGTTATGATAATTAGATAATCATACTGTAGTATATCTACAGGTCCCGCTAGAGAGTGTTAAATCAAGATTATTATACTTTTTACATATTGAACTATTTCGCAATAGCTCTTAAGTAAACATATCAAACGTTGTAATAATTAGATTATCATACTGTGGTATATCCACAGGTCCTGCAAGTTATATAAATTGCTCATAAGCGTAATAGGCCATGAGAATTATAATATTATGCAACTCCACTTAGGGCCTTACTTAGGCTATACAGGCAGTAGGAGAGCCCGCCTCTGATCAATCGGCTGGTCACGTCAAGCCCTAGCACCTATATGATTGTCCCAAACAGTCTTAATTGCCAGGGTTTATAGCAAACCCCAACCTTTAATCAAGCCCTAGCACCTATATGATTGTCCAAACAGTCTTAGTTGCTAGGGTTTATAGCAAACCCAACCCTGCTAGAAGGCAGTCTTCTTGTCCTAGGTATGACGTTAAACTCTATGATGGTGAGGTTCCAGTTCTGGAGGTTTGGTGAATGTGGAACATCCTTCATGACCATTGCTCCCTGGTCCACTTGACCCGAGTTTGATTTGAGTTTTGTTTAACGGCATATCAACCTCTGTGGGTCATTTAATGCCAAAAAGGTTATTTTGGATTTCAGACTTTAAGGTAGTGGTTCTATGGAGATAATTGGTTATTGTTATATTTTGTTGAAAAGGTTGCTTTTTTTAATAAAATTTAAAATGTTTTCAGGTTTGTATTCTTGAAGATGTCTTTCAGGTTTCTTGCTTGATAGTAATTTGCGCGGATATGTTTAAGTCTGTTACAATTTAGAAGGATATGCTTGGTTTAAGTTGTACTTTGCATGTTGGGCACACTGGGCACACCCCCTTTTAACAGGTACGAATGGGTACTCTCTTTGACCCGAAGTGGGAGTATCTGTTAGGGTATGGTTAAATAGAAAATGTGTTTATAAAAAAAATTGAGTATCCATTAAGAATTAATTTATTTCAAAACTTTGTCGGCATTAAATGACCCACTGAGGTTGATATGCCGTAAAACAAACCATCTGATGGATAGATTTATAATTGAAATAATTAAAATAATTAATAAAAATTTTACACACCGTTTCTCAAAGAATTATTTTTGTTTCAACTTTAACACCTAAATTTTAACTGTAAACAAGTTTTTCTATTTATCATAATACTAGAAGCAACTACCCGGTGTCGCTGGGTAGAGGGGAGGGGGTAAAAAATTAGCCTCATAGATCTTTTATTACTGAACGTGAGTTGGATCCTCACAGGATGCCCCATTAAACCCCTACGTAAAAAAAGACCTTGCATCGATTCAGCTAGGTTTGGGCGTCAGGGGTAAAACGCACAGACACACTGAAAAAGAAAATCAGTGTTTCCTATTTAAAATATCAAATGCAAAAAAAATCCATTTTTAATCATGTTCCCAAATATAAATCAAATCTTCATTATTTTGCCAAAAAGCAAGATCTGGTGATAGTTAGTGTGTATATTTGTCATTAATAGTTTATATTTTGTAGTTCCTCGGACATACATACATAACACACACACAACTGCTTTTAATATGTTATAGATTATACAAGAGATTTCTTCAGTTGTACTCTAGTATTGCTAATAAGACTTAGAATTTACTAATAATTAAATTTCACTTCATATGGTTGGCAGCCTTCCGTCTATGAGAGACGATGGAGTAGTGTTAAATATTTTTTCCCTCTCTTCTTTGAACTACATAGCCTGGGCGGGTTTGTTTGGAGGATAAGCTGTTGCCCATGAAGCAACCCCCCTCTCCACACTGCCGCAGTGATCCTAAGGAAAGGTAAGGTACCAGTGCGGATTGGCAACGGTAGTGTCGCAGGAGTTGATGGGTAGCACTGGATTCCAGCATTACACCACCTTAGGGACACCAGCTCCTGATTTGTTTTCGGGGTTTACTCCCATAGTCTTTCCTTGAAAGGCAGCAGAGGTTTTTTGGGTAGGACTTTCTTTGAGTTTGTTGGGTTATCGTCCAAGGCTAAAGAGCCCCTTTTAACCCATTTGGGGATCCATGCGAGTAGCAAGCACCGCGAACCTGCCACCATTGGTGTTCCTGTGAAATGAAATGAGATTAGGGATACGGTATATTTGCCTTTGTGTATCAGACCTCATATATTCGCCTTTTAATTGTCAATTTGTTTTTGTTTATTTGGTAAAAGGTTGTTTAAAAAATTACACAACCAAGGGTGATCTCTCCTGACTGCAAAATTAATAATTCTTATTAATAGTTCTTTCTAGTTCAGTCTTGGAACCACAAGATTCCGGGTTCGATACCGGCCCTCGCCAACTCAGCGCATGAGTAGCACAGTTTGGACCTGTGCGGTAAAATGGGGAGCTAATGCTAGGTGTGATGGAATGATAGCTCAGAAGAAGAAAAAAGCAAACCCCCCTCGTCAAAGGGGATAGACTCCTTTGCTGTCCGGTTAAGACCGACAACAGACCATTCCGCCTACTTTGTTTTACTTAGTTACTAGAAGCGGCTAACCAGCATCGCCTGGGTAGAAGGGTGATTTTCTTTTAAATTTAGTCTCATAGATCCATTATTATTGAACCGTGAGTTGGTTTCCCACAGGATGTCCCATTAAAATCCCCACGTAAAAAAGACCTTGTGCTGATCCAGCCACTCTGAAAAGAAAAATTAATGTCTACTATTTACAAAAATTAAATACCAAAAAAAAAAAAAAAATTCCATGCTGTTATCATTTAAATCTTATTTTTTAATTATCTTCAAGAATATAAATCAAACATTCCTTAGTTTTGCTCAAAAACCAAGATATGATGATAGTGAATGTTTATATATATTTACTTTGTCGTTAATTGTTTTATTTTCATAGTTTCCTCCGGACATACATACATACCAACTGCCGTTTATATATAGATAGATTTGCTAATTTTAAATTAACTTTTTAAACCTAGGCTCAGAGTTTAGTATCTGTTGGTTGGCTGGTTGGTTGGATTTTACGACATGTCAACCGTTGTTGGGTTATTTTATGCCGAAGACCTTTCTGTTTTATTCATTCTTGATGACACTCAATTAAAAAAAAATCTATTTAACCCATAGATGGGACCCTAGCAGGTACTACCACTCCGGCTCAGAGTGGATCTGGGAGTAATGGTGATGAAGGGGTACTTCACATTCCCCAGAGTTCCAGAATTGGAACTTCAGCATCAGATAACTTCACACCCATGGCATGAAGACTCCTCCACCGCCTTCTAGCTTGCCATATGGGTAATAAGGTTGGGACAATCATATAGGAGCTAGGGCTTGACGTGAAGAGATGATTGATCCGACGGGTCTCTCCGACCGACCGTCTTGACTAAGTAAAGGTCAGAGTGGAGTGTTGCATGTCATGGACTGCTTAGTCACCAGGGTTCCATCCTTAAGCATCATGGGTCACCACCCACGGCTAACAGCTTTTAAATCTTGCAAAAAAAGAAATAACGAACATAAAGAGTTGTTACAAAGAAAAACAGTTAATTCAAAGATCGAATTATCTGATTGGGGGAAAATTACTCACTGTTATCTTGAAAAATAAGTAAATCAGTCCGTTTTTTTTTTACAATAGGGTCAGTTTCTTTATTGATATTTTTTAGCAGAATTCTGTATTCATGGTTGTTTTACTAAAAAAAAAACTCTCGCATAGAAATTTATAAAAATCATCTGACATAATTATTCAGACTCTTATCTTTATAGAAAAAAAGTAAAAATCGTTTTTTGTCGGTTCATTTTTTCATATTTCATAAAATAAAATAGGGGGAGTAGACCTCATAAAAATATTTCCCCTTATATATTTTAGGAAAAACTATTTCAGACATATTTTCATCAAAAGGTAAATAATTATAGAAATGTTCGTGAAAATCGGACCATTAATTGATTTTTCATAGAATTAAAAAAATAAGCCTCTAGTCGTAACTTGTTTTTGCCAAAAATGTAAACATTGTTTTTCGTTCATAATTTTCATTATTCCCGTAAGAAAATTTTTTTTTAAAAATCATCACGAGTTTGTTTAATGTTTCTTCTTTCGAATGGACAAAAATTTTTAAAGGTAATATTAACCTTTATGCAAGTTTCATTGTGTTAAATATAGGGGGGGGGGTAAATTTCACAGGGATAATTGGTGGTACTACTGCTGCAAATTAACTCATATTTTTATTGTTTGCACTTGTTTAAAACAGGAAATGATAACCACAAATCTGTTTATTCCATCGCATTCAATATTGCTAGCTGAAAACCTACCCTATGGTTTATTCTTCATTAGCTCTCCATTTTACCTCATAGATCCATTTGGCGAGGGCCGGTATCGAAACCGGAATCTTAGGGTTCCAAGACTGAGTTAAACTGGCCCCTATATTTTCCATTGATTATATTTTTTTCCTTAGGCACACACACACACACACACACACACACTCACACACACACACTGACAAACAAAGGAGATTTTATTTACCTCGTACCCCACTTGTACGGGTTAGGCACAAGGCCCTATTAACGTGGGCCCACCCACAAACTGAAGCTCATGGGTGGGAAAGAACAAAATTGCGTCGATCCCGTCGGCATTCCCCCTCAAGGGGGCGCCTCAGACGCTGGGCAATAAACCCAGCCCTGCCGCTTTTAAGTGCAATGAGGCAGGTATTACCTGGATGGACGGCCCTCTGGGATCGACGCTAGTAATTTAACACCTTCCCGGTCCAGAGGCCGAAGCTCACTGGACCCCGCCCGAAGGATGGTTTGGAAATTCCTGACAAACAAAGGAGATATAGACACAAAGAAAGACATACATACACACAGAGAGAGAGAGAGAGAGAGAGAGAGAGAGAGAGAGAGAGAGAGAGAGAGAGAGAGATTAAAACGAAGCAAGTCATATGAATAGATTGTTATTTTCAACAACTTAGTTTGCATTTTTATTCAGTTTTCACGTGGGGACACACACACACACACACACATATATATATATATATATATATATATATATATAATTTTATATTTTGAAAATTAATTAATTGATAATTAATGAATTAGGCGGCATACCTATTCAAATGTAAGGCTAAACAAATGTAGCCTTACATTTGAATAGGTATGCCCGCCTAATTCATTAATTATCATTTAATTAATTTTCAAAATTAGGTACGGCTTCAATTAAGCACATATTCTCCCAAATTGTCGGCTATAAAAAGCCATATCAAAACACATTGTTTGTTTGTTTACTTCTCATAATTTTTATATATATATTATATCAAATATAAATATATATAATTTTATATAAATATTTAAATATATTAATTTTAACAACAAAGTCTGTTTTTCCTACCATTTTATATATATATATATATATATATATATTTTCATCTCCCGTCATCTATAAAACATTCATCATTTTCTTCACCCCATGATACATCCTGATGAAGGTTTAAAAAAACCGAAATGTTTAAACATCGATAAATAAATTCATCCTATTTTCGGAATATTTGTTTTTTTCAAATTTCTTAATATATATATATATATATATATATATATATATGCGTGTGTGTGGGTTTTAAAATATGGAAATAAATCCGAGAGTATGCAGAAATATTTTAAAAATGTATTCCAAAAGATAAGTTTAGATGTAGATTTGTAGATGGTGAAGTCGACGTTAAAACGTTTCGGTTTGTTATAAACATTATGACATTAGAATAAGTATGATGTTGTCTAAACTGAGATTGATTTATTCCAAAAAGGAAATCGATATATATATATATATATATATATATATATATATATATATATATATATATATATGGAGGATATGTGCTTAATTGAAGTCATACCTAATTTTGAAAATTAATTAATTGACATTTTCTCGATTTGTTTAGCCTTACATATGAACATATATGCCCGCCTATATTCATTAATTAATTATTAACTAATTACTTTTCAAAATTAGGTATGACTTCAATTAAGCACATATCCTCCAAAAATTGTCGGCTAAAAGCCCTATCAAATAAACACATTGTTTATTTACTCACTCTCATATATATATATATATATATATATATATATATATACGAGGGTGAGTCAAAAGGTAATGCCATTTTGTTTAGGACAGGTATAATTACCAAACAGGAACATGTATCATACATCAAAATGAAGCTGGTCCTCTATGGATCACATCCCTACTTCTTACATAGTCACCGTTTCTCTCAATAGCAATGTTCCACCTTCGAATGAGAGCATGTATCCCTGTCCCGTAAAATTCTGTTGACTGTTTTTTGAGAGACTTATTCACTACAGATTTCACTTCCTCGTCACTGGAATAATGTTTGCCTCTCAAACCCTCTTTGATGGGAACAAAGAGATGATAGTCTGAAAGTGCTAAATTCGGTGAGTATGAAGAATGCGGTAAAGTTGTCCACCCGAATAAGACGATTTTCTCCCTTCTCCTGATGTTTGTGTGTGGTCTAGCATTGTCATGCAGAAGGACGACATTGTCGATTAGCAAGTTAGATCTTACACGCTGGATTCTTGTTCTGAGCCTCGTCAGGGTCTCAATTTTTATTAAAAAAACAAAACAAACTTCACATGAAATAAAGAAAATGGCATTACCTTTTGAATTACCTTCGTATATATATATATATATATATATATATATATATATATATATATATATATATATATATAGCTCAATGCGAATTATGTCATGTGAATAAAGTGAATAAATTTTCATTTTAAACAACTTGCTGTCCATTTTTATACCGTTATATTTCTTAACAACACACACACACACACACACATGTATATATATATATGTATATATTCATACATACAATTAACATTGGTAAGCTGATCGTTGAATAAGATCGTAAATAAGTGTTCGTAAAACCAGCAAAATTATTGGCTAAATCGAACTTAACGGACCTAAATTCCACTATCGTATGTCACCCGCCGAAAGAAGAAAAAATACCAAAAGTCAGGGAATAACCGAATTTAATGAAATTTTCAGTGTTGATATATTAATGAATAAAATATATAATGCACCGGTTATTTCATTTAAACACTTTTACATTTTTTCAGCTCAGTTAAAGTTGAGACGTAACACAGATTCTCAAAGATACATGGTTCAATGTTAACTGGCATGAAAAAATGTAAAAGTTCTTAAATAAAATAACTGGGGCATTTTATCTTTTATTCATTAATATATCAACACTAAAAGTTTCATTAAATTCGGTTAATTCCCTGATTTTTGGTATTTTTTTCTTTCGGCGGGGTGACATACGATGGTGGAATTTAGGTTCGTTAAGTTCGATTTAACCAA
>CM042173.1:10929847-10932347 GCA_023376005.1 Doryteuthis pealeii
TAATTTCTAACGATATACTAGACGAATCACCTATTCATTGGGTTCGCGTCAATACCAGTCCATGATGATACCGATGCTTCTATTCAAGAAAGAGTAAAGGGTTCTAATTAGCATTTCATAGTTATGTCCAGAATTTCAATGTTTAAAATGAAATGTGGATACAGACTACACACAATTATCATTCAGTTACAGGTTGTACCGGAAACTGCTTTATTCTAAGGGGGTTGTTCCTTTTAAGTCTGTTGCCCTAATCAAAATCTCGCCACGATGTGTTTTCTTGTTCGGGGTAAGGTTATCTATATATTAATACTCTTGTTCCTTAATCTTCCGATTGTTATCATCTTGCAATACCCTAAGTTAATTGCTCTAATCAAAATCTCGCCAGGATGTGTTGTTTTCTTTTTCAGAGTAAGGTTATCTATATATTAATACTCTTGTTCCTTAATCTTCCGACCGTTATCATCTTGCAATACCCATAGCTGTAGGGAGAGTAATTGGATATATACCTTTACCAAGGGTATTAGTACTATTTGAAATGCAAACAGCCTCATCCAGGATTTGATGTTGTGTCACCAAGTCCATTTTCTTTGACAATAACTGTCTATATATTCATACTCTTGTTCCTTAATCTTCCGATCGTTATCATCTTGCAATACCCTAAGTTAATTGCTCTAATCAAAATCTCGCCAGGATGTGTCGTATTCTTTTTCGGGTAAGGGTATCTATATATTAATACTCTTGTTCCTTAATCTTCCGACCGTTATCATCTTGCAACACCCTAAATTAATTGCTCTAATCAAAATCTCGCTAGAATGTGTTGTTTTCTTTTTCAAGGTAAGAAATGCAAACAGCCTCATCCAGGATTTGATGTTGTGTCACCAAGTCCATTTTCTTTGACAATAAATGTCTATATATCAATACACTTGTTCCTTAATCTTCCGACCGTTATCATCTTGCGACATCCTCTGTTAAAAACTAAGACCGTCCAAATCATCTAAGATGAGCTGCAAAACAATTCTTATTTCTTGTGAGTGCCGTCACCTCAGCTAAATAAAGGACAATTCTGTTTTTATTATAAAGAAAGAAAGGGAAAAATATAAGAAAGAAAGAAAGAAAGTAGGTGGAAAATAGAGAGAGGGAGAGATATTTAAGCACGCGGAAGTGATAACGCTAATATGTATCAAACAAACATAATGATAAGATGAAACGAAGGAAAGAAAGAAGAAAAAAAGAGTTGGGGTGAGCGAGATAGATAGAGAGTTAAATCAAGATTATTATACTTTTTACATATTGAACTATTTCACAGTAGCTCTTAAGTAAACATATCAAAACGTAATAATCAAATTATCATACTGTCGTATGTATATTCACTGGTCCTTCTAGTATATTATTGTTATTATTCTTATGTAAATATAATGAGAAGTTTAGTAATATATATATATGTATATATATATATATATATATATATATATATATATATATATATATATAGGTAGGTAGATTCGCGTATAAGAATATGTTCCTATTGTGCTTCAAGAGGACGTGTGTTTGCGAAGGATGGTTCATATATAGGAAACTGCCATGTCGTTTGTCTGGAAGGTTCGACCAAAGATGTCATTACTTAATATTAAGAAAATAGCTAAATTTGAATATATATATATATATATATATATATATATATATATATATATATATATATTAGATACAACTTTAAAACAATCTATATTAAAAAGACAGAAAGAGGGAGATAGTTTGGGTATGTGTGAGAGAGTGAGAGATAAAATAATATAGAATTGGGATGTTAATTTGTAAAGGAAAGATTTAAAAAAAAACAGAAAAACCAAAATACGAAATGATAGAATTTTAAAAGAAGGAAAAGAACTTAGGTATACCCACATTTTCGTCTGCTTTTCATTTAAAAAAAAAGAATCAATATTAATCAAATCAATTATTTAAGGTCTAATTTTTGTCCAAGTCGAAAAGTAGTAACATAATGAGCATTAGTAAAAAATGCAAAATAATATTACACATGTAATTTTTAATACATTTGAAAATATATTTTCAATCCAGAGGTATTTTCAAAATATTCTAATTTTATTCATTTTTATATTTTTTTTTTTTTACTAGTTTGTCTGGTTTAACTTATAGCTTGACATTTTTTTCTACTTCCTCTTTTCTTTCTTCACCTTACCTATATCTCTAGATCGATATCTATCAATTGATCTGCATAAGATTAATAATATCAATGTGAACCTTTTTTTTTTTGTCTTCTGTTTTTTGTTGCTACAAAACCCGAGACAAAATAACGCAACGCTGCCAATCTCTCTCTATTTGTATTACAATAAAAGAAAGAATGAGAACCTAAAAAAACAACAAAACAAAAAACAACAAAAAATAAAACCCCTCAAAGTCCCCCCCCCCACTAAAAAAATACCTATCAAAAACTGTAAATAAAATTAATGAATACCTTTGACAACACACCTTTATAGTTCGTTTGTTC
>CM042173.1:10937347-10964847 GCA_023376005.1 Doryteuthis pealeii
ATCTAATCCTTCTCACTTACTTGTCTTTCGAGGAGACATCCGTGGTTATACCTCATACCTAATCCTTCTTACTTACTTGTCTTTCGGGGAGACATCCGTGGTTATACCCTCATACCTAATTCTTCTAACTTACTTGTCTTTCGGGGAGACATCCGTGCCTATACCCTCATACCTAAACGTTCTTACTTGTCTTTCGAGGAGACATCCGTGGTTATACCCGCATACATAATCCTTTTACTTGTCTTTCGGGGAGACATCCGTGGTTATACCCTCATACTTAATCCTTCTTACTTACTTGTCTTTCGAGGAGACATCCGTGGTTATACCCTCATACCTAATCCTTCTTACTTACTTGTCTTTCGAGGAGACATCCGTGGTTATACCCTCATACCTAATCCTTCTTACTTACTTGTCTTTCGGGGAGACATCAGTGGTTATACCCTCATACCTAATCCTTCTTACTTACTTGTCTTTCGGGGAGACAGCAGTGATTATACTCTCATACCTAATCCTTCTTGCTTACTTGTCTTTCGAGGAGACATCCGTGGTTATACCCTCATACATAATCCTTCTTACTTACTTGTCTTTCGGGGAGACATCAGTGGTTATACCTTCATACCTAATTCTTTTGACTTACTTGTCTTTCGGAGAGACATCCGTGGTTATACCCTCACACCTAATCCTTCTTACTTACTTGTCTTTCGAGGAGACATCCGTGGTTATAACCTCATACATAATCCTTCTTACTTACTTGTCTTTCGAGGAGACATCCGTGGTTATACCCTCATATCTAATCCTTCTTACTTACTTGTCTTTCGGGGAGACATCCGTGGTTATACCCTCATACCTAATCCTTCTTACTTACTTGTCTTTCGAGGAGACATCCGTGGTTATACCCTCATACCTAATCCTTTTTACTTGTATTTCGGAGAGACATCCGTGGTTATACCCTCATACCTAATCCTTCTTCCTTACTTGTCTTTCGGGGAGACATCCGTGGTTATACCCCTCATATCTAATCCTTTTTGCTTACTGTTGGAATTTTTGTTGTATATAAGGCGTGTGGTGAATACCTACTCCTACTTATAGGCTCGCCGATAAGCACGTGACCAGGGAAGGCAACCTCTTATCCAATCACTGGCAGTGCTGCTGCTGCTGTTGTTATGTTTATATTGGCTAATTCTAATCTTAGCTTATTACTACTTGGATCTTCTTGGACGACGGAACGTAGTATTATACCACAGGACTTATTGACTTACTAAAGGATACTATACCACTGGATACTATACCATAGGACTTATTGACTTACTTACTTATTTACTTTAAGTTCTTTTACAACTGGCCAAGGATGGCGGCCAAATACTTAACACTTACTTGTCTTTCGGGGAGACATCCGTGGTTATACCCTCATACCTAATCTTTCTTACTTACTTTTCTCCCACATATCTGAATCTTTACTTACTTGAGTAGTTGGCTGTTAACTTATGTCTGGGTTTCTTACTTTCTGTTTCTTGCAGCTGTGACATTTCTTCTATTTCTTGTGGTCTGTAGTTGGTGGCTAGGCATTTCGATAATTTATGAGGAAGTGCGTCCCGGTCTCCTGCCTCAAAAATTTGCTACCCGGTGACTATCAAAATAACGACCCCAGCTCGTCGTAATTCTTGTTTATTTATCGTAATTTGTCGTAATTCTTGTTTAGATATGAAGATGGATATATAGTTTGGAATAGACTGAGATAGATAGATAGATAGATAGATAGATAGATAAACAAACAAAATAATATAGTTAGATATGAACAAATGGAGAGAAATAGATATTTTCGACAAGTAAATGTATTTGGGGGGACGGGTCGCTTCTTTTTTCTTGTCGTAATTCTTGTTTATTTAAACTAAAAACAAGACATTAAACAAACATGAATAAAAGAAAATCTTTGTATTTAAAGTAATATAGATGAATATGAACAAATGGAGATAGATAGATAGATATGAAGATAGATAGTTTTAAATAGACTGAGCTGGGTCGTTATTTTAATAGTCACCGGGTAGCAATTTTTGAGACAGGGACACACTTCCTCATAAATTACCGGCATTTCTTCTAACTTCTGTTGACTAGTTTAGTTATCAAGATGCTGGTATGGTTTGAAGTAATTATTTCTATTCAATAATAATTATTATTGAATAGAAAAACAAATGATTATAATTTTTCAAGCTGTCACTCGGTCAATTTTTTGCTTTGTGTAAATAGCTAAAATTTGAGGTCAGAGTGGGCTTCAGGTACGCTTATGTTAATAAGTTCACTAAAAACATTAAAGTTTCCAAATTTCTTACACCAAAAAAAAAAACATTGTTTATAAAAAAATAAATATTAAAACATGTTACAGCACCTGAACCTAGGAGTAATAGCGATGAAGGGGTACTCCATACTCCACAAGCCTCCAAATTTGGAACACTTCACCACCCTTCGACCACCAGTCTAGCCTTAGTAAGGACAAAAGTAGATGGTTGCATGTATTGGACTGTTCAGCCATCAGGATATCCGTCCTTAAGCATCACGGGTCACCATTAACGGCCAACAAGGGATTTTACCCCTCTGCAGAGTGGCAGGCGGTGTATTTTTCAGCTCCAGCCGACAGAGTAGTTATATTGTTGGTTATTTGTTACGACCAGCATGAAGAAAAATCGGAACACTATGGAGTCTTAGTATTATTTGTATTATTCAGACTATTCTCCCTATCTTCATTGTTATTTATACAACGTTTCCGGAGGGCACATCGGCCGAAACATTGTACAAATAACAATGAAGATGAGGACAATAGTCCGAATAATACAAAAAAATACTCCGCCCTGTCGGCTGGGGCGTTAGAATGCACCGACTGCACCTCTGCAGAGGGGTAAGACTCCTCCAATAGGGCCACCTGTTGGCTGTGGGTGGCGACCCGTGATGCTTAAGGATAGAGCCCAGGTGGATGAGCAGTACATGACATGCAATACTCCACTTTGGCCCTATCTTGGGCTAGACGGGCGGTCGGAGAGGCCCCCTCCGATCAATCGGCTGGTCACGTCAAGCCCTAGCACCTATATGATTTTCCCAACCCTATTGCCCTTATGGCAAGCCCCAACCCTTTATCATATGGGTGCTAGAAGGCGGTGGCTGCGGGTCTACATGTCCTGGGAATGACGCTAAACTCTATTCTGATGGTGAGGTTCCAGTTCTGGAGGTTTGGGGAATGTGGAGCACCCCTTCATCACCATTGCTCCCTGGTCCACTCTGACCCGGAGTGGTAGTACCTGTTAGGGTCCCATCTATGGTTAAATAGAAAAATGTATTTATAAAAAAAAATTGCATTATCCATTAAGAATTGATTTATTTCAAAACTTTATCGGCATTAAATGACCCACTGAGGTTGATATGCCGTAAAACAAAACAAAACAAACAAAAAATACTAATTATCAAGCCTTATTCTCAAAAATTCAGAGAAATACTATGGACTCTCTATAGGACAAAAAACAAAGAAATAAGCATTTACAGACGCCATCCATGAATATAAGGTGGTTTATTTTTTTCTTGCAATTCTGTGCTTCCATATCCGCCTCAGTAGATTTTAGGATATGATAATCACCATCACAAATAATAAATGGACAATGAGTCTCTCCCGAATAGATGTGTCTCTGTGTTTTATATCTTTGCCTACTTAAAACCGCCCACAGCGGCTCTCTCACCACTACCATCCTACCGTAAGCCGCTGGCAACTGGNCAGTACTGGAGGTTTGGGAAATGTGGAGCATCCCTTATCACCATTGCTCCCTGGACTACTCTGGCGCTCTTGCTTGAAGCCTAAGGATGACTCATAAAAATCGTAACAACACTAGATTCATAGAACAGGCTGTCCCCTCCCAAATACTACTCACTTTTTAAAACACAAAAAAAAAAACATCTTCTCATTCGTTAGATGCGCCCGCCTACAAATGGCGATTATCATATGAAAACACAGATACATGTTCAACATTAAAAGATTAAACCTCATTGACCAATATACAATGAACGTTTCAGTAATTCTAAAATATTTTTCGAACCGGCCCTTGACCAACTAGCGTAGCAGTAAGCACTGGCGAGCGCAGTGCGTAAAGAGAGAAAGCTCGTTGATAGGTGTGGGCGCTCCCACCTCGGACGCAAAAAACAAAAACAATCTCCTTGGTTAGCGCTAGTGAAAAGAAGGAAGACTCACTCGCTGTCTAGCTGAATACGACTTTAAGCTACCCTGACAAACTTTACTATTACTGCATTAAATTACAGTATACAGCTTCGTCCATCCAAATATATTATATATATAGTTTGACTTCGCTCTCTTCAGTAGATGAGATATTGCTACCAAGGTATGTTAGCATGTCAAATAGTAGGACCATGCCTTACCTATGCTATGTTGACATCGGGCTTTCAGTAGATGAGAATTGCTACCAAGGTATAGTTTAAACATGTCAATACGTAGACATTATGCCTTACCGATGCGATGTTGGACATCGCTTCAGTAGAATGGGAATTGCTACCAAGGTATGTAAACAGTCAATAGTGACATTTGCCTTACCGATTTGCGTAATGTTGACAATCGCTTTCAGTAGATGAGATATTGCTACCAAGTTGTAACATGTCCAAATAGTTAGCCATGCCTTACCTATGCGTATGTTGACATCCTTTCAGTCAGATGACTCGATATTGCTACCAAGGCTATCGTTAAACATTTCAATAGTAGACATGCCTTACCACTGGCTTGTTGACATCGCTTTCAGTTAGATGAGATATTTCGCTACCAAAGGTATGCTTTAACATGTCAATAGTAGACCAGGCCTTATCGATGCTGTATTGTTGACCATCGCTTTCAGTAGAGGGATATTGCTACCAGGTATGACTCAAATGTCAATTAGTAGACCATGCTACCTATGCGTATGTTGACATCGCATTTCAGAGATGAAGGATTTGCTTACCAAGGTATGTTAACATGTCAATAGTAGACCATCTTTGCACTATTGTGTATGTTGACATTCCGCTTTCGTAGAGACGATATTGCCTACCGAGGCTTGTCGTCGAACTGAGAGATGGCCACTATGTTGATCTATAAGTTCAATTCGACACGAACCACCAGTGGATCGTCTATATTCTTTTGCGATTGACCCACTTGTTGCTTTGGTATACAAGCTGAATCGCCTACACCACTAGCGCCTACTGTAGGACCATGGAAGTTACACCGTGTGCCCAAATTAATTGAAACAATCTGCGATTAATCCCGTCATTACTTATAATATCTACGATCTCTCTGTAAGAGCTTGCCAGTGTTGTTCGTGTACATCATTACAATTTTCGTACGCCTTTCTCTGAGGTACCGACTATCCCGCAGACAATTGGCCGTCGGGACAATTACATCGGACTGTGCAGACATAGAGTCTGGCCATTGATTAAAAATCTGATAATCACGGATGACGAATATTCTTCAAGGCCAAAACAAATTCATCATATACTACCGAAAATAGAATCTCAATTTCTGCACACCACTCAAATGGCTTCATCTGAGTCGTGACAATGGAAATCGATTCCCCTGTCATTCAGTGAGTCTAAAACAACCGCCGTGCGTGGCGAAAGAAGAAACTAAAGAGCTGTCTCAATTATCTTTGCACAAGAGGTGTATACTGTCGTGACCCCTTGGGATATTCAAATAAGGAACCATGGCAAGTAAGGAATGTAATTCCTCATAGACCTTAATTTCCAGGAACTTTATATTTGATTACGTCATTGCAATAATGAAACTTAAATGTTATACTTATTAAGGGATTTATACGTAAATAATTAACCAAAAGAAAAAAACGTATTATTTGGATATTCGGACTATTGTCCTCATCTTTATTCATCTCTCAACGTTTCCGGCCGTGTCTGCCCTCCGGCCTTCTTAGGCTATTTGCTTGTTGAACTCGGGTGCCTTCTCGAACTCGGAAATCTTCTTAAAATCAAAACTTCATCTCAAACCATTCGCAGAAAAAGGAAAAATTAACATTTGATGTAATTAACTCATACGATGGGACCGCCAACATGTACTACACCTCAGAGTGGTGATGGTTAGCAAAGCCGTTTCGCTAACCATTATTAGTGACGTTCGATTCTCATTTGGGCGCCCACACTTCTCCGGTTTTCGCTGTCGCATCTAAGCCATTAGCTTAGTAATTAATTAATACTGTAATAACCACTCCCTCAAGTGTATCTGGAGTCATGGCAAGGTATGAGACGCAAGAAAAAAGAAAGGAACAGTGGAAAAGAGAGAAAGAGGAAGGGTATGAGAGAAAGGAAGGAAGAAGGGATAGAGAAGAAAGAGAGCAGGAAAGGGAGAAAGAAAGGGGAAAGGAAGGAGAAGGAGCGAGAACGAGAGGATGAGGAAGAAAGAGAAAAAGAAGAAGAAGAGGAGGCAGGAGCGGAAAGAAAGAGGAAACAGAAGCAAGAAAGAAAAACAAAGATAACATAAGAAAGGAAAAGAGGGCGGAAAGAAGCAGAAAGAAAGAAAGAAAGGAGGAAGGTATTGAGAGAAAGAAAGAAAAGAAAGAAAGTGAGAAAGAGAGAAAGAGGGAAGGTATGAGAGAAAGAAAGAGGAAGAAAAAGAGAGAAAGGGAAAGTATGAGAGAAAGAAAGAAAGAAGGAGAGGAAAGGAAAAGGAAGAGAGAAAGAGGGAGGTATGAGAGAAAGAAAGAAAAAAGAAGGAAAGAAGGAAGATGAGGGAAGAGAAAAGAAAGAAAGAAAGAGAAAGAAAGAGTATGGGAGAAAGAAAGAAAGAAAGAAAGAAAGAAAGAAAGTGAGAAAGAGAGAAAAGATGGAAGGTATGAGAGAGAAAAAGAAAGAGAGAGAAAAGAAAGTGAGAAAGTGAGAAAAGTGAAAGAGGAGAAGGTATGAGAGAAAGAAGAGAGGAAAGAAAGGAAGAGAGAAAGAGGGAAGGTATGAGAGAAAGAAAGAGAGAAAGAAGGAAGAAAGAAAGGAAAGAGAAAGAGGGAAGGTACGAGAGAAAGAAAGAAAGAAAGGAAGGAGAGAAAGAAGAAAGTGTATCTGGGAGTAATGGCAATGAAAGGATACTCCACACTCCCTAGGGCTCCAGAATTGGAACCTCACCACAAGATACAGTTTAACGTCATACACAGGACACGGACGGTTGGGTAAATACCTTCATTATTGAAGTTAACGGTTAGTTACATAAAGTGGGTAATAAATGATGAATAAAACAAAAAAAAGTAAAAATTAACAATAAGACAAGATAATAAAATAATAAAACAAAATAGTAAAAACACAATATGAAAGAAATATAAAAATAACAATCTCCCCAGAATGCCATTTGGACAGGATACACGATCTGAGCATGCTCAGAAAAAATACTCCCTGGCACGAAATGACTGACAGAAGACAAACTTCAATATGAAAGCATCTAGTTCTTAACGGGACAGCAAATTCCCTCAATATCTATTTGCAGCCTGAATACTAAAGTTAAGTCTTAGTAGGTTACCTGTTTCCTTGTTCCACCTTCCTTCATTCCGTTTCAGCGAATACAACAATTTTATAAAGCGATTTACATGCGAGGAATGGTAGCTCAGTGGATGTTTGAGGTATTACTATTAAAATTATGGGGCTATAGTTATGTTCGTTGGTTCTGTATCCTAAGCCCAACAAACTTGGATCTTTGTTCTTTTGGGCTGAATGGAACTTAGGACCGACAGGAATGAAGAGGAACGAAAAGGAAAGAGACAAAGGCAAGAGGTGGCTTTTATGACTTAGGCTTTATTGACCAGGTAACGAGTGGAAATCTCCCTGGCTACACAACAGTTTCGAAGTATAGATGGAGACTTTATTGATCAGACCGTTAACTCTGGACGCCAGAGTCCAGACGCCAAGAACTTTTTTATTTATTTAATTTAATTTAATTTTGATTTTAATCCCCGAAGAGATGAAGAGAAATAAAAAGACACAACTGTTTCGAAGTATAGACGGAGACTTTATTGATCAGACCGTTAACCCTGGACGCCAGAGTCCAGACGCCAAGAACTTTTTTATTATTTATTTAATTTAATTTTAATTTTGATTTTAATCCCGAAGAGATGAAGAGAAATAAAAAGACACAACTGTTTTGAAGTATAGACGGAAACTTTATTGATCAGACCGTTAACCCTGGACGCCAGAGTCCAGACGCAAGAACTTTTATTTATTTAATTTAATTTAATTTTAATTTTAATCCCCACAGGTCGCACTGAGGAAAAAAAAGGAATTCAAGGGAAGAAAAGGAATGAGGTAAAGACGAAAGATAGTTTTATGATTTAGGCTTTATTTGCGAGTCCTAGCGACCACGTGGCAAAGAAATATCTCCCTGGCCAGTAGTAGTGTCTAGACACAGTTACGGCCTAAGTCAGAATGACCGAGAGATTATCTTGGGGGTGGGAAGTGGGACCTTTTTCACGAACATTCTGGGAGGGTTCTTCCGGTGAAGGCTCATGGGAATTGTTACTTTTAAAAAAACTTGAACCCCCCACAAACCCGCATAAGCATACATTATACCCATTACGGTTAAGTCATGCTGAAAGCATCGGTTCCCACTAGATCACCGAAGTTAAGCAGGGATGAGATTGTTCAGTACTTAGCTGGGTGACCATTTAAACACTGGTAGTGCAAGAAACTGAATATCAAAATGACTTGATTCGGCACTGAATAACCCAATGAGGGTTGATATGCCGCAAAACAAAATAACCAACCAACCAGCCTATCCAATATGAGCTTACGGCTAAGTCACACTGAAAACACCGGTTCCCGCTAGACCACCAAAGTTAAGCAGCGATGAGCATGTTCAGTACTTAGTTGGGTGACCACTTAAGCGACAGCAGGTACTGTAAGAAACCCGAAAATATCTGCGGGTTGTAGAGTACCCCTGCATCGCCCTTACTTCCAGGTCCACTCGGACCCGGAGTGGTAGTACCTGGTAGGGTCCCATCTATGGGTTGAATAGAAAAAGTGAGTTTAAAAAAATATGTTTAAAAAAATTTGAGTTTAAAAAATAAATTTTGAATACTCATTAAGAATGAATAAAACAAAAACGTCTTCAACATAAAATAACCACACAAGGGTTGACATGCCGTAAAATCCAACCTACCAACCATTAAAAAAAAACCAAACATTTAATGATGTATATTTCATGTTAATAAATATTTGCTATTGTTAAACTTGTCTGTATTTTCTTAACATGAAATATACATCATTAAATGTTTTTTTTTTTTTAATGGTTGGTAGGTTGGATTTTACGGCATGTCAACCCTTGTTGGGTTATTTTATGTGGAAGACGTTTTGTTTTATTCATTCTTAATGAGTATTCAAAATTTATTTTTTAAACTCAAATTTTTTTAAACATTTTTTTTTAAACTCACTTTTTCTATTCAACCCATAGATGGGACCCTACCAGGTACTACCACTCCGGGTCCGAGTGGACCTGGAAGTAAGGGCGATGCAGGGGTACTCTACAACCCGCAGATATTTTCGGGTTTCTTACAGTACCTGCTGTCGCTTAAGTGGTCACCCAACTAGTACTGAACATGCTCATCGCTGCTTAACTTTGGTGGTCTAGCGGGAACCGGTGTTTTTCAGTGTGACTTAGCCGTAAGCTCATATTGGATAGGCTTGGTTGGTTATTTTGTTTTTGCGGCATATCAACCCTCATTGGGTTATTCAGTGCCGAATCAAGTCATTTTGATATTCAGTTTTTGCACTACCAGTGTTTAAATGGTCACCCAGCTAAGTACTGAACAATCTCATCCCTGCTTAACTTCGGTGATCTAGTGGAACCGATGCTTTCAGCATGACTTAACCGTAATGGGTATAATGTATGCTTTATGCGGGTTTGTGGGGGTTCAAGTTTTTTTAAAAGTAACAAATTCCCATGAGCCTTCACCGGAAGAACCCTCCCAGAATGTTCGTGAAAAAGGTCCCACTTCCCACCCCCAAGATAATCTCTCGGTCATTCTGACTTAGGCCGTAACTGTGTCTAGACACTACTACTGGCCAGGGAGATATTTCTTTGCCACGTGGTCGCTAGGACTCGCAAATAAAGCCTAAATCATAAAACTATCTTTCGTCTTTACCTCATTCCTTTTCTTCCCTTGAATTCCTTTTTTTTTCCTCAGTGCGACCTGTGGGGATTAAAATTAAAATTAAATTAAATTAAATAAATAAAAAAGTTCTTGGCGTCTGGACTCTGGCGTCCAGGGTTAACGGTCTGATCAATAAAGTTTCCGTCTATACTTCAAAACAGTTGTGTCTTTTTATTTCTCTTCATCTCTTCGGGGATTAAAATCAAAATTAAATTAAATTAAATAAATAAATAAAAAAGTTCTTGGCGTCTGGACTCTGGCGTCCAGGGTTAACGGTCTGATCAATAAAGTCTCCGTCTATATACTTCGAAACAGTTGTGTCTTTTTATTTCTCTTCATCTCTTCGGGGATTTAAAATCAAAATTAAATTAAATAAATAAATAAAAAGTTCTTGGCGTCTGGACTCTGGCGTCCAGAGTTAACGGTCTGATCAATAAAGTCTCCATCTATACTTCGAAACAGTTGTGTAGCCAGGGAGATTTCCACTCGTATACCTGGTCAATAAAGCCTAAGTCATAAAGCCACCTCTTGCCTTTGTCTCTTTCCTTTTCGTTCCTCTTCATTCCTGTCGGTCCTAAGTTCCATTTCAGCCCAAAAGAACAAAGATCCAAGTTTTGTTGGGCTTAGGATACCAGAACCAACGAACATAACTATAGCCCCATAAATTTTAATAGTAATACCTCAAACATCCACTGAGCTACCATTCCTCGCATGTAAATCGCTTTATAAAATTGTTTGTATTCGCTGAAACGGAATGAAGGAAGGTGGAACAAGGAAACAGGTAACCTACTAAGACTTAACTTTAGTATTCAGGCTGCAAATAGATATTGAGGGAATTTGCTGTCCCGTTAAGAACTAGATGCTTTCATATTGAAGTTTGTTTTCTGTCAGTCATCTTTTCGTGCCAGGGAGTATTTTTCTGAGCATGCTCAGATCGTGTATCCTGTCCAAATGGCATTCTGGGGAGATTGTTATTTTTATATTTCTTTCATATTGTGTTTTTTACTATTTTGTTTTATTATTTTATTATCTTGTCTTATTGTTAATTTTTACTTTTTTTTGTTTTATTCATCATTTATTACCCACTTTATGTAACTAACCGTTAACTTCAATAATGAAGGTATTTACCCAACCCGTCCGTGTCCTGTGTATGACGTTAAACTGTATCTTGTGGTGAGGTTCCAATTCTGGAGCCCTAGGGAGTGTGGAGTATCCTTTCATTGCCATTACTCCCAGATACACTTTCTTTCTTTCTCTCTTTTCTTTCTTTCTTTCTCTCGTACCTTCCCTCTTTCTCTCTCTTTCTTTTCTTCCTTTCTTTCTCTTTCTTTCTCTCATACCTTCCCTCTTTCTCTCTTCCTTTCTTTCTCTCTTTCTTTCTCTCATACCTTCCCTCTTTCACTCTTTCTCACTTTCTTTCTTTCTTTCTCTCTTTCTTTCTCTCATACCTTCCATCTTTCTTCTCTTTCTCACTTTCTTTCTTTCTTTCTTTCTTTCTTTCTCCCATACCTTCCCTCTTTCTTTCTTTCTCTCTTTCTTTCTCTTTTTCTTTCTTTCTTTCTCTCATACCTTCCCTCTTTCTCTCTTCCTTTCTTTCTCTCTTTCTTTTCTTCTTTCTCTCATACCTTCCCTCTTTTCTCTTCCTTTCTTTCTCTCTTTCTTTCTTTCTTTCTTTCATACCTTCCCTCTTCTCTCTTTCTCACTTTCTTCTTTCTTTCTTTCTCTCATACCTTCCCTCTTTCTTTCTTTCTTTCTTTCTTCTTTCTTTCTCTCATACCTTCCCTCTTTCTCTCTTTCTCACTTTCTTTCTTTCTTTCTTTCTCTCATACCTTGCCATTACTCCCAGATACACTCTGACGCGGAGTGGTATTACATATTAATTATTTACTAAGCTAAGCTTAGATGCGACACAAAACCAGAAGTGTGGGGCGCCCAATGAGAATCGAACTCACTAATAATGGTTAGCGAATCTGGCTTGCTAACCATTACACCACCTGAGGTGGTAGTACATGTTAGGGTCCCATCTATGAGTTAAATACATCAAATTGTTAATTTTCCTTTTCTCTGAATGTTTGAGATGAAGTTTGATTTAAGAAGATTTCCGAGTTCGAGAAGGCACCCGAGTTCAACAAGAAATACCTGAAGAAGGCCGGAGGGCACATCGGCCGAAACGTTGTAGAGATGAAAATAAAGATGAGGACAATAGTCCGAATAATCCAAATAATACTTTTTTCTTTTGTTTATTATTTACGTAAAATCCCTTAAAAGTATAACATTTAATTTCATATTCAATGGACGTAATTCAAATATAAAAGTTCTGGAAATAAGGTTATGAGGATTACATTCCTTACTTGCCATGGTTCCCTTATTTGACCCAAGGGGTCACGAGCAGTAATTACACCCTTGTGCAAAATAATTGAAACAAGCTCTTTAGTTTCCTTTCTTTCACCACGCGGTTAGTTTTAGACTCACTGAAATGACAGGGTGTAATCGATTTCCATTTTTCACTCAGATGAAGCCATTTGCAGTGGTGTGCAGTAATATGAATCTATTTTCGGAGTATATGATGAAATTTGTTTGGCCTTGAAAATATTGCGTCATCCGTGATTGTATCAGATTTTTATCATGCCCAGACTCTATTGTCTCGACAGTCGATTAATTGTCCCACGGCCATTGTCTGCGATAGTCGTTACCTCAAGAAAGCGTACGAAAATTGTAATGATACACGAACACACTGGCAAGCCTTACAGAGAGATCGTAGATATTATAATAATGACGGGATTATCCGATTTGTTTCAATTAATTTGCACAACGGTGTAACTTCCATGTCTACCAGTAGGCGCTAGGTGGTGTAGCGAGCAGCCTTGTATAACCAGAAGCAACAGTGGGTCATATACCAAAAAATATAGCACGATCCACTGGTGGTTCGTGTCGAATCGAACATTATAATCAACATGGTGCCATCTCCTCAGTTCACATACCTCGGTAGCAATATCTCATCTACTGAAAGCGATGTCAACATACACATAGGCAAAGGATGGTCTACTATTGACATGTTAACATACCTTGGTAGCAATATCTCATCTACTGAAAGCGATGTCAACATACGCATCGGTAAGGCATGGTCTACTATTGACATGTTACATACCTTGGTAGCAATATCTCATCTACTGAAAGCGATGTCAACATACGCATCGGTAAGGCATGGTCTACTATTGACATGTTAACATACCTTGGTAGCAATATCTCATCTACTGAAACGATGTCAACATACGCATAGGTAAGGCATGGTCTACTATTGACATGTTAACATACCTTGGTAGCAATATCTCATCTACTGAAAGCGATGTCAACATATATATAGAGTATATTTTTGGATGGAGAGTCTGCATAATGTATTTAATGCAGTAAAATAAGTTGTCAGGGTAGCTTAAAGTCGGTATCAGCTAGACAGCGAGTGAGTCTATCCCATTTTCACTAGGCTAAACCAAGGAGATTGTTTTTTTTTTTGCGTCCGAGGTGGAGCGCCACACCTACCATCAGCTTCTTTCTTTACCGCACTGCTCCCAGTGCTTACTCATACGTTGAGTTGGCAAGGGCCGGTATCGAAAATATTTAAAATCACTGAAACGTTCATTGTATATTGTCAATGATGTTTAAATCATTTTAATGTTTGAACATGTATCTGTTTTTGCTATATAATCGCCATTATATACCGAATGAGATAGATGTTTTTTTTTGTGTTTTAAAAAGTGAGTATATTTTGGGATGGACAGCCTGTATCATGAATCTAATGTTGTTACGATTTTATGAGTCGTCCTTTAGGCTTCAAGCAAGAGCGCCAGAATAGTCCAGGGAGCAATGGTGATGAAGGGATGCTCCACATTTCCCAAACCTCCAGTACTGGAACCTCACCATCGGATAGAGTTTAACATCATTCCCAGGACGTGAAGACCCTCAGTCACCGCCTTCTAGCACCCATATGATAAAAAAGGACTGGGGCTTGTGTTACGATTTTTGTGGCCATCCTTTATGCTTTAAGCAAGAGCGCTTGTCCAGTGGAGATCCTTTGTGTTAAGCAGAGCGCGATCCTTAGTGAAGAATCCTTTGGTTATTCCTTGGTGCTCCTCGGTATTGCAAGTCCTTCGTCAGTGATTGCAAATGGACGTCTCTCAGTATAAGGGATTAAGTAGTCAACCAGCCACGCAGTCGGGCTGTTGATTGGCTGAGGTTTAAACCACATGACCTCGCTTAGTCTATAAATTTAGTGGTGTATTGTAGCACACCTTATATACCAAAATATTCGCGCGTGGTGTAATGGGAAATGAACTCGTCGCCCCGAGTTCAAATCCTGGACGTGGTAATTGCATTTCACTTAGCGCTAATACCCTTGGGAAAGGTATGAATCCTACTCTTCCTCCAGCTATGGGCAAATAGCAGGGCAGACTGGGTTCTTTAACCATGGCTAGGTAACCAGTCTAGGAGAAGGAAAACTCTGAATTCAAACCTGTTGAACTCCGCTTAAGAAATTGACCTTGTGTCGTATCCTGCTTGTGCGGAGGAGTTGGTAAATATATATTATACCAAAATATTCCAAGTGTAGAAACATTCTTTTATTTTGTCACCGGTGAGGATTTATTTATTTGTTCTTACTGTGTCTCTGTAAGTGCGGATTGTGAGAGTTTAAGAAGAAGTAAAGGTATGGTCAGTGGAAACCATATGGCAGTAAGGGATGATAATAGCAGCATCTGCAGCAGGCCGTCTCTATTTTATTCGACGTGGGTTGAGGCACTGTCCTGAAATGGTGGTAAAATAGACATAAAATGTACAGGACGATATATTCATTCTATGTCACTCATGAACTTTCTCGACCGTTTCACTTTCGTTTTGTTTTTGGCTGCTTCACTTTTGAGCGTCCAGTAAAATGTTATACGGCATGTTAACGGCGCGTGGTCTAATGGTTAGAGCCATAGGAAATAGACTCGCCGACTCGAGTTCAATCCTGGACGAAGCTGTTTGCATTTCACATTGCGCTAATACCCTTGGGAAAGGTATGAATCCTACTCTCCCTCCAGCTATGGGTAAATAGCAGCGCAGACGGGGCTCTTTAACCAGGGCTAGGTAACCAGTCTAGGAGAAGGAAAACTTTGAATTCAAACCTGTTAAACTCCGCTTAAGAAATTGACATTGTGTCGCATCCTGCTCTTGCTGATGGGGTTGGTAAATATATATACGGCATGTTAACCCTTGTTGGGTTATTTTATAGGTACTACCACTCCGGGGTCTTTTTTTTGGGGGGGGGTAGCGGTGTCCATCAAATTGTTATACCTTAAAAAATAAGACCATTAAGCGATAGATTGATTTGAAAAATACCATACATTATTAAGGAAAGTTTTTTGCTGACATTTTTTTAAGGAAAAATACTGTAATTGATAGGTTGAGTGGTTGGAAATTACGGCATGTTAACCCAGCTTATGCTCAGTACTTTTACCTACCCTAAACTTCATGCATCCTTATTTTATTGCTGGTATTATTGTATTATTACCGATGCTTTAAAAATTAAATCGTATTATTATTATTATTATTATTATTATTATTATTATTATTATTTGCTCCTTTTGAGTTTTCACATCAGTATTAGCTGATGGTCTTTCACTGGTGTCTGAGTGACAGCAAGTCTCCTTAGGACCCCAGGACTCTTCTGAGTATTCTAGCCGACTGGATGGTCTCAATTCTTCCTCCAATCTTTTTGGGAATGTTCCAAGTGCACTGACTACAATTGGTATCACTTTTATTATTATTATTTACTCCTTTTGAGTTTTCACATCAGTGTTAGCTGATGGTCTTTCACTGGAGTCTGAGTGACAGCAATTCTCCTCAGGTCTCCAGGACTCTTCTGAGTATTCTGGCTGATTGCAGCAGTGCAGTGTTCTGAATGGTTTCAATCCTTCCTCTGATTTCCAAACATTTCAGACCCTTTTCTAATCCTTTTGAGACTGTTCCAAGTGCACAAACTACAATTGGTATCACCTTCACTTTCATATTCCATAATTTTTTTAGTTCTCTGGCAAGGTCCAGATAATTATTATTATTATTATTATTATTATTATTATTATTATTATTATTATTCACTCCTTTTGAGTTTTCACATCAGCTAACGCTGATGGTCTTTCACAGGAGTCTGAGTGAGAGCAAGTCTCCTCAGGTCTCCAGGACTCTTCTGAGTATTCTGGCAGATTGCAGCAGTGCAGTGTTCTGGATGGTCTAAATCTTTTCTCTGATGTCCAGATTTTCCAATCCCTTTTCCAATCCCTTTGGGACCGTTCCAAGTGCACCAACTAATAATAATAATAATAATAATAATAATAATAGTAATTTTATTATTATTTCCTGCTATGTCTTGTGAGTGCTTATTGCTTGTCTGTACTACCAAATTGCTTTTATACAGCTATGTTTCTGCTTATGTAATGCACAGCTAAACTGTTTTCAACAATATATGCTTAAATACACTAAAAACATTTTTCCTGAATCTGACCTGCTGTAATCCGATAGATTTTGATGCGTAGATTGCAATGATACCAAAGAAAGCGCTCAGTTCGAAGAATTGGCGGGGATATGAACCTTTAAAAACCCCGGACAGTGCCTTAGAATCACCTATTTTCGTGCAAGTTTTTGATGTCGACTTTATTGGCTTTTCTGATAGATTTCGATGCGAAGATAAAAATGGTACCAAAGAAATTGATCAATTTTGGGATTGAACGGAGATATGTGAATGTAATGTGCGTCTTATATGTCCGTGCGTCTTATATGCTGTCAAATACGGTATTTCTTTAGGGTATAACAATTTACTGCACATCGCTCCAAAGTGAAGCAACCAAAAACAAAACGAAAGTGAAACGGTCGAGAAAGTTCAAGAGTGCCCGATACATTTGTTCGTCATAAACATTAAACAAAAAAGAATAAGGAATTTTTTTTAAAGTAAAAAAAAAAAAAGAAAAAAAAACATTTATGCAAATCAATAAACAAAAACTTAAAACTCGAAGTACATTACAAGAAATAGAGAAATTGTTGGGGACGTGAGGTGTATTATTAAGGAAATTGGACCGTATGACCTTTAGGCACCCCTTTTTGATCTCGATTCAAAAGGACATGATTTTCATTTACACCGTCAAAATCCGGTTGTTTGTTAGGGGTTAGGGTTAGGGGTTAGTTTTATAATTTAAAAAAAAACTCTAAAATAGTCTGTTAACAAACAACCGGATTTTGACGGCGTAAATAAAAAACATGTCCTTATGAATCGAGATCGCAAAAGGGGTGCCTAAATGGTCATATGATCCGAAATCCGTTGTAAATTAAAATGCCCCTATGGTGTAGGGGAGATAATTTACGGGGAACAATCGAGCAGAGTGAAAAAATAGGCGGGAAATTCAAAGACAAGATTACGACGACATATATTTAAGGCTACAACAAGGGTTTAATACACGTTAAATGTACAACGCATACAAATATGCACGTTAAAACAAAGGTTTAGTGAATGTTCAATACAATGTTCGTTGAGGTTAGGTCGGATATAGCTACTGGTAATTTGGTTGTTTAGGAGTCTCCAAAAACCGTGGTAGTTTTAAATAGTTGGATCATATGACCTTTAGGCACCCCTTTTGCGATCTCATTTCATAAGGACATTTTTTCATTTACACCGTCAAAATTCGGTTGTTTGTTAACAGATGATTTTTAGAGGTTTTTTTCATTATAAAATTAACCCTAACAAACCACCAGATTTTGACGGTGTAAATGAAAAAAAAAATGCCATTATGAAACGAGATCGCAAAAGAGGTGCTAAAGGTCATATGGTCCAAATAATTAGTTATTTAGTTGGGTTGCAAGAGTTAAGTCCTACGAGGAGTTTTTGTACAAGACTTCTGAGTATCAGAGTTATTTGGGGGTAAAGCTATATCCGAAGTCATTGTCACAAATTGCCGAAGGTTCTTGCATTCTCATATGCAGGTGTAGTAGGCATTATATCGTCTCTCTCGGGTACTTGATATAGTCTCTAAGTCCGCCAGCCTCGTGGGGTCGGTGAACAAAGAATTACCTCCCAGGGCCAATATTCTATGTCGGAATTTATCCTTAAATGTGGCTAGTTGAAAAGAGAGTAGCAAGAATGCTACCACTTACCTTGTGTCCCGCTAGGGGGTTAGGTGTGAAAAGGGGAAGCCGGTGCCCACTTTTATGGACACCATCACATGATCAAAAGGGGGCAGCCAGCTGCTGCTAACCAGTGAAACCGGAAGTTTGTCCCCTAAGGGCTGCTAGCCAGTGTAGCCGGAAGCATGTCCCTTACTAAATTTCAACAATATGTCCAACGTATTAAATGTACATGGTGAAACGAGTTAAAATCCTAGACTCATCTGTTTGCATTTCACTTCACTTCACTTAGGAAAGGTATGTATCCAACTATTACCTTTCACACCTATGGGTAAATAGTAGGGCAGACTGGGCTATTTACCCTTTGTATAGCAACTGGTCTAGGATAAGGAAAACTCTGAATTCAAACCAAAGGGCTCCATATATTTCCCCTCATTAACAGATAGGGCTTATGGGGTAAGGTTTAGTTCGTTCGTACTTGTATCCTATCCCCAATAAAGCTGGTTCTTCCTTCTTGTGGGCTGGTAAGCTGAAATGGAATTTAAGGAACGAAAAAGATAAAGACAAAGGCGGGAGGTCGTTGTATGACTTAGGCTTTATTGGCCGGGTCATTGTCGCCTGTGGCAAGGGGATATCCCCCTGGCTAGTAGGTGCGACTAGACCCAGTTAAGGCCTGACTCAAAAATGGCCGAGAGATTCTTTTATGAGTCGGGAGACAGTCCTTTTTGTCGGACATGCGCAAAGGGGTTCTTCCGGTGAAGGCCACATGGGAGTTTGTTGTTTTTATTTTTTTTAATTCTAATTTTATTTTCGTTTTATTTTAAATCCACACAGGTTTCAGTTCGGATGAAGAAGAACTCAAAAAGAAGAATTGCACTAATATCTTATTATAATGGAGATTGTAGGTTTGTCTGTCTGTAACTGAAACTATATTACTATACAAGTCACAATTCCCTTACATTTTACATGATTTTATTTTTATTTAAACCTCAATTATTAATAAATTTGTTTTACATTATTAATACTGCTGACCATATCAACATTCTAAGAACATACAATTGTATTTATATACACAACAAAATAGCGGTTTACAGTGTGAACGGGAAGGCTAATTTGCATATTGATCTTAAAAATTTGATTTTAATAGATATGTGCTTAGTATTATTGATTTCTAATTGTTTGGTTTTATCTTATTGAATATGAGCAAAAATCCCGGGGATAAATCTTAAAAGAAATCCCTTAACAAGAAGAAATAACTGTAATATTATTCTTTAATTCCTATTTTAACTAAATAGTTAAATTAGGAAAATTTACCAATGAAAGACGGGAGTAACGGAAAATGATAGAAGAGTTTCAAAGTTGTTCTATTTTTTAATCATACCCCCTCTGTACCAAATCTTTTTATCTGCATTCTTATTCAGTTTCATTAGCCTTTCTAATTTGATATAATATTTTATTATATTAAAAGTTAAATACTTGCACCCGGAGGGTGCATATATTTGCTAGTATAATTAAAAATACAAAAGGAGTTGCAAACTTAATGGCTTTTGCGGCAAGACTTATCTACTGATGTCTATCTTGGAACTGGAGTGACTTGAAATAACGTCTTGATCAGGGGTCTGCTACTCCTGGTCCGCGGGGTACATCCGGACCTTGATTGATTTTCGTCAGACCCGCCAACTTAACTGCTGGACTCTGACTATCCAATTAGTATCGAATAGAAATACAGTAGTTCAATTCAGGTTAACCCATTAAAGGCCAGGGGCAAATATTTTTTTTATTTAAACCTTTAAAAAAAGACAGCTTTTTGGACAGAGCGGTTTGAGTCAGAGAAAATTTATTTGCATTATATTTAATACCATGGCTCTTGACCGAGACACTTTATAATCAATTGGCACCCTCTCTCCAAAAGGTTGCCAAACCCTGATCTTGATTGTCGTACTGTCAGCACTACAAGTGTTCTAAAATGAGTCAAATTGAGCACCAATCTAGAGTAGTGCGTTGATTGGCCCCTTGCTGCCAAGGGCAGATAATTAATCCTCTATTTTTTTCCCAATTCTCGTCTCGGTGGTCAAAACTAATTTGAGAGCCACTCCCCCTCCTCTTTCTTCCTAACCAAAAGAAAAACAAAAAAACAAAACTAGAACGTGCGAGACTGGAGAAATTAGCTGCTGAGAAAAAGGTATAATTTTTAGATGTCGATTTTATTGTCTTTTCCGATAGATTTTGATGCGTAGATTGCAATGATACCAAAGAAAGCGATCAGTTCGAAGAATTGGCGGAGATATGAGCCTTTAAACAGTGCCTTAGAATCACCTATTTTCGTGCAAGTTTTAGATGTCGACTTTATTGACTTTATTGGCTTTTCTGATAGATTTCGATGCGTAGATAACAATGATACCAAAGAAATTGATAAATTTTGGATTGGACGGAGATATATGAGTGTAATGTGCCGATTAAAGACTGAGCCACTTATGGTGCCATCTGTCCAAATTCCTTGAGAGAGCGATACATTTGGTGTGGACCACTGCATCTCTACATCCGACCCCACGAAATAAATACACCTCACGGCACTATTTTATTCACATGAAGTCGGTAAAGAGATACAGTCGTACACATTTGGGCACAAGGCACGAAGTTTTATTTTTTGGGGGGTGGGGTACAAAACTGGTCATGCAGGAAATCTTGAAGTTCTATCTTAGCTAGTCTCATTCGCCGACCGATCCACACCAATAAATACAATCGTCCATCGTATTCCGCTGCTGCTTCCACCAAAATTCCGCTGACTGTTTTTTTTTTTAAATGACCTGGAACAATCTGGGTTGGCCAATAGATATTGACCTATAGTATTTTTTTTTGTATTTACCACGTACCCCACGTGTACGGGTTAGGCACAAGACCCTATTAATGTGGGACCACCCACAAACCGAAAGTCATGGGTAAGCGGGTGCAAAAAATGCGTGGATCCCGTCGGCATTCCCCCCAAGGGGGCGACTCAGGCACTGGTCAATAAACCCAGCCCTACCCCTTTAGATCGAGGGGGCAGGTGTTGACTGGGGGGTGGCTCCCTGGGATCACGCCGTTAATTTCATTAATAGACACAGGTCCTGAAAGGCTCGTGTTCAGTGTTTTGATTCATGCTACTAGATTTCTTTTTAATACTAGCAAATATATGCACCCTCCGTAGGGTGCAAGTATTTAAGTTTTAATGTAATAAAATATTGTATTAAATTAGAAAGGCTAATGAAACTAAATAAGAATACAGACAAAAGGATTTGAAACAGAGGGAGTATAATAAAATATTTGAAACAGAGGGAGTATAATAAAAAATGGAACAACTGAAACTTACTCTTCCATCACTCTCATCTTTCATTGTTATTTTTTCTAATTTAAGTATTTAGTTAAAAGAGGAAGTAAAGAATAACATGACAGTTATTTTATCTTGTTAATTGATTTCATTTAAGATTCATTGAAGAGATTTTGCTTATATTCATTAAAATAAACCAAACAGTTAGAAATCAATAATACTAAGCACATATTTATTAAATTCGATTTTTAATATTAATATGCAAAAGCCTTCCCGTTCACACTGTAAACCGCATTTTGTGTATATTAAATATAATTGCATGTTGTCAGTATGTAGACATAGTAAGTATTAATAATGTAAGACAATTTTATTAATAATTGAGGTTTAGATAATAATAAAATCGTGGAGAATGTGATGTCAATAACTAAGTTGTAGGATGTGAACGTATGGCTAAAGGCACAATTCTATTTTCATAGTACCCACCCCAATGGGCCACCTAACCGTAGGTGGTGACCCGTGAGCATAAGGACGGAATCCTGGGGCAGCTGACATTTTGGCCCTTACATAGGCTAGACCAGTGGTCGGAGAAGCCTTCTCTGACCAAGGCTGGTCACGTCAAGCCCTAGAAATCCCAACCTATTGCCCAACCCGACCCTTATCATCCGATCATATACCTGCTATTGTCATAGAATTGGCGGTGGCTGAGGTTCTTAGTGTACTGTGTATGATGTTAAACTCTATCTGATGGTGAAGTTCTAATTCTGGAGTTCTGGGGAATGTGAGTACATCTTAATCACCATTATTCCCAGGTATACTCTGACCCGGAGTGGTAGTACCTGCTAGCATCCCATCTATGGGTTAAATAAAAAAAAATATGAGTTTAAAAGATAGTCTTGCAGATGCATAGCAAAAGGGAATAGCAAATTTGATCCTCGCAGGATTCCCCACACTTGCAACTATGTCACATCATACCTGTGGTGAGTGGTTTGGGTAAATACTTACCATCCCCACAGCTTAACCTTCTGATGCTTAAGAGCGGAATAAGTGATATACATAGTGAGAGAGTGGTATAGAGAGAGAGAAAGAAAGAGAAGAGAGAGAGATTGAGAGAAAGAGAGAGAGATTGAGAGATAGATTGAAAGAGAAAGAAATTTAGAATGAGTGAGTGATACAGAGAGAGAATGAGAGAGAGTGAGAGAGAAAGAGTAACACAGAGAGAATGAGAGAGAGAATGAGAGAGAAAGAGATTGAGATAGATTGAGAGAGAAAGAAATTTAGAATGAGTGAATGATACAGAGAAGAATGAGAGAGAGAATGAGAGAGAAAGAGATGAGAGATAGATTGAAGAGAAAGAAATTAGAATGAGTGAATGATACAGAGAGAGAATGAGAGAGAGTGAGAGAGAAAGAGTAACACAGAGAGAATGAGAGAGAGAATGAGAGAGAAAGAGATTGAGAGATAGATTGAGAGATAGATTGAAAGAGAAAGAAATTTAGAATGAGTGAATGATACAGAGAAAGAATGAGAGAGAGAGAGAGAGAGAGAGAGAGAGAGTGGTAGAGAGAGTAATATATAGAGAGATTTATGTTCATGAGAGAGAGAGATATTGAGAGAGAGATATTGAGAGAGAGAGAGAGATTGAAAGAGAAAGAAATTTAGAATGAGTGAGTGATACAGAGAGAGAATGAGAGAGTGAGAGAGAGTAACAGAGAGAGAGAGAGAGAGAGAGAGAGAAAGTGGTAGAGAGAGAGTAATATAAAGAGAGATTTATGTTCATGAGAGAGAGAGAGAGAGAGACAGAGAGAGTGAGAGAGATTGAGAGAAAGATAGAGAGATAGATTGAAAGAGAAAGAAATTTAGAATGAGTGAGTGATACAGAGAAAGAATGAGAGAGAGAGAGAGAGAGAGAGAGAGTGGAGAGAGAGAGTGGTAGAGAGAGTAATATATAGAGATTTATGTTCATGAGAGAGAGATATTGAGAGAGAGATATTGAGAGAGAGATATTGAGAGAGAGAGGGAGAGACATAGAGAGTGAGAGAGATTGAGAGAAAGAGAGAGAGATTGAGAGATAGATGAAAGAGAAAGAAATTTAGAATGAGTGAATGATACAGAGAGAGAGAGAGAGAGAGAGAGAGAGAGAGAGAGTGGTAGAGAGAGAGTAATATATAGAGATTTATGTTCATGAGAGAGAGATATGAGAGAAAGAGAGAGAGAGAGAGAGACATAGAGTGAGAGAGATTGGGAGAGAGAGATATATAGTATGAGAGATAGAAAGAGGGGATTAAGAGAGAGAGAGAGAGAGAGAGTGTGTGTGAGAAAGAGATAGAGAAAGAGAAAGAGATAGAGTGAGTGATTTAGAGGGAGAGATTGAGAGAGAGAGAGAGAGAGAGAGAGAGAGAGGTATGAATATGGTAATATGATTGTCTCACCCCTATTGCCTTTATGGCCTACCCCTAACCCTACAACTCAGTGGCAATTCCAGCATGAGGTTACCTGATCCTGGGTAATCACAATAATTTTTCTTTGCACCCCACCCTCATTATGACTCTCTTGCATTCTTTTCGTTCCGCTGGAGCCTACCATGGCGGTCGTCTGTCGCCAGTAGCAGTGCCTGTTGCGTTTGGCGGGGCGGTTCGCCGTCTCCATTGGGTGTGGCTTGTCGTCGTTGCATACGCGGCGGCTGTGTGCGAACAGGCCAACCGACTTGACATCCGCGACAGGCAGGATTTTGCCGTCGCTGTCTTGTTTCGACCCCCCCCCCCGCCCCGTGGAGCGTGAGACGAGGGATCGCTCGTAGACCACTTGACTTGTGGTAATCCTCTGATGGGACTCAGGCAAAAACATAGAATTCTTGTTCTAGATGATCTGTTTATGGTTGCAATTCTCAAAATTTGTACCCACAAAAATCTGTTTAGATAATTTACAAATATGTTTTAAATGTTTACTGCGTACATAAATGTTTTTATTTTTAATTTTTTTAAATTAAGTACTTGTGTACCAGAACGATATATGTTGCATAGAACCAAGTTCAAGTTTTAGTAGTAGTCAACATTAGTTCAGTAACAACACATGCGTGTTGTATAGTCGCAGGGGACTGTTTATTTCTTTTGTGCTCATGGGTTCTTTTTCAGAGAAAAGGAAAGAGAGTATATGGTCAAATTATTCTATCTTCTAAAATAATATCAGGTTCTGTACTACTGTCCCAAACCCATACGAGGAACCGGGAGCCACGTCTCACTTGCACTAAAGCCCAGCTGAAAAAGGAAGATATTTTCCTCCTTCTGTCACATCTGTTTCTGGTCAAAACCTGGAACCACCGTTTTTATTTTTAAATCTATTTCCGGGGTCATTCGTCGGTCAAATTACTAGTACCCCGTTGAGTGTTTACGCTTCAAGATTTTAACCTTTGTTTGTTCTTATTTCTTTTTCCTCTCTTTCTCCTTTCAATCCCCAAATTCCCCGTGGACCACAATAATTATCCTACACTTGTGTGTATACTTACCTGTTTTTGGAACCCCTTTGTCCAGTGGCTTATTATATAATAAATCAGTATATGGTGTAATGGTTAGAGTCATAGGAAATGGACTCAAACCGAGTTCAAATCCTGGATAAGGCTGTTGAAAGTTGAAAAGAAAATTTGATTCAGCTGTGGGGGAAAATTTGGTTGGCAAAAAGGTAAAATCTGAACTTTATTAATCCGTCAAAACATTAATATTGTAACCTGAATAATTTTGATGTTTCGGACTGTTTTCCTCATCTTTATTGTGGTACAATCTTTTGGCCACTGTATCCTCCATCCCTCCTCAGGTGTTCCCTGTGTACCCAAGCATAGTAAAGATACACAGAGAACACTGGAGTAAACAGAAAAATAGGTACTTATGCAGAATAGCGCGCAAGTGATAATATTATTAGATTATTCATTATTAGATTATGTATAAAAAGTATTACATTTTTTATGTATAAAAAGTATTACATTTCATTACATTTCACAGAAATACCAAAACTTTTTGAGACGTTAGAGTTGGGGTAAGGGTTAGTTTTAGGTAAGGCTACTTTGGGAGATTCCGTTATCTAATACTATTAACTCTTAACATCCTATACCACCTCATTCCACCTGGCTGGAAGTCACATTCATTTTCCTAATTCGACCCAAATGATAGCCTTTGTTTAAATATAATATTAAACATATTTAGAAGTCTTTATTTTAAGGGAAATAACAGGTAACTTTTAATGAAAAGACCATTTTTAGCATTTTTGATAGATCCTTATAGGAATGGGACTCTGAACTTAGAAAATTCTCAACAGGATGTTAAAAGTTAATATGTAGAATGCGATTCTAATGATATTATCTCTTGCGCGCTATTCTGCATTTGTACCATTTCATTTTTTAATATATAAAAAAATTTATTTTTAATTTTTTAAAAATCCACAAATCAACGTAAAAACAAAAACAGGTACTTATGCAGAACAGCGCGCAAGAGATAATATTATTAGATTATGTATAAAAAGTATTACATTTCATGGAAATACCCAAAACCTTTGAGATGCTAGGATCAGGGTTATGGTTTGTTTTAGGGTTAATGTTATGTTTAGGCTACTTCAGGAGTTTCTGACATCTAATGCTATTTATACGTAAAATGTGATTCTAATGATATTATCTCATGCGCGCTATTCTGCATTTGTACCAAAACATGAATAAAGACCAAAACAACAAAAAACATTTTTTGAACCCCCCCCCCAAAAAAAAAAAAAAAAAAAAAAACAATAAAAATGAGGATAGGAGTCCGAAACATCAAAATTATTCACTTGATCATCATTAAAAAAATTTGCATTAACAAAAGCAAAAAAATAACACAAAGCCATTATATTTTTTTTAAAGCTTTTTTAATTTTTTATCTTTTTTTAAATTTTTTTAAATTTTTAAAATTTTCTTTTTCTTTTATTCTTTCCTTTAAATAAAGTGAATTATAAATCGTGATTGAGGGCTTTAGGTAAAAACCAGGATATGATAGATGCTGAAAATTAAGTGTCAAAATGCTAACTGTGCCGTATATAATATTTTTTTTTAAGATGACTCAATTGTGTTATTGAAAGTTTACATTAGTAAAAAGCCCCTAATAATTTCGGCAAAAACGGACGCAAACCGAACCGTTGATACCAACCATAAGAAATCATATAGATGTTTTACTATGCTGTACTGCCCATATTTTGACTTAATACAGGTTTAAAGAATTGTTTCTCCCAGAGTTCCACAGCTAGCTTTATACCAAACATAGTTCTTCATTCAAATTTTAATTTATATCTTGCATACAGATATACATACACACAGCTAAATTATATATATATATATATATATATATATATATATATGCATGTACATGATGGAAAAGTAATAACAGGGTAGTCAATAATAACACAATTATTCACTGGTCAATTATTTATATCTCTGCCATCTTGTATATTAGGGCAGTGGTCACCAACTTGGGTGGGGAAAATTTTTTTGTGGGTGTGGGGTTCATGGAAAAAAAAAAAAAAGCTGTGGGTTCAGACAAACCCAAAATTCCATGTGAAAAAAAATTTTTTTTTTTGGTGTGTGTTTGTCTGGGGAGGGAGGGGGGTAGTCATTTAAAAAAAAAAAAAATAAAGCTTTGGGAGGTCTGATGGATTTTATTACCAACTGGGTTCAGACAAAAGCCAAAAGTTCCGTGGAGTAAAAAAAAAAAAGGGGGGGGGATAATTAAATTTTAAAAAAAAAAAAAAAAAAAAAAAAAAAAAAGATTGTAGAGTTGGAGACAAACCCAAAAGTTCCATGGAGTAAAAAAAAAAAAAAAAAAATGGAGGGGGGGATTCATTAAAAAAAAAAAAAAAAAACTTGGGAGGTCTGATGTATTTTGTCACCA
>CM042173.1:10969847-10992347 GCA_023376005.1 Doryteuthis pealeii
AAATATTAGATTAAAAGGCTAATGAAACTAATTAAGAATTCAGATAAAAAGATTTGAAACGGAGGGGGTATAATCGGAAAATAGAACAACTGAAACTTACTCTTTCATCACTTTCGTTTTTCAATACTAAATTTTCCTAATTTAACTATTTAGTTAAAATAGGAAGTAAAAAATAAAATTACAATTATTTCTTCTTGTTGATGAATTTTTTTTAGGATTTATTGAAGAGATTTTTATTCATATTCATTAAGATAAAACCAAACAATTAGAAATCAATAATACCAAGCACATTTTTATTAAAATCAGTTTTTTTAATATCAATATGCAAATTAGCTTTACGTTTACACTGAAAACTGGTATTTTGTTGTATATATAAATACAATTGCATGTTATTAGTATTTAGGTAAGGCCAACAGTATTAATAATGTCAAACAGTTTTATTATTAATTGAGGTTTAAATAGAAATAGAATCATGGAGAATGTGACGTAAATAACTAAGGGAATTGTGACTTGAGTAGTAATATAGTTTCGGTTACAGACAGAAAAACAGACAATCTCCATTATAATAAGATTATAATTCATATTTATTATCTATGAAAAAAAAAGTGTAAGGGAGATAACTCTAATTATATTAACAGCTAATTACAGAGTTCCAAGTTCTGATCCAGAATATCCCTATCAGAAAATGTCATCAGTTCTGCATATTTCGGTATTTAGTATATTATAGTAACACAACAAAAATGGCACATTGTAGCACAATTTCTATTAGAGCAATACCATTAAAAACCTTTAACCTTAAAAATAAATCAACTTCCAATCCAGTTAGGTTACCAGTTTCTGAGTTATTGTTAATTTAGTATAAATAAAAAATTTTAAAAGTCTAAGGGGGATAACTCTAGTTATATTGACTGCTAATTACAGGAATGTCTGCAGTAATGTACTACATATAATTACTTTACCGTTGTTGAGATAAGAGTAAGTTTTAGTCATTTCTTTTTTTAACTGAACAGTAACCTTAACATCAGGTTGTAAGACATCATCTTTGTGATTGGTGGAAAAGAAAGACTACAGAAATATAGTCGGTGGGTCGAAGTTGAAGATATCAACTTCATGTTCAGTAAAAAAATAAGTTTTAACCCCCCCCCCCAAAAAAAAACCCAGATAAAAACAAAAACAAAAACAAAACAGATAATGACTGAAACTTACTCTTATCTGTGTTTTTTTTTTAATTTTTAATGGCATATCAACCCTTTTCAGATCATTCAATGCTGAATAAAGTCATTTTTGATTAACAAAGGTTGCTTAAAGAACCTGCTGTTGCTTAAGTGGTCACCCAATTAAATATTGAACAGGCTCATTGCTGCTTAACTATGGTAATCTAGTGAGAACTGGTGCTTTCAGCATGACTTGAGCATAGGTTTTGTTTTAAGGCATATCAACCTTTTTGGGTTATTTAATGCTGAATCAAGTCATTCTTGGTAAACAAGGGACTCAGGTTGCTTAAGTGGTCACCCAATTAAGTATTGAACAGGCTATTTGCTGTTTAAATTAATGATCTAGTGGGAATAGGTGATTTCTGTGTGACTTGATCGTAATGCTCTTATCTGGATAATGAAAGTTAGAAAAAAAATTTGAAATAGAATATAAGAGTCATTAGACTGTCTGCACTCTTTCCTGTCAGCCATAGTGGTATAATAATAAACATTACAGCTAAGAGTTTGGAAAGGAGACTGGGTGAATTGGAAATAAGAGGAAGAATTGAGACCATCCAAATGATAGTCGAAAGTACATGAACTTGGGATACAACACCAGGGATTTTGGACAATTATTATACAGCCTTTATTCTCATTTATAACATCTTGTTTGTGAATATCAAAAGGTTAATAAAAAAGTACATTCTAAATTCTTGTCTGTCATCTTTAATGATAATAATAATAATAATATATATATATATATATATATATATATATATATATATATATAATGTACTTTTTGTTGGGCAGGGAAAAAATCACAGATTTGCTTTTTACTAAATAAAACTTCTCCCTGTATTTTCTAATTGTGAAATTTCAATCCCCTAATTTATTTTTTTGGATTATTGGGAATGCTAAGGCAAAATTCTATTATCCGAAGAATATTTTTATGTTAGTGAATTTTCTCGAACCTACAATCAATAATACTTATTCCTTTTAATTTACAAATTATGAAAAAAAAAAAAAAAAATCAATCGTGTTTTTAAGTATTAAAATCAGGGGAATAATTTATTCTTTTTTAAATAAGCTAAAAAAAAAAATTCAAGTTTTATCGGATCAAATTTAAAATTAATAATTCGGTTTAATTTACAAATTATGAGAGAAAAAAATAGGCAATATGAATAACATTGGGAAATCAGTTTTTCTTTTTACTTTATATATACTAGCAAATATATGCACCTCCGGGTGCAAGTATTTAAGTTTTAATGTAATAAAATATAGTATTAAATTAGAAAGGCTAATGAAACTAAATAAGAATACAGATAAAAAGATTTGAAACAGAGGGAGTATAATAAAAGATTTGAAACAGAGGGAGTATAATAAAAAATGGAACAACTGAAACTTACTCTTCCATCACTCTCGTCTTTCATTGTTATTTTTTCTAATTTAAGTATTTAGTTATAAGAGGAAGTAAAGAATAAAATGACAGTTATTTTTTCTTGTTAATGGATTTCATTTAAGATTCATTGAAGAGATTTTTGCTTATATTCATTAAAATAAAACCAAACAGTTAGAAATCAATAATACTAAGCACATATTTATTAAATTCGATTTTTTAATATTAATATGCAAATTAGCCTTTTATGTACTAAAATCAGGGGCATAATTCTTTCTTTTTTTTTTTTTAATTAGCTAACAAAAACAATTCAAGTTTTATTGGATCAAAGCAGAAAGAAAGAAAAAATGAATAATTAAAGATCTTTCTTGTTTAGTGTGGCCCGAATCAGTCACGAAAAAAAGATTTCATTTTACCTCCTTTGTGCAGTGGAGAATAACAACATTCTTGGTTATTTATATATGTATACATATATATATATATATATATATAATAAACACATATATATATATATTTCCAAGATATGGTTTGTTTGGGTAATGAGAGAATGCAAAATTAAATCATATTTTAATATGCATAATTTCCAAAGCCATTATCGCATTCAACAAATGCGGCTGCGTTGGAACCATTTTTTTTAATGGTAGGGTGGGTGGGTGTCTGTTATGATATCTAAAAAAAAAAAATTAAAATTAAAAAAAAAAAAAAGGACTAAAATATGAAAAATAATTTCTAAAATTTAAAAAAATATTTGATAAGATAAAATAAATGGAAGTGCCCAAAAACAAAAATATATATGATAATTTAGCAATTTATTTATGATGAATTTCATTAACCTACAAACGGGCATCTAGACCAGTTGGTAAAATGTTTATTCATATTTAGTGGTAATGGTTAATGAAAAAATTTGGACTAAAATATGAAAAATAATTTTCAATATTTAAAAAATATTTGATAAGATGAAATAAAAGGAAGTGCCCAAAAATAAATCATTATCTAAAACAAAAGAAAAACAGATTATGATTTAACAATTTATTTAGGATTAGATTTCAGTGAGCTATGAACAGGCATTTACCCCAATTGGTAAAATTCTTTATTCATATTTAGTGGAAATGATTAACAAATGAAACTAACAACTCAAATGACTGAAACAAAGTGCATCCTTGCCATTGGTTGGTTGGTTGGATTTTATGGCATGCCAACCCTTATTGAGTTATTTTATGCCGAAGACCCTTGCCATGGGGTAGTGGTTAGCAAGTTACACTTTTAGACTATTTGCTGGTTAGCAGTTTTGTCCTTGCCATGGGCTGGTTGATTGGTTGGATTTTATGGCATATCAACCCTTGTTGAGTTATTTTATGCCGAAGACCCTTGCTATGGAATAATACTTAGCAAGTTCCACTTTTAGACTATTTGTTTGTGTAGCAGTTTTGATCCTCAGTAAGTGCTCCACAATTTCAGCCTTGTGCCAGACATAGCTATGTTTGGTAAATAACTCAAATATAAATAAGAACAAAAATTCTTTTTTTTTCTTCTTTTTTTTCTCTTTCCAAACGTTTTCCAGATTTAGTAGAAAATATTCAACATTTTTTTGTTATTGTTTACAGTGTTTTGACTGTGATATATACTCTATAATGAAAATTCTTCAATAGCAGCATAAACTTACCCGGCCTTCAGGCCCTGTGTCCAGTGGCTTCAGCCTCAGGACCATTAAGATATATACTATTAGCGTAATCTCAGGGGACCATCCCCCAGGCAACAGCTGCCCCCTTGTCTAAAAGAGGCAGGACTGGGTTTATTTTCCGGTGCCTGAGGTGTCTTAAAACAGAAATACCTAAGGGATACATGCAATTTTTACACTAGCCACTGCATGAGATTAGGTTTGTGCATGGCTACCCAGAATAATCAGTCTTTGTGTTCATCTGACATGGTGGGATGTCAGGAAAATAGAGAATTTTGGATAGAACTGTCCCTCTCTCTTACATAATGAAATTCAATGCTGCAAGGTTCGTTTGCTTGTTTTAAAATGTAATTAAGAATTGATTAATTTTACACTATTCTTTTCAGTCACATGTTTATATAACTATTGCCTCAGCCCACAATGATCAATATACGGCTTGAATTAGATATTAATAATTTCCTTGTGAGACTCAAATTCTTGAGGCTCGACTGCTAGGGCATCTGGTTGGGATAACCAAGCTTTCTGAGGCAAAGGAATTTGAGTTTAAATCAAGTCAGGAACTTAGACATTATTTCCAATTCATACTATTTACTGACGGCCATGACAGTCGGTCAGAATAGTTACTTGAAGTAACGAAAACTAAAATTAAGAAAGAAAAATACGAATAAATATATTCATAGTTGACGTTGCTTCGTTGAATTAAAATAAAAATAATGATCTATAACAAAAAACCAAGCATATTTCTTTTCTTCATATATTTTTCCTGTAATAGCTAAGGTAGATAATTGTTAAATGGTAGTAACTATAGAGTAGTCCCCCGTTCTTAATTATTTGCAAATACGTAAACGATCACGAGGTTAGTAGGAATTTTTAAAAATTTTTTAGGCACATCAATTTTTATTTGGCTAAAAACGGTGTAAGATTTCGTAAGCATTTATTTTTTTCTTAATCTTTTTTTTTTCCAAGTATATATCCAGACCCCGACCTCTGATAGTACCAGAGTCTTAAAATTATAAGAAGAAAAAAACAAGTTTCAATTTAACATGATGGAATAAAAAAATAATTTTTTCTTCTTTAATATTTTCTGTCATTGAACCCAGACAGTTTTACTTTTTTTTCTTGCTTTTTTTTTTTTTTTTTTTTTTTTTTTTTTTTTTTTTGATGTTCCAAACGGCCATTAAAAAAAAAAAATTGCTCTTAAAGAAAAGAAGGGAAATAACTCTGCCTAAACAAGGGAAATAACTCTGAAAGGAAATTATTGATATAATATCGAAATGACATTAAATTTCGTAGTAGATAAAAAATATTGCAATATATTTGCATAGTATTTATTTAAAAAAAAAAAAAAATGAATAACCTATGTTACGAGAGCATATAATCCGATTATGAAAGATTATCTATTTCCCCAAAAATATTTGTGCTTATATTTTTAAGGAATTAGAGGACTTAAAAACTAATATAAAAGTTGCAATTTTAAAGACATATCTTTTTAACATCTTTATTTCAAAGAGATAAGATGATATTTCAATAGAGTTTGAAAAAATACAATAAAGTGGTCGATTTTTGTACGTATATTATAGTAACATAGCATAAATGGCACATTATAGCGAAATATTGGGTAGCCCAAATTCGTTAAAACTGTCCTTAGTGAATAAAGCACTTTCCAATCCAATTTGCGCCATTACTTTATAAATAAATATAATTCAAGTTTTTAAAAAATTCGATTGTAATTCTTAAAGGGAGATAATTTGATTATAATTCTTAAAGGGAGATAATAACTAATGCTAATTATAAAGTGCTTCCCCTTATTTTTATGCACTTATTAAAAATATGCATGTGATAATATTAAATTTAATGGCCGCTAAAGAGAGCTTTAAACTGAGTGAAAAATAAAGTAACCATTAATTGTTTCTGTTTTTTTTTTTTTTTTTTCCAAAATTTCACCTAACGACCAGGAAAAGTTTTTTTTTAGGTATAAATTAAAAAACAAAACAAACTAAAACTAAACCTATACCAAAATATTATATGTATGTATGTATATATATATATATATATATATATTCTAAATAACAGTTTTCATTCAAGAAATAACATGCAAGATGAATCAAATATTAAGTAGAATTAATTAGAATCGTTATCTACTTCTTAAATAGAAGCATTAGTATCATCATGGACAGTCGTTAACTATGAAATGCTAATTGGGACAGTCGTTAACTATGAAATGCTAATTACAATCCTTGAGTCCTTCCTAAATAGACGCATCACTATCATTATGGACAGCTGTTAACTATGAAATGCTAATTAGAATCCTTGACTCCTTCCTAAATAGAAGCATCAATATCATTTTGGACAGCTGTTAACTATGAAATGCTAATTAAATCCTTGACTCTTTCCTAAATAGAAGCATTAATATCATTTGGACAGCTGTTAACTATGAAATGCTAATTAGAATCCTTGACTCTTTCCTAAATAGAAGCATTAATATCATTTTGGACAGCTGTTAACTATGAAATGCTAATTAGAATCCTTGACTCTTTCCTAATAGAAGCATTATGTTAACTATGAAATGCTAATTCCTTGACTCTTTCCTAAATAGAAGCATTAATATCATTTGGACAGCTGTTAACTATGAAATGCTAATTAGAATCCTTGACTCTTTCCTAAATAGAAGCATTATTTTGGACAGCTGTTAACTATGAAATGCTAATTAGAATCCTTGACTCTTTCCTAAATAGAAGCATTAATATCATTTGGACAGCTGTTAACTATGAAATGCTAATTAGAATCCTTGACTCTTTCCTAAATAGAAGCATTAATATCATTTTGGACAGCTGTTAACTATGAAATGCTAATTACAATCCTTGACTCCTTCCTAAATAGAAGCATTAATATCATTTTGGACAGCTGTTAACTATGAAATGCTAATTAGAATCCTTGACTCTTTCCTAAATAGAAGCATTAATATCGTCATGGACAGTCATTAACTATGAAATGCTACTCCCTTGACTCTTTCCTACATAGAAGCATTAGAAATGCTAATTAAAATCCTTGACTCTTTCCTAAATAGAAGCATTAATATCATTTTGGACACTATGAAATGCTAATTAAAATCCTTGACTCTTTCCTAAATAGAAGCATTAATATCATTTTGGACAGTGTTAACTATGAAATGCTAATTAGAATCCTTGACTCTTTCCTAAATAGAAGCATTAATATCATTTTGGACACTATGAAATGCTAATTAGAATCCTTGACTCTTTCCTAAATAGAAGCATTAATATCTTTAACTATGAAATGCTAATTAGAATCCTTGACTGGGACAGCTCTATGAAATATAACCAAATTAATAATTCATTAACTATGAAATGCTAATTAAAATCCTTGATACCTTCTTAAATAGAAGCATGAATATAATCATGGACAGTTGTTAACTATGGAATACTAATTAGGATCCTTGACTTCTTTCTAAACAGAAGCATAAGTATCATCATGGACCGCTGTTACAATGGGGAACTCAAGTTAATTCTATTTGTTTTTATCACAGTTTGGTTATAAAAATGATAAAATATTTACCGACAACAAAATACAAAAAAAAAAAGATCAAAATTGTTTTGAACTCTCATAAAAAATAGAAATCAATAATCTATGCACTTTTTATTCTCACAATATTTGAACTATTAAAGGATTCAAAGCTGGAGGTGGGGAGGTGTGCAATATTTTCAGGGGCAATATTTTGGGGTGGGTGGGATTTTTCTTTTTTTGGTTTCCTGAATACTGACATGTTGAGGAACGAATGAACAAATAAGTAGGGAATAGAAACTTATAAAAAATTTAAAATTAAAAAAAAAAAATGTTCATATTCAAATTAATTAGGAAAAATCATGAGGGAGAAATTATAGTTTTAAAAATCTTTTTACTCGAGTGAAAAAATTAATGCTCCCTGTTGGATATATTTGCATAAAACCAAGGGAGAAATCACAAAAAAAAAATTATATTTAAAAAAAAAAAAAAAAAATAAGCTCTTACACTCAAGTGAAAAAATTAATGCTCCCTGTTGGATATATTTGCATAAAACCAAGGGAGAATCACAAAAAAAAAATTATATTTAAAAAAAAAAAAAAAGAAATAAGCTCTTACACTCAAGTGAAAAAATTAATGCTCCCTGTTGGATATATTTATATAAAACCAAAGGAGAAATTATGAAAGAAAATTTATAGTAAAAAAAAAAAAAAAGAATAAACTTATACACTCGAGTGAAAAAAATTAATGATTCCTGTTGGATATATTTATATAAAACCAAAGGAGAAATTATGAAAGAAAATTTATAGTAAAAAAAAAAAAAAATAAACTTATAACACTCGAGTGAAAAAAATGAATGATTCCTGTTGGATATATTTGCATAAATCCAAAGGAGAAATCATGAAAGAAATTTATAGTTATAAAAAAAATTTTAAAAAGAAGAGAAAAAAGAAAAGAAAAAAAGAAAAGAATAAAGTCAATAATTAATAAATTAATAAATAAAAAAAAAAGACAAGGAAGAACAATGAAGGCTTCATTGATTATTTACAAACGTTTACATACAATAATTTTGGTAAGTGGTTGAGAATTACAGAAATTAAAAACTTTTCTCTTTACACATTTTCTATTTATGGAATGATTGACAATTTGGTAAGCCATCCATTTTGTTTTTTTTTCTATTCAACTTTTAGTGTTTGACTGTATATATACAGTTTAGCAATCACAGCCGAGGTTGACACACACAGACACACAAAAAGACAAACATTGTGTGTGTCAGGCATTATATATGTATATATATATATATATTATATATATATATATATATTATATATATATATATATGTATGTATATATATCACCAATCTGGTGGGGTTGGGTGGGTGAAACTATATCAAAGAAATTCCTGAAGCAAGGAAAATTTTTTTTTTTTTCAAAATTTAAAAAAAGTTTAACAAATTAATAAAAAAAAAAAAATAAGGAAAAAAATCAGAATGAAAGAAAATAAATACATAAACAGAAATACTTAAAAAAAAAAAAAAAAAAAAAATGTATTCAATATTGAAAAAAATTTTTTTTTAAAGTTCAAAGAATTTTTTTTTTAAATTGAGGAGATATTAAAACAAAACAAAAAAAAAACAAAATAAGTAGAAAAAAATATAAATCAGAAAAAAAATAAAACGAGTAAGAAAATATTAACGAAAAAAAAAAGGAAAAAAAAAAACAAAAGACAATGAACAAAAAAAAAAAAAATACCCAGAAAATCAGATAAAAAGTAGAAATTATTTGAAAAAAAAAAAAAAAAAAAATAAAATTAAAAACTAAGTGTAAAATATAAAAATACAAACTTACAAAATAAAAAACAAATTAAAATTCCAAGAAAAAAATATTAACCCATACCACAGATACTTTTATTATTTTTTTGGGGGAGGGGTGGGGACACACAAATATTTGGAGAAATGTATTTGGACTTTAAACATTTTAAATTGGATTCATTTTTCTTTTTTTTTTACAAGGGTCAAAGTGAACAGAAAGATATTGCTAATTTTATTTACGATGTTTAAAATGGCAAATTATTGAACTGTGTTTATACTGAGAAAGCCAAAACTTAAACAATCTGAAAATTATGAATAAAAAAAAAATTTTTTGAAACCATTTTGAAGGACACCGGTAATTATTTAAAAAAAAAAAAAAAAAAAAATTTAAATTTAAAAAAAAAAAAAAAAAAAAAAAAAAATTTAAATTTAAAAAAAAAAAAAAAAATTTGATGAGGGACTGAATTTTTGTTGGGACCGAATTAACTTTTATTTTATTTTATTTTTAAATCAATTTTCTTTTTTAATTTGCTTATTCAGAATAAAGTAAAAAGTAAAGTTGGCAGAGTGGCCTATTGTCGGTATCAGCTGGACAGTGAGGGAGTCTATCCCCTTTTCATTTGCATTAGATCTGGGAGATTGTTTTTGCTGAGGTGGAGTGCTACACCAACCGTCAGCTCCACACTTTACTGCACACATCAGATAACCCAATGTGTTTAGTCATGCACCATGTTGGCAGGGACCAAAATCAATTTTTTTTAAAAATTTGCTTATTCAGAATAAAGTAAAAAGTAAATTTGCTGAAGTGGCCTATTGTCGGTATCAACTGGACAGTGAGGGAGTCTATTCCCTTTTCGCTAGTGAAAAGATTGTTTTTGCTGAGGAAGAGTGCCACACCTACCATCAACTCCCCACTTTACCACACAGATCAGATTACCCAATCTGTAGCCTATAGTTGGCATCAGCCGGACATCGAGGAGTCTATCTCCTTTGAACTAGCACTACACTTGTTGAGGTGGAGCGCCACACCTACTGTCAACTCCCACTTTACCACACAGATCAGATTACCCAATGCCTATTGTTGGCATCAACCGGACATCGAGGGAGTCTATCTCCTTTTTACTAGTACTACACTTGTTGAGGTGGAGTGCCACACCTACCGTCAACTCCCCACTTTACCACACAGATCAGATTAGCCAATCTGCAGCCTATAGTTGGCAACAGCCGGATATCGAGGGAGTCTATCTCCTTTTTACTAGCACTACACTTGTTGAGGTGGAGTGCCACACCTACCGTCAATTCCCCACTTCACCGCCCAAATCAGATTACCCTATTTGTGCTAGACATGTACTGAGAAGGCGGGGGTTGGTATCGAACCAGGAACCTTGCAATTCCTACGTGGGTGCTCTACCGACTGAGCTAAACCAGCTCGTTCCTATTGACTCTTTCACTGATACATTTTCCAATTTTCTGTAGCTCCTAGTGCCGCATTTCCCAGTCCTAGCCAATACAAACTAGCCGAAGTACCCAACTACGTAAGGTAAGATATTAAGACTTGGATCAAAGCTGACCATTTTTTACAATAATTCTGGTTGGCTGGTTGGTTAAATTTTATGGCATGTCAACCTTTGAAGACATTTTGTTTCATTCATTCTTGATGGGTATTCTGCATTATATTTTATACTCAATTTTTAAACACATTTTTTCAAGCTCATTTTTTTTCCTACTCAACCCATATGATGGGATCCTAACAGGTACTACCACTCAGGGTCAAAGTGGACCTGGGAGTAATGGCAAACAATAATTATAGTCACTAAAAATGGTTACAACTATAAAAGATAGATCTGCATACCAATTTGCTTAATTTCTTACCCCCCTCTCCATAAAAAAAAAAAAAAAACTAGCCAAATACCCAACTACGTAAGGACTAGAATTAAAGCTGGTCATTTTTACAGTATTTCTAATAAATTAAAAATATAACAATAGATCCACATGAAAAGAGATTTTACAATTTAAAAAAGAATTGTTTTTAGCATTCAAAGTAGAGGCCTTCGTGTTGCACCATCTCAAGCCATCTATCTAATAATTATTTTCCCTCCAAGCTAAAAGTAAATAATAAGACAGGCTGGATCTTTAACCTTGGTATGGCAACCAGTCTAGGAGAAGGAAAACTGAATTCAAATAGAATAAGATGAACAGGAATATTGAGAGAAATATATCAACTAACGTAGCGTTCAACCGTTATTATCTAAAAGAAGTTTATCTTTAGTTAAGTGTAGGGTAAGGATAGAGTCCTGATGAAATCATTTGGATTGAAACCATGGTAGACCCTTAACTCTTTTCTTCTACTAATTATTATTATTATTATTATTATATATAATATATATATATATATATATATTTATTTATTGGCATTTCAGTCTGTGAAGACTATAATAAAGTTTTTGTGCCCTTGAAGTTACAGCGCCTTCTGTGACTGTGAAGTCTGATGTTTGAAAAACATTCTTGACCATAGTATGTACAGAAAGAACCTACTCGAGTTTCACCATAAGGATTTTCAGGGTTAAATCCAGTGAATTAATCAAGATATTGATTAATTACAGCTAACTGCAGGAGTTTATATTGTAGTTATGACCGTTAAATTAGTTATATTGTAGTTATGACCATTATATATATATATATATATTTTAAATTTAGAAAAACAAAAGTATTTGTAATATTTTGATGTTGTGTGTTGATAATCTGTGCGTATGGGACTAAGTAAATAAAAGTGTTATGGTTAACGACGCAGCAAAGATGGCAATTGTAACCTCCACTGGCAGCGCTTTGTTTTTGGTCTGAATGTTATTTATCCAATCCTCCGGTCCACCAGACAATCTGACACTCACAGGATTCTGTCCACCCCCCACCACCTCGCACACATAGGTGGGATAGCACGCATACACACTTATGCATCAAAGACAACACACACACACACACAACACACACACATATGTATCAAGACACACACACACACACACATATGTATCAAAGACAACACACACACACACACACACACATATGTATCAAAGACAACACACACACACAACACACACACATATGTATCAAAGACACACACACACACACAACAACACACACACACACACACACTATGCATCAAGACAACACACACACACACACACACACACACATGCATCCAGGGCCAACACAAATCAACAGTCTCAACACACACAAAAATATGACATGTACACATTACAGACAATCTGCACACAAACACATACATTTAAAATAGACAACACATGTATGCACACACAGACACGTATCAAAGACAACACGTTGATACATTCATTAAAGACAATACACACATACACATACACACGCAATCAAAGAAAAAAATAAACACACATACACATGTGAGTTTGATTCTTACTAGATGCCCCATATTTGTGACCTTGTGTCATACACTACCCATGTTGAATGGGTTGGGGAAATACCTACACCTCAAAGGCAAAATACACACACACATATACATCAAAGGCAACATATATACACATACACGCAGATACCAAAGGCAAGACACATACACACACATCAAACATATATATATATTAAAGTAACATCTATTTTACTGTTGGACTTATTATATTTTTTAAACTTTCTTTTGTAGCCGGAACATTTTCCTGAACTTTTTGATACTTATATACACTTTTACTGCAAACTCTTTTGAGCTTTTTTAATGATAAAAATGCTTATAATTTTAAAAAATAAAATTTATTTTATTTTTAACTAAAATACGCATTTAAAAATTTTTTTTGAAAATTCGGTACTGATCGAGAGCGTTCTGTGCCTCATGATTAATGATATATTTATTTTGTCTTTCCATTTACAATGTTGCTTTGATAAAGACCTCTTCATATGGTTGAAACAGATTTCTGTCAGCAAAACTTTTAACATCTTGTTGTTTTTTCTACAAACTTTCTACACATATTGTCGGATTCATATCCATTTTACCTTTCATATTAAATATCCATTAATTATCAACTAATTAATTTTCAAAATTAGGTATGACTTCAATTAAGCAGATAATGCACACACACATACACACATACAAGGCAACAATCATAGACATACACACAGATTAAAGGCAACATACATACACACACACACATTAATGATCATATATATACAACTTATATATATATTCATGAAGACATCTTCTACATACACATATGTCAATAAATATGTACACACTCATATACATGTCTATACATACATACACACACGCTCATATACATATGTCTATACATACATACACACATACTTATATACATATGTCTACATACATACTTATACATATGTCTATACATACATACATATGTCTATACATACATACATACATACATACTTACTTATATACATATGTCTATACATACATACATACATACATACATACATATACTTACTTATATACATATGTCTATACATACATACATACATACATACTTACTTATATACATATATACATAATACATACATACTTATACATATGTCTATACATACATACATACATACATACATACATACATATGTCTATACATACTATACATACATACATACTTACTTATATACATATGTCTATACATACATACACACACACACACACCAGACAAGACTAAGTGAGAGAAAAAAGCTTAAGCGTGTATCCATAAAAGCCAGAAACTTTTGCCTTATCATAAACAAACTATCTGATTATCTAGACAAATCCGCTAAATATAAAAATGGTTACATATATTTAATATACACAAATCCATATACAGATTTTAGGGGTGGGGTATCTCTTGCAAACTAATGGCCTTGTGTCAGACTAGCTTCATATGATATATACATGATTTTTCTGTAAACTTTTGTTTGATTAAGAATAAAAATATTTTTTATTGCTATAGGTAGATATTGAACCTGGAACCTTGTGATCCATAAGCGGTTGCTCTACAGACTGAGCTAAAGATTTTTTTTAAAACATATAGAGGTTTTTGATAAGTTTTAATTAAAGAATAAAAATATTTTTGATATTCTAGCTATGTTCCATTCTTTGCCGAGCACTTTAACAAAAAAATTTTCTTTTTTTTTTCTTTTCCGAGAATAAATAAGAATGTTTGATCATTTTAACTGTTGCAAATCTTTTTTGGACTCCTTTTACGTTCTTGATATTGTTACTATTTCATTTCAGCCAACCTAATTTCCAAACTTCATCAGGCATATAACCCCTATATATAAATATATATATATATATATATATATATATATATATATATATATATATATATATATTATAAATGAAAAAAAAAAGAAAAAATTTTAAAAAGAATAACTTTTCTTTTCTCCCTCTTTTTTTCTTATGAATCCAACAACCAAGGAAGGCCTGAGAATAGGTCGGCCGAAACATTGTGTAACGTCAAGAATCTATAGAAATGGTTCAGCTGTCCGAAGAAGACTTGGAATTTAATTTCTCAAAGTTAGAGACTATATTTCCAATGTTATTTTTGCTTGTTGGTGTGGTAGTGGGTAGGGATATTATATCTTGTTCATATTTCTAACCCAGGTGGCTATATGTTAACCCTCATAGAATCTTCAGAATACCCCCAAAAGCTTGTTTTTCTTCATCCCAGATATTTATGCAACGTTAAAATGCACATTAACAGTTCTCATATATATATACATATCAATAATGATATTATAGTTTGCTATATCTAAAAGTAAAGAGTGCTCAATATCATTGATAGAGCATATATATCTCTAAGTTAGTGAAGACATAAAGTGGTTCTTTAAGGATAGTCACTTTCTCGCCTATGCGATTTTGAAACCAAGTCATTGGTTTGAAAATAGCATAGGCGAGAAACTGACAGTTGCCAAGCACCACTGACTTCATGTCCACGCTACCCTTACTTAAACTTTATATATATATAATATATATGCAAATATACATATAATTAAAGACTCCTGCCCCATCCAATAATAAGTGTGAAAAGAAAATTCTAAAATTCGTACTTGGTTATAATCAACGTTACATGATTCAACAAGAAAGTATGGTGGATTATTTCTTCATAACATTATCCCTTGAATAAAATCTGAGCAAATGATATCAGTAACACCCAACATATCTATAATATCCGTCACACTTTCTCATTTGTGAATCAAAGACCGATTACCTAAAAGTATTTAATTCCCTAATTTTTAGAATTGATTTAGCAGTCATTGGTGACTATCCTACATATTATTGAGGAATGGGATTTTTAGAATTAAGAGACTAAGCTTCTTAAATATATGTGTATATTTTTCTCTACTAGTTCTCATAGAAATTGGATTATAATATATATATACACACTAAGTCTACTGTGGGTATATATATATATATATATATATATATATATATATATATATATATATATATATATATATATATGCTGAAACTACTATATATATATATATATATATATATATATATATATATATATGCTGAATCTACTGTATATAAAGTTAAACCTAATGAGTTAGATATACCTACTAATAGTTTATCGATACCTAAGCAGAGCAAATAATAAAGTTAAACCTTATATATATATATATATATATATATATATATATATAATATATGCTGAATCTACTATATATATATAAGTTAAACCTAATGAGTCAGATTTACCTACTAATAGTTTATCGATACCTAAGCAGAGCAAATAATAAAGTTAAACCTTATATATATATATATAATATATATATATATATATTATATATATATATATATATATATTGAATCTACTGTACATATATATATATATATATATATATATATATATATATATATATATATTGCTTGGGCTAAGTTTATATATCTATATTTCATTTTCTAAACCTAAACTCTACAATTTTTTTCTCTCACTTCACACATGGAGTCAAATATTAGATCCTTCCCAAAATTTGGTTTCATGTCTTTTCTCAGACATAATTCCATTCCCAGATTTTAATTTTCAAAGATTTTACCTCGTTCAAGCCAGTTTTTAACCCTCATCTTTCACTGCATTTTTTCAGTGTCGTAAATTTGATTTCGTTATCCTTGAATTTTCAATTTTTGAATTCATTGTCCCAAATTTTGTTTTTTATTGTTCTATTTGTTTTGTTTTTGTTCTTTCATTTTGTCCATTTTAATCTTTTTAAAGTGCCACTTTTTTTGATATTTAGAAGAAAAAAATCATTTTACTACAATTCAAAAACTATGGAATACACTAACTTAAAGATTCAGTGATATCTATTCTCCCTCAAAGTCTTGTTATTTTGTATTGTTTTTCTCAATTTTTCTCAATAAATATTGCCCTTCTGGTCTACCATATTTAAATGTTTTTTCAATTTTTCTAGAAACTTAAAAAACATTGCAAAACTTTTTTAAGCCAGAAAATCATTTAGACAAAAAAAAAAAAAAAATGTTTTCCCCTATTCTTGATGTTGTTAATGAAATGTTTCGACCAATCTATTCTCCGACTGTTGTCAGGTGAAAGAAAAACAAAAGAAAATTCTTTTTCTTCGGACCCCATCCCTCAAAAAAAAAAGCCTAGAAAATTATCACAAGTATATATATTTCTCAACCCTTTCGCACAAGCAGGATGTGACACAAGGTCAATTTCTTAAGTGGAGTTTAATAGGTTTGAATTCTGATTTTTCCTTCTCCTAAACTGGTTACCTAACCAAGGTTAAACATTTCAATATTCCTTAATATTTACCCATAGCTAATCTACAGCAATGAGGACGCTGCTTTGATCAACACCAGTGATCTCTTGATCGACATCAATGCCATCAACATCAAGAATACGATAAGAAGCTTTAGATTTCTCCAAACAATTTGTTAATTATTTTTTTTTAAATCACGTATGGTAGACAGAAACATAATTTTCTCCTGGCAATTTTAATTTCATATTTTAGCAAGGATTTAGTCCCTGAGGTTGTAGAATATAACTATATAGACTTATTCCTTTTTTTTTAAAAATCAGGTATGGTAGACAGAAACTTAATTTTCTGCTGGTGATTTTTCTTCTTTCTTTTTTTAAAACCAGTAATGGAAAGACATAAAACGATATGTGTATAAGCAATTTGTAATTTAACACAGAAAGACATGTTGACAGAATTCAACTTCTCTTCCAGTGGGCTAGATGTAACAATACATGCATTAGCACTGTGTGAAATGCAAAATGCTTCGTCCAGAATTTGATCTCAGATCGTCATGTCTATTTAAACAGTGTCAGAAGAAGTCCTGATACTCTCCCTGAAAGCCAGTCTAGATTTCCGAGAATCTTCAGAAGGAGTCCGAGATCTACGAAGAGCGTAAAGCCATTTCGGTTTAGAGAGGTGCAGTATCATATGCAAATGAGATAATACTATAAAAGTAGCAAGGCAGATGGCTACTACATTTCCCTGAACACAAACATATATTCCCGAGATTGATTCACTCCATAGCAAACAGAAAATTAAGTTGATATAAAACCTTGATATTTATCATGGACAACAAAAAAGTTTTTCAACACTTTCAGTTCACTCTTGATAAAAAAAGATGAATAAATAAAATCTATAAAGTGGATCTATTGAGTTATAAAGATTTTTTTTAAATAAATAAAGCGTTATAAACTATTACTAAGTTATAAAGATTTTAAAAAAAAAAGCTAAAATTTGAGCTAAATAAATTCCTAGTAAAGGGAGGTAACTCAAGGGAGGTAACTCATTGTCCTTTTTTTTTTTTTTTCAAGTTTTTAGCGAACTTTACATTTATACATTAATAGTTTCACTGAAGATGGAAGCAGCAGACCTTTTTGCTACAACAAGAGCTGATGAGTATTTAGCGAGCTAATAGTAGTGGGACTGTCAGGGTTTCAAGAATTCTTGTCCTGAAGAGCCTCAGCTAGATCTGGTACAATGGGATCTGCTAATATGAGACAGGAGGAAGCTTGCTAAATACCAAAAACTAGCGGAACATTATAGAAGCAAGAGCTGGTGAGCTTTATGTGAGCCAATATAAAAGAGGCTGTCAGGGTTAGCAGAATTCTCATTCCACAGAGCCTCAGCTAGATCTGGTACAACGGGAGATGAGTGAAGGGTGGGGGGATTAAGAACATCATGGAGTTCGATGAAAAGCCACCAGGTGGCTTTGGATCAAGAGGGTGAGATTGTCGTTGCTGGGATGCAAGCTGGGGGGGAGGGATAATCAAACCATGCTGATGTCACCTGGGGGTGGGGACGGGATGCTGGTATCTGATGCTGAAAGACCTGAAACCCCTGACGGATCCAGGAATGTCACTGACGATGGGGATTTTTTTTTTTAAATGATCCGGTATTTAGCTCTGTGGTGGGGGGCTAGGCTGGTTGGTTGTTTGGGTTTTACGGCATGTCAACCCATTGGGTCCTTTTACGACAAATTTTTCTTTAAACTCATTTTTTTTCTATTTAACCCATAGATGGAACCCTTACAGGTACAACCACTTCGGGTCAGAATGGACCTGGGAGTAATGGTGATGAAGGGGAACTCCACATTGCGGGTTAAGAAGAGCCTCAAGGGAGGCAACTCTTATGATGTTCAGACTTTGAATTGATACATAAATGTATACATCCGTACACTGTAATACTAAATCCGCTCTACTAACGTATTGAGCACTTTATATTTGTTATAACACTGACTCATCCGATTAATCCTTGTATCAACCAAATATTGGGATTAACTCAATATTTTTTATTGGTAAGTCATAAAGTCATCCCATTTATTATACATATATATATATATATATATATATATATATATATATATGACATTTTCTCGACTTGTTTAGCCTTACATTTGAACATATATGCCCGCCTAAATTCATTAATTATTAACTAATTAATTTTCAAAATTAGGTATGACTTCAATTAAGCACATATCCTCCAAAAATTGTCGGCTTAAAGCCATAAAAAAAAATAAACACATTTGTTTGTTTACTTACCCTCATATATATATATATGTATATGTGAAAAATAGATGGAAATTAATCCGACAGTATGAAATTTAACATTTTTGAAAAATTATATAACATCATTTGTTTTTTCAAAAATGTTAAATTTCATATATATATGTATATATATTCAGTAATAATGGATCTGCTAGACTAATATTTTTTGCTCCCCAAACCTCTATCCAGGCGACACCGGGTAGCCACTTCTAGTTACTGATAATCATTGGTGATATGTAATTTATTGATTATGCTTTTTCTAAGAACCAGGATGTTTTTAAATTCCTTCTAGGTATTAAATTTCTTACTGGTATGGGAGTGGTTTTTTTTTAGGGGGGGGGGGTTTGGGGGGGGTAACATTTTTGGGGGGGGGGGTAAAAAAAAATTTTGGGGGGGGGGGTAAAAAATTTTACCGAGTTCTTTGTTAAAGCATAATTCTTGTTTTTCACAGATATTTCTGATCCTATAACAGATAGATAATATTGAGATCAAACTATTCAAGTTTTGTACAGACTAAAAAAAAACAACAAAACAAACAGAAAACATCTAAGCATTAAAAAAACAAAAAGGAACAAAAAAAAAAAAAAAAAAAAAAACGAAGAAAAATTTTTGTAGCTGCTAGATATTGGTCTCTACAGAAAATGTAGGATCATTTCTATCGAGGTTGATTTCAATGAAGAAAATCAGGGAATTTTTCCTAGACTTAATAATCTAATTTACATTCACTGATTTCTTTCTATTTTTCTTTCTTTTCTTGTAACAAATATATTTTCCTTTTTTAAAAAGGAAAACACTTATCTAAACTAATAAAATACCACACATCTTTCTGTGGTAGAAGGGGTATAAGTATTTTTTAACATTATATATATATAATATATATAAGTAAAAAAAAATACATATTTTTGGAGTGTATTTTAAATTAATAAAATACCACATCTTTCAGTGAAGAGGTGCATTTTTTAACATTATATATATATATATATATATATATATATATATAAACATACATTTTTGGAGTGTACTTTAAAATAAGTAATGAAAATATATGTAAGATTGTTAAGCAAACCTCAAAATTATAATTATATATATATGTAAAAAAAATTGTATTAAAAAGATATACAACCTCTGTCCCATAATAGATGGTACAGTTGAATATAGATTTCATGCACTAAATGTAGCAATCATTGTGGGACAGAGGTAGTCATACATAATATACTATCTCTGTCCCATAATAATTGTTACAGTTTCATATACATTTCATATACTAAATGTAACAACTATTTTGGGACAGGGGTCATATTTTCATACTGATAAAATGATATATACATCATAATTAAAAGAAGTAGATTAAAAAAAAAATATCAAAAAAATTTCATTATTAATTTTTAAACAATGAAAATGTTTTTAAAAAATTAAAAGATTCTTAAAAAAAATAAAAATAAAAACAAACAAACAAACGAAAAAAAAAACAATATACAATCAAAATACAAAATGCTTCAAAAAAGAGTTTTAAATTGTTTCATTGAAACATTACCCCCTCCCTCCAAAGAAATATGTCTCAGGGGCTGGTTGTTTTGTTTTACGGCATATCAACCCTTTTCTGGTCATTTAATGCCGAATCAAGTCATTTTCATATTTGGTTATTTATAGTACCTGCTATTACCTAAATGGTCACCCATTTAAGTACTAAACAGGCTCATCGCTGCTTAACTTCAGTGATCTAGCAGGAACCGGTGCTTTCAGCATGACAGCCATAAGTGTGCCTCAGGGATCACATGTAAAAGATCCCCAGAATGGGTCAGTGAACGGGGGGGGGGGGTGACTTTAAAGTCATAGAATGCTGTCTATTTTGCTAAGGAAGCTACTCCTGAAGAAGTGCCAATTTTTTTTTTTTTTTCGAAGCACCCTGTACTGATGAAAAAAAAAAAAAAAAGAGAGAGAAAAAAAAAAAAAAAGACCCAAATGATAGACCTACAATTTCTCTAAAGAACTTATTCCTGAAGAAGTGCTAATTTTTTTTTTTTTTTCGAAGCACCTTGTACTGATATTAAAAAAAAAAAAAAAATAGACAAAAAAAAAAGTAATAAAAAAAAGAGAAAAAAAAGAAAAGAAAAAGAGAAAAAAAAAAGACCCAACTGATCGACCGACAATTATTTGGTAAGACTATTTTTTTTTTTTTTTTTTTTTACAAATCACCGAGTAAGTAGAATTTTGGAAATATTTACCAATGTCGCTATCGGTACTTTGAGGACCATGAATAATATAATTCAGTCTTTTTTAAATATTTCTTTTTTAAAAGTTTACTTTCTTTGTTTAATGGCATATCAACCTTTGTGGGTTATTTAATGCCAAAGCCATCCTTGCAGAAAAACAGTCATGGTACTATTTTACCCATAGCTGGAGGGAGGGTAGATGAGGGGGGTACATACCTTTCTCAAGGGTATTCATTTTAAAGTGAACATAATAGTGTGACTGGAATTTAAACACAATGTCTTAGTCCATCACGTTAGTCACTTTGTCATGGGGGACTCTCCCCCCCCCCTTTTTTTTAAACGTAAAATGTACGTTATGGTCTCTAACAGAAAGATGTCATGTTTTAAAAAGATAGTGTCATGCAGAGATGCTGATAGGTACACGTCCTGTATCACTGATGTATAAAAATCTAAAAGGATGCAGTAAATTTTATCCATGCATTCTAGTGTTTTTTTCTTTCTTCTACCCCCACCATTTCCAGCTTACTGTGAATACATTTCAATATTTTCTTGGAAATGAATTACAAGTACAAGGGTACAAGGTAGGGGTTAGATGGCTTTAGTTGTTTATAGATAAAAACTCTACAATTCATTAAGAAACTTTAGTTGGGACCCATCAAATTTCCTGG